>OZ020484.1:52439150-53039150 GCA_963971405.1 Psococerastis gibbosa
AATACCGTACATATTAATACAAATTTAAGTAGGTACAGAAACTGTGAACAATCGGTCCTAGTGACGGTCACAAACTGGATATATCAAAATGTATGGGAGCACTTCTTTTGATTTTTTATGAATAGAATAGAATAGAATATCTTTGTATTGGATCATAATATAAAACAATAGGCGTTAAGTCAATAAAAAAATAAAAAAATGGAGTACTTAAAAATAACCAAGAGCAATATACCTATAGAATCATGAATACTAATATACCTATAGAATCATGAAAAGAACACTAGCTGTCTAGTTCCACATCATGTCCTCCACATATAAGCATCGGTCTACGAGGTGCCTCTTTAGCTTACTTTTAAAAGCTGTCATATCTTCCACCTCCCTAATGTGTTAATTGAATTAAAATTTCTTTCTTTCTTACTTTCTCTCTTCTTATTTCTACTTATTTCTCTATGATAGCTTGTTCGACTATCGATATTTACTGTGAAATTAAATAGAGCACCTACTCAATGTTATCTTCTTTCAAGATTTTCGCTTACACTGTAATTGTTGAGAGGAAAACGCATGAGTATCTCAATTGTCTACAAAGTAGCTGAGCTTCTGAGTATTGCCTTATGGTCTCAGAGGCGAAGGCATCCCTAATTTGCATCTCCTCGTGGTGAAGATGGAAGCGCATTACTGCGAATGAACAGATAGGGGTCCAAGTTTGAGACGGGATAGGTGAAAAATACAGTCATTTCTGTCCCGGTGTTGGGGAACTGGCCCTGTAGGCGGGGGAACTTGATGAACAGTCAATGGCACAAGGATGCAATAGGCAACGGGAAACCACTGCATTACAACTGCTATGATCGCCAATCGGCATTAAAATAAGAAGATCCCAATTAGAACGATCAACAAAATACTTGTAAATACATTTTTACATTTTTTCTGTAAAGAATTACCCACCACTGCCAAACCATCACTAATTCAGCGATTTATAAGCATTTTATGGCTGTCAATGCACTACTTCTTTAATTCGCCTTGCGCCCTTTTGGCAATAAACACTGTAGCCGAAGACAGAAGCCGACTTTTCCTTTCACATAGCGGGTAGCTGACACAGCAGTTTGTATTTTCATCCCGTTTATTGCTCCCCCCACCCATTTCCTCTGCGGTGGTTTCAATAGCTTACGTCAGCTGTCCCCTTTTTTGGGCTTCCATACAACTGAATAACCATGGCCCGTGCTGAGCCCTTTATTATTGCCTTCATTCAATAGTGTTGTGTATGTGTTGTATACAGTACGCGCCAGATTGCAGTGCTTAATTAACGTTAGTTATTGTACTTGTTTTTGCCATTGTAACAAGCAGAGTTGTTATTCAGGTGTGATTACTGGAAATTATCACTGATGGTTCCAAATACTATAAGAAAGGTTAAAAATACTGTATAACCAACGTGACATGTTTGAAACATAGGCTACTACAATATTTAATTACAAAGGCTGGAGTCAAATGACCATACTTTAGCAACAATACAATAGCTTCTATACAGTGTTGCTGCTGAGCCGCCGAGGTACAGTCGACCGCAGATGTCGATGAAACGTACTCTTTACATTACTCGGTTACTGCAAACTCACATTGGAAAGGTACTCGTTTAAGAAACAAGATTTTTTGGTTGAACTGAAGCTTCAAAAAAGTCTGTAGTGCCTACTGCGTATAAAACATAGGGGATGCACCTCTTTTTGAAGAGAATCTCGGTTACTACAGAACATCTTGCTTGACTCGACCCCTTGTTCCCGAGTTCTACTGTATGTGGACCTACCAGAGGCAAGGGGACATATTAGATGCGGTACAGTACATAATGCACAATAATCGGTTTTTTATGTGAAATAACTTTGGAGGGAAGAACATAGCAAATACTCGTATTTGTGAGAAAAACATCCACACACAAAACAAATAATTATTGTGCTTATTTACGTACCTATAAGAGTACAACAGTTGACTCAAAATGTTCAGACATTGCTGACTGTTTTAAGGTTATTCAGCAACCCGATCATGGCGATTTTAATACCGGGGCCTTAGAAAACTCTCGATTGAACTGAGAGTGGCGAGAAATGCTTCTAAATTCCCTAAATTGCTTAGAAAAAATCTCTTAGAGAAAGCTTTCTACGCTGTCACTCAGGTACTAGCACAATGACAATGACAGAAATACCTGATTTTGACGATACTCTGACGATTTTATTTTATACTTTACATGTATTGTATAATTTAAAAGAAATATACAATGTGTTGTATTGTATTATAAATATAATACCATGTCACGTGATGGTATCAATTCAATTTTTTTAAATAAATGAACAGTAAATTTCAGAATATTTTAATTTATGATGCTGGGAATCGTCCCAAGAGTCCTACGCGCGGAAAATTCAAAATTTGTCTAACTTATTTAAACAAATGACTGTTCTTCAGCCATATTTTTGGGGAGTTACTTAATTTTTTCTGCCTTAGATTTAGACAAATTAATTATAATTCATAATATATTAATTCAAAATTAAAACTTGTTTATTTCTAGGGCGATATGGGTCTGTGTATATTTGCTACGGCAGCGTCGTGTCAGTTCAGTTCTTCAGTATTGCCAACATCACAATTTAAAAAATTCTGAAATTTACTGTTCATTTATTTTAAACAATTGAATTAATACCATCACGTGACATGGTATTATATTAACCCCGGTATTAAAATCGCCATGGTCGGGCTACAGGTATACTACTAATTTAACTTGCTGAATAATATAACGTCCAATATCGTATAATTCTTTAGCAGTCGATCCTTCGACCGACGTATATTGATATGGACTTCTCTGTCAAACTAAAACTATTGATATGGACTTTTCTCTCATTGTTTTTTTTTTTTTTTTTTTCAAATTATTGACTCATAAATAGTCAAAATGTTTATAGTCTAGACTTGATGTTTTGATATTATGTAGCCTACATGGTAGACCTAATTGTATTTTTGACGGTGCCGAGCACATACTGTACCTTTATATCTATATTGTACTGTATGTGGTAATAATGGCCTATTATATTTCATTTCATTTCATTTCATTTCATTTCATTTCATTTCATTTCATTTCATTTCATTTCATTTCATTTCATTTCATTTCATTTCGTAATATATTATATTTGGGATTTATGCCTGAATGTGAGATCAGAACCCATAGGCGAAATGGGAGATTGCAATCATTCAACGACTTTTGGAGCTTAGGGAAGGGGCAGAAAAGGGCCCAGAAAGGATTCTTGTCAGAGCGGAAATAGAGTTGACCGGCCGTTTCCTCTTAAACATGTAAAAGGGTAAGGTGGAGCTATTTTGGAGGGGGGGGGGGGGTATGGAAGGAGACGTGGAGCTAGGCTGTGCAGTATGGAGGCTTTACACAGCAAAATACTCCAAGTCTGCTGATTTTAACGCTTTTTATGTTTACACAATTGAACATTCGAGTCGATGTGACTTGTCAGTTACAACTCAGTCAGATTGGGGCCAATGGGTGGGAATGCTACTGAGCCTCCGAGATACAATCTTAGAAGTCTGTACATAGTGCCACTAAAGATGTTGACCACAGCTGTTGGCTAAACATTTGGCAGCACGGCCCCTCCGCCCATCATCTCTTGCATCTGTATCATAATCTGCCGCAGACCGTGAATGCTGTTGCAATTACTGCGCATGCGCATATGAAACACCGTGCTGTTCTGCAAGTACCTACACAACGATATGATATCCAGACAAAATCGCCACAATGGCGAGCCTATTTAAAAACCTATTTACTTAATATAAATCCTACAAATGGAATTTTTTTTTATGTTTTTACATACAATTACTGACCATGACAAGGAATAATAGATACAAAAAATTGAATGAATTCAGCGAATCCCTCATTAGCACTGTAAGAAAAAAATCATTAGAATAGAAAAGACCCTGAACTTGAATCGCAAAATCTGCTGGCCTTGCAAAAGACACTGATGCAGAAGGGGGACTAAGAAGGCAGAGTAGGTGGGGTGGGGGGGGGGGGGAGGGTCGTAGGGGTTAATGAGCTTGGGGACTTCGCCGCCCAAAGGGGCAACTGCCTGCTGACACTCTGCGGAACAATTGGCAGCAGCTGCGGCGATTCACTTCAGCAAAAGGTGTGAAATATGCTGACGGATGCAGTTCTCAAGCGGGTTAGCACTTATCTGGGATGCCAACTCATAATGCCTGTCAACTGACCCGTATTAAATGAAGTTTTGCAGAAAGTGATAATGAACTGCTTAACGTACCTTCTCACGGATCATAAAGCCCTAGCTATTGTTTAGACCTTTGTTTTCGTCCGGTTGGTACTGGACAATGAAACGGAGAGTCGAGGTTCGCGACCCTGCCTGGGTCAACCCAACCGTAATGGGTATCTTACCTTCACAGGCAGGGAAAATGCTGCTTTCGAGCATGTTGCCGACCGGAACATGCATTATAGAACAGAGGTCAAGAGTTAGGATCCTCTACTAGTTCTGAGGCTTAGACTGCAAACTGGCTGCCATGCCAATTCATTATTTTTGACTCCATTAAAAGTTTCACTAGTCGATAAAGAAGAAAGAAAAAACATGAACATCAAAGAGAGATATGTTGGCGTCAGAACAAAATTTAAACATCCTGAATACAGTGCAAAAGGGTTGCCTTCAATTTGATCTGAGGCACTAATCTGGACTAGATAGAAAGCGACAGAAGGCTCCCGGCAGAAGAGCGGCATCCTGGTTAAGAAGCCTGCAGCAGTGGTTTGGCATGAGCACGACTTCCATTTTCAGAGCAGCAGTCACCATGGCCATGATCATCGCCCATATTTGATAGAAGAGGCATTAAAAGAAGAAGAAGATACAACACGCTGTGCATGGTACCTGTCTATTAACTTTGTAAACAACATTTATTATGGAGGGAAGGAAATAGGAGTAATGAAAATATTAACAATAAATTGTGCATGTTATTGGATTTGAACCCGAGTGTGCAGCCCGTATGCTGACCACTGCACCAAACACCGTACAAACTATATCATCCATATAAGCGTGTGATCGTGTAAAACAGTTCACCGTCTAGCAAGGTTCGACTGATATCATGGAAAACGATAGTTGCCGCCCAAAATCCGTGTATTTACAACTTCAACACTTAATTTAGGAACTGGAAGGATAGGCCTATGATAAATTGCCCAGATGAGGGTTCGGTAGGGGGCATTCCACCGATAAAAATTAAAACTAGCAAGTAAAGGAACCAGAAGGAGGATGCTATCGTGCCCAAAAGGAGTCTTAACAATAATGTTTGGAGGCAGCATTATAGCCTTGAAGAAATTTCACAATGGCGCATTGATAATAATCACAGCGACATCATTAATCGCTTTAAGTACACAAACGAGAACTCTCGAAGACGGTCGCAAAGAAATTTATTTGGCGACAAAGATGACTTTTAGGAAAACAACGGGGAGAGAATGACATAGATTGAGCGAGTGAGTTAATCACATTGTTACCAGCAGCCGAAATTCTCCGATTAATCACGTGCCAGCCAGCCAGCTCGAGTAAAATATAATAAATAGCGTGGAAACAATCATATTTCATGATAAATAACAGCCCACCCATTACCACACTACAATTAATTTTGCACGCTGTCTGATGAGACTCTACAACAACACTACCTACTCAGTCTCCACCATGAGCGTAGCTGGCGCAATATTCTGGGGGGGGGGGGGCATGGGTAGATGAACACCCCCCCCCCCCATCTGAAGTAGCGAGCAAATACGAGGTTGTACAAGGGCTTCTGCGTGCATGAATTCGACTAAGGCATTGCCTAGAAGAAATGTACCTATAAATGTTGATATACATTATATTGTAGATTATGCCCGTCACCCATTGGTCACAGTTTTGGGATTCCTTCGACCCGATCATGGCGATTTTAATATAATAGCTTGGTATTGAAAAAGACGTTCACAAGATAATTTTAGAATGGAAAGTGCTATCTATTCAAAATTTGTTTGTTTACAGTTTGAACCCCAGGAGTAAGTTAATATCAATCGCCATAATCGGTCCACAGATAACAGCGATGCCCGCTATTTTTAGCAAATCAACTTTGAATGCTGTGGCCTATTGGTGTAAGTTAAAAAACAATGTATGTATAAAAATAACACTGTATGTTTGTTTTATACAGAAAAAAGAGCATCAGGAGTGAGTTAGTGTCTCGTGAGACCCAGGCCTACGTCTAGTCACATTCTTTGTAAATAAAAGGGCACAGAAGGTGTGTTATCTCCTATACCCGATAAATCAATGTAATTTATCTTCTCCTTCTCTTTTAGGTCTTCCAAAGACCTCCTTTCCGATTTACTGCCCTGATAGTTTAGCAGCTCTTGCTATCGCCTGTCAGTGGAGTTCCCCGGAAAAAATGGTATTATACCTTTATGGCTTTACCACCCTTAGCATTATGTCTGTAGCGAACACAATTTATTGATAATGTTGCGCATTGCATGGCGGTGCCGTGGAGTAGAGTGGCTGTTAAGGGTGGTTCCCACCATGTGGCAGTAATCGTTCTTGTGGGTTAATGGTAATCGCTGTATTTCCGATGCGTACAATAAATAAATAAATACACATTATATTGCTGCAGCTCGATCTTGGCGATTTGGGATTATTCTAATACTGGCATATATGTAATACCAGTGTTTATATTTTAGTACCTACCGCATTAGTAAGGTGTCACGTGACACTGTTACAATAAGCGCGGGAAATTCAAATTAATAAATTATTAGAATAAAAGAGAATGTTAGCATTGTTTAATAATTGAAGGAAATACTAATAAGCATCAAAATGCACAGGTAGAATTTTGAATTACAATAAGAATTTTATTAATGTGTCTACAGCTAGGGTGAAAAAATTGAAGACTCCTAAAAATAATTAATTTATCAATTTGAATTTCCCGCGTATTTGACACTCATTAGTTTAAAACAATTGAATAAACCCCGGTATTATAAAAATCCCAAATTAACCATGATTGGGCTGCTGTTAAATTATGCCATCAAGCAATCAACAAGAAAGTGTAAAGTAAAATCGTATTAGCATACTATGAGAAAATATATTCTGTAATATCATATGGCTGCACAGCTTGGGGGCATGGTACCAACTGCGAGGAGGTCTTTAAATGTCAAAAAAAGCCATAAGAATTGTCAATGGTAGGGAATTTGATGAACTTGGTAGACCGGCATCTTGCAGACTAACTTTCAAAAAACTAAATATGCTAACGTTCCCATGCATTTATATTTTTAAATGTATAAAATATGTGCTTAATGAGTCAAAATTGAATACTTAACCGATGAACATAGATGCACCAGAAACAGTAATAACACTTTCAGATTACCTACAGGCGCGGATCTAGAATGAGACCAAGGAGGGGGCTACGACTAAATTCGATTTAAAAAAAAAAAAAAAATAGGGCTGAAATATTGGGGTTTTACGCATTTCCAGAGAAATAAGGGTTCTATACTATAGGTAATTAATACAATCGAGCGCAAGGGGGGCCCGGGGGTCTCCCCCGGTAGAAAAGTTTTGAAAATAGGATTGAAATAGTGGGGTTTTACCCATTTTGAGGACCCTAATGGGGGGGGGGGGGGGGGCTACAGCCCCCATAGCCCCCGCCGTAGATCCGTGTCTGATTACCTATACATAAAACGTCAATTTTCAGAAAACTGTTTTTTATGCAGGCTGCAAATTTTTCAACTCCCTACCTAGGAAGAATAAGAGAGAAAAACAAGAAAGAGTTTATAAAACATCTAAAAACTTTTCTAATTGAGAAATCCTATAATATTCTATACATGAATTCATGAATTGATTTTAACTGACAATATATTTCTCTTGTGATCACATTTGACATTATATATCCATATATTGTATGTGCAATCTATGTTTGATGACAAAATTTATAAATAGTTTTTGTGTGTTTATTATTGATGATTTCCGAAAGGACTGTGCTTGTGTCTTAATGGATCAATAATTTCTATTCTATTCTATTCTATTTCCCCAATTTAAGAAGATATATAAAAATTAATCCCTATATCCATATGTCACGGCATCACGCGAGGACGGCTGGACCGATTTCACTATTTTATGTTGTTGTGTTTGTTATTGTCAGGAGAAGGTTCTTATGAAAGAAAAAATTTTAAAAATTGCGCGGAAAATTAGAAAATTCTGGAACTTGAAGTTGTGTCATGCGAGCCCCGAAGGGGCGAGCTACGTAATGCCCAAATGTCCAGTGCGAGGCCCTGAAGGGGCGAGCTGCCGCCGGCGCAGGCGCAAGCCCCGCTTACATATTATAAAAAAATATGGAGAAACACTTATTTTATCTACTAATGTCAATGAAAATGACAGCTCTAGATAGAAGGAAAGACATTTCCTCCGCTCTCTTACAAATTAGTTATTAGTTCTTGACAATGCTATAACGTTTTTCCTCACGTTGGCCTTTTTAATTAAAAAAAAAAAAACAGTCGAAATAATCAGAATGAATAGAATTTACAACTGCCATACAACTGCCTCATTGACTAGACGGCGACAAGCCCAAAACGGGTCCAACAGACTGCTGTCCGGACAACTGCAGAAACTCCAATCGAGGGATGGGGTAGGAAAGGGGGGGGGGCCGAGTTGCGAAATTTCCAATTGTTCGACTTGGCTCCCCTGCCAAAATCTCCCCCTCCCGCCCAATCTTTTTAAAAGTATTTCTTCCTCCACTTTTCGTTTAGCGCACTATACCAGTGCTGAGATTTCGAAAGCGCGTGAAAATGAAAAATTGCCCCTGGAAATAAGTTGCGAGATGTGATTTATTATAATGTGCAATTCCTTCATTTTACATGTTTATTCGCCGACTTCATTTTGCTGTGAAAAATTGAGGATTTTCAGAAAAATAGTAGTTTTCCCCCTCCCCCAAAAATTTAGGTCTTCGTTGCAACAGAATAGGTTTTTTTCTTTCATGAATTATGCGTCTGCCGCTTTTTGTAACGTTAACGCCGAGTGGGTTTATCATTTGGTACAGTAACAGCACAGGTGCGGGTTATGTGTTTGGCCAATTCAAAGGCTCAGTGGCAGTAGGTTCCCCTCTTTCAAACTACGACGGCGAGATCGCAGCAATTTACGAAGCGGCCAAAACACTGCAAACTACTACGCACGAGCTAAACGTGGTGTTCCTCATCGACTGCCAGTCAGCAATCCTCGCTCTCTCAACGAACAAGGAGACAAGTTGCAAAAGAACTAACCGCTGTCGTGCGCAGATCAGTAGTCTCATCAAGAGTGGCAGAAACGTAGTGTTGCAATGGATCCCAAGTCATGTAGGTGTGAATGGAAACGAAGAAGCCGACGAGCTGGCGAAAAATGGTACCACCATGCAGCAGCCCTCCTGCCCGCAGTCATACGTGTCTGCAAAATCTAGTGTGAATAGTGCAGTAAAAGCCTGGAACAAAGATCGCCTCCAAAGAAGCAGCCATGGAAAAAGCTGGGCAACTCTCGTCGACTCGCCCATTCCAAAACACCTACCTAGAGCCGTGAGCGTCGCAGCATTCAGAACAACCACCGGACATGACTACCTGGCATCTCACCTGCACCGCATTGGGGTCCTAGAGTCCGATGCGTGCCCTATGTGCGACTACGCCCCAATGACTGCTGCGCACCTTCCTAACTGCCCAGCCCTAACTGACGACGCAATAGAGGATGATGAGGACGACTTCGCGGGGATAGCTCGTCTATACTGGTCAGCGCGTCACCAAATGGCTCAGATGCCAAGGGTGGGCGTTGGCTAGTAAGTAAGTAAGTATTTGGTACAGTAAGCCATTTACATTAACATCTTTTCTTCAGTCTTCTGCCAATATCTATTGAATTAAATAAGAGTTTGCACAGTCTAATTTTCCCTAGCTATTCCCACTTCATCGCAAAGATTGTGAGAACCCAATCTTCTTATTTAATAATAATTTGTGACAATTGTGAATAGGGCCTATGGTATTGAAAATGATTTCATTTTGGGGAAGTTTAAAAAAAAGGAGCTTGAATTTGCACGACCCCTAATATCGAGGATAACAATGGAAAGTCGTGATTTGAATTAATATTGTGACCGCGATAAAACTCGTTAAGATGGAAAATATTTGGAGAGATTCCAAATGGGGTTGACGATGAGAACCATTTCTCGTAAAAAATGATCGCTGCTCCTTATCTACTTAAAAATTCTTAATCGCCATCATCCAAGGTATTGAATTAACAAATCGCAGGCTTAATTCATTACTTAAAATTTGCGGGACCCTGTCAAAAGGCAGACCGAGTTGTAAATGTAAACACTTCAGTTTTTCCTCGAGCATACTGTATGTTGGGTTTGTGTCATTCAATTGTTTTTTTTTGGCCTTGAAAAAATCATTCGGCCATGATCAGATTTTGAGGTACAATATGGCGTTAATGGCGTTATGGAGTTAATTTCTTTCTTTTATTTCTATGAATTTAGTTGATGCTAGACGGATATGGAACAAGTGAGTGAAATTGTAAAGTAAATGGTGTAACTCATAATTGCTTAAGGCGCGGCTATTCCACCGGCGATTTTACTTCATATTTGATTTTGTGAATTTTGTCATCAAATTGACGTTTGTTTTGTTTTTAGGAGACTACGTAAAATGTAGATACTTAACTTATCTAATATAAATTAAGTTATAATAAGTCTCTACCATATTATAACTTAATTTATAATAGATAAGTTAAGTATCTACATTATAGTTTCTTAAAACAAAACTAACGTCAATTTGATGACAAAATTCACAAAATCAAGTATGAAGTAAAATCACCGGTGGAATAGTCGCCAAAAACCTGTTTGTAATTGAAATGTGATGTTCAATTGTTTTAGTCAAGCTTTGTTTTGTAAACACCATTTTTCTCAAAGACCCATGTCTACGGATATGGGTCTTTTACCACTTTTGTGGAGAGGGACTAGGCCCTTAAGTCGCAGTTTAATGTTGTCACCTTTTTAAACATAATAGTCTCCTTACTTAGTAACTTTGTAAAACTTGCTGTCACTCATGTTTTAAGAATTACTTCGTACAGTTTTACGTAATAAATTTAAAAAAAACACACAACCGGTTTCGACTCACGCCATCGCCAAGTGCAATTGAAAAACAGACAAAACAAAACGGTATGCAAGCTAAAACAAAACAAAACAAAACGCATTGTCAAGATACACACAGCATCGCATAAAGTCCGCCTTTGCCCAACATATAAACACCCACAGCCATGCATGTGACTTCGATAATTTTAAGATCTTACAAGTAGCCAACAAGGGGAAACTTCTTGATAATTTAGAAACCATTGATATTAGGGAAGCTATTGTTAAAAACAAAACGTTACTTAGGCTAATGACATAACCTTTTTAAGTAGTTCTCCCTTGTTAGCGCTACCATTGGTCAATGTTTAAATGTTCAATTTAAAATTGTTTACTTTATGCGATGCTGTTTGTATCTTGACAATGCGTTTTGTTTTGTTTTGTCTGTTTTTCAATTGCATTTGACGATGGAGTGAGCCGAAACCGGCTGTGTGTTTTTTTAATTTATTACGTAAAACTGTTCGAAGTAATTTTTAACAATGAGTTCGTCACCTTTTTATTATAATTCATTCTCCTGACCAGACCGGTTGAGTGACTCATACTAAAAAGATGGAGACTGATGTTCGACGTGAGACGTTGAGACGTGATTTCTATATTTTTGTTCTACCCTTGTCGTCAGTGGCTGGGGGCGCTGGGGCTTAAACAAGCTACAGTGTTATAGAATCTGCGAAAGTAACCTAATTCGAGTTAGTCTGTTTATCACTAAGCAGCATATATATTGCCAGCCGTGGCAGTACCCCCATTGCGTTTCAGTTCATTAGTCTGCAACTGCGAGGGCCAGCAGTTTGCCGATGCCTCCACATCCAAGTTTGTTCATATAACATAATGCATACTATAATATATAAATTCTATTATCTGTGCCCAATTTTGTGCTTTTATCAAAAGCGCACATTAGTTTCCCTAATTCACCATACTATTAGTCCTTTTTTTCTACATTACCATGGTAGTGCGATTTCCTCGTTTAACCTCAGTTTTATCACGTTACTATATAGTTGTTATTGCTTTTGTTTCAAACATCTGCTTTCAGCATTTTTGGGTTAAGCAACCCTGTCAACCGGGGGGAGTGAGTCTGTTAACTTGAGGCACCCTCAGGGCAGACTCCTTCCTCTCGGGGGAAAGGGGAGTTGACTGACAAGGTAGAACTCCTGATTATAGTGGATTGCGAACCACTTGGGGAACATAGCAACTAGTCACACGATTAATTCGGAGGTGACCAGGACTTGACACGCACGTAGACTGACTGGTATAGTCTCAGCGCTTTGGCCGCAGTTTGAAACATGTCCCACTCTCATGGATTCAACTTGGTAAGGCCGTTACTTTACTATAGTGCTGGAAAACACCTAATAGTCGGACTACTGCAACAAATGGTATATAGTAAAATATAATTATAACAATAGAAAAAATAGCAAATAAACTATTACATTGCGAAACGCTGAATAATAATAATTTACAAACTTGATACTGTAGATTTGCATTCAGAAATCAGCTGTGTGATGATAAGGGAGAAATAGCGCGTGGCACAGATTCTAAACGACCCGTTTCCTCTCACTTCCAACATTTTGGTCCCCCGTGAAATTCAAGCAGCGTCGTAAAGCTATTAAAGTCAAAACCTCGTCAATGGGGGAAGGAGGAACAAAAAATTAGTCGAGCGCTCCTGGAAATGAATCAATTCCCATTTTGCTTTTGACTGAGAAAATGTAGGTAACATTTACTCAATTTCCAAAATCACGTCGTCTGACACTTTTCTTACTTTACAATCACTAAATTCTTTCTTTCTTACATGTCTGTACTTATTTAGTGAAGCCAGAGGAGCGGGAGGAGTCAGCAACTTCATTTTATCCGTGCTTTCTTTTCAATTTTTGAACAATGTTTCACCTCAGTTTTACTGCCAACGGCCTTAGGCCTTACCATGTTGAATTCATTAGAGCAGAGCATGTTTCAAACTGGGGCAAACTCAGTAGTGTGCAAAGCGTTGACAGGGGAACATGGTTGGACATGATAACTTGCGGAGACTGTACCAGTCAGTCCACGTGCGTGTCGAGTCCTAGTCACCTCTTAATCGTGTGACTTTACCATGGTCCCCAAGTGGTTCGGAATCCACTATAATCAGGAGGCCCACCCTCTCAATGAACTACCCATTCCACCGAGGTGAAGGAGTCTGTCCTTAGGGTGCCTCAAATTAAGAAACAGACTCACTCCCCTCGCCAGGCTGACAGGGTTGCTTAACGCAGAAATGCTGAAAGCAAGCGTAAGAAACAACACAATAACTTCAGTTTTACTGTGGTTCATTGTAATATGTGTATATTATAAGCAAATGTAATAAAGTGAATAAAATACTGCCAAGAAGTTATATTGTACTATCCACAGTCTCGTCTCGTTCCTATACTTGGTTTAGTCGAGCTAACCCCTGTAGTGGAAACGTTTACCTTTCGTACAATGTAAAATAGGCAATCGAACGGTGTATATTTTGTCAGAGCCCACAGAGCAAGTGTGGAATGGGTACCCTGAGATTTCAAAATATTCTGTAAACAAAGAATAAGCGAGCAAGTCAGTTTGACGAAGTTAATTATTAATTCCTCCTTCCATAGCCAAAGATATATTGGCCTATGGAAATAGCTAAATGTAAAATAATTATATTCGCGGTAAATTTAAATTTGTCACCTGCACTATTATTACGTCAAAAAAATGTGATTGAGTGAATTGACCGATTTTATGGAAAAGTAGTAAATCAGTCGAATACGAATAGCCTGCTTTTTGAGAAAGCTTGCGTTTTTCATTAATTTTCCATCTGGGCCCTTTCATATCTTTACGGTTGTGGGACGAGGAGTTAATTAATATTGTCAAATACGTGGTCATTCCTTTAAAAACTATTTTGAAACCTGCGCCTTAAATCCAATATTATTTTAATAATATCATATTGGTCCCAATTTTTCTATTGTAGTCGTACACAGCTACTATTCGCTAAAAAGGTGGCATGTAAGCCTACGGCAATGGAAAGCCTTCCACTAACACAAGAGAGCATATTTGTTCGAATTTCCTGAGTTTTGATTTGAAATGTCACAGGCAGAATAAAGATGAGTTGAAACGTGGGTTTTGTTTTGACCTAGTTTGGGGAACAAAGGAGTGCCTAGGCTTATTTACGAATTCAGTAGTATAATCATCAGTCTGCTGATATTCCTTTGTTTCTACCCTTTCTGTATTCATTTGTCTGCGGCTGTTGCTCCTTGATTTATAGGCTAAGTTGACGTTTCAATGAAAATTTAGGGAGGGGAATACCAACAATGAAGTGGCTCAATAGGTACCTCGTCCATACTTTAACCACGTGATTATCCTCGGAAATTAGCCTAAACTATTTAGTTGCTTATACGCCGTTCTTAATTACTAGGATCTACTGAGAAGAATTCTGCCAGGGTATATTTTGAAATTCGTCAGAATTCACAGTATGAAAAGAAGAAGCAAAATGCAGAGTTTTAAATCTAGCCTACTCAAATTAATGTAGCGATATCCAGTCACACAGCAACGCGGCCATGCACTATTATCGCGCATACCCTTAAGGCCTGTTCTAATATCAAATCTAATATATTTGGGGATGAAAACGTACGGATACATTACAATTTTAAATTTGGGCCCGGGATGGGACCTGAAAAAGAAAATATATGGGAAGAAATTTGCTGATTGGGGGTTTTCTAAAATTACATTAACAATAAATTGTACAATAGATAAATAATTAAATGATCTGTAATCAGTCCAAACAGTAACAAGCATAGAGAAAAATAACATGAATTAAATCATGTAGGATTAGTAAGAATTTGTAATAAGTATTCCAGTATTCGGGATTGTCATTAAGAAATTGGTCAACTAAGTTGTTTATAGTTGGTAAATTTATTATGTCATTTGGTAATTTCTTAAAGATACTGCACATATACACAATATCGTTTGCTGTTACGTCTCTGTTAAAGTGCTGGTTAGAAGGGTATAATATATTTACTGCTACTGCAGTCTGATCGAGGCGTTTATAATACCGGGGTTAAATAAATACCCTAGGATTATAACTGTAAACAAACAAATTTTGAATAGCACTTTCCATTATAAAATTATCTTGTTTACCAGTGGATTAAATAAATACCGGTATTATAAACGCCCCGATCAGGCTGCTGGAGATACAATAGTTCCAAATATATACGATTTTCGAAATAAGTCTTAAACTATGAGCAGATGGTTTGTTTGTGCTAGCCTATCCAAAATGACAAAGGAAATTATTTATTGCCGAAGCTAGCGGACAATTACCCTGGGGACAATTTGATTTCATGGACGAAGTCCCCTAAGTCCTGACATACTGTTATAGGAGTAGCTAAAAATGTATTGGCTGCCTACTTACTTTTTCAACATGTGTCCCACCGAAGTCATCCGGGGAGGTTATGGCCGTACAGGTGACCTTCTTCAGTCGAAGTTTATTGACATGGAAGGCAGATCCGTAGCAATACATAAGGATCATCGTTGTGGGAAAGTAGAAGGAACAACACGACAGAATGCGCAGACTGGCACGAGAGAAGAACGGATCACACGCCAGTAATCCTGTCGGGTTGAAGTAGTAACCTCCCCGCGGCAGGACGAGCAAGGCAAATAGCGTCAGCGATGTCACCCATGTTAGGCTTATTATAGCCACACAGCCCTGGAACATAACAATACCTGACAGGGAGAAGTCATACGGGGATAGAGCAGTAGGGGAGGATGCGTAGGCTGGCACGAGAGAAGAAAGAATAGCACGAAACCAGTTCTATCGGGTTGAAGTAGTAATCTCTACGAGCAAGACGAGGTGAATAGTGTCAGCGTCGTCACCAAAGTTACGCTTATTGCAGCTACACAGCCCTAGAACATAACAATATATGACAGGGAGAAGTCATACGGGGGATAGAGCAGAGGAAGAACGGACAGCACGCTACCAGTTATAAGTTCTATCGAGTTGAAGTCGTAATATCTTCGGAGCAGGACGAGCAGGACGACGTGAATAGTGTCAGCGACGTCACCAAAGTTAGGCTCATTTCAGCCACTCAACCCTGGATGACAACAGTACATGCCAGTGTCGTTCTGTTACTTCTATTGGGTTGAAGTAGTAGCTGCTCCGGGGCGGGGCAGGACGGCGCGGGTCAAGTCAGGCTTATAACAGTCACACAACCCTGGACCTTGAGGAGTAAAAGAATTGCGCGTTGGTTGAACCACACGAAGGTCAGCATATTGTCCTGTCTCCTGCTGCGTATACGGAGTGGCCTCTACAGGATTCAGCGAGGTTGCCCAGGAGTCCTGGACAGTTGGCAGCAGTTTATGAGGTGTAGAGGAAAACCGGTCTCCAGATGGTGGAGCGTTGTGCAAAACCGAGAAGAATGGAGGAGTGTTGTCGAGCAGGCCAAAGCCCACCAAGGGCTGTAGTGCCGGAAGAAGAAGAAGAAGAAGAAGAAGAAGAGAGGAAAACCGGTAGGGGAATAGAGCGAATATACCTATAATATATAGTATAAACTATTGCTATAGTGCTTAGGATAGAAACGAATTGCGGGCCAGCAAACCAATCGAGTTGAAGCAATGAAATGAAATGCATTAAACTTTTACTAACGATCGACACAGTCGTATCTGCCACATTACCATTAAATTAAGAGCGTTGAATTTTGTGAGCAAATACAGACCGACAATTTTACGATAGTACGAATGTTCAATAAACGATTGGAATATATTCAACTAAGGCTGTTCAAATTTCAATATAATAACAAAGTGAGGAACCAGTAGAATCCGGGCTGATGGGCCGTGGTCGAAGTGAAAGTGAACTTCCAAACGTTTCGTCAACATCTGCGGTCGACATCTTCAGTGGAACTGCGTAGACTTCTAAGATTGTATCTCGGAGGCTCAGCAGCGACTGTGAGGGCAGGAGGTTGTGCTCTGAAATTTATACTAAGATGCGGGATGGTGGGGGGTATCTTAGCCTATCACCCCGGATTCTACTACATCATCATGTTCAAGTTTCTCCAATAAAACTCTTAAATTGAAATGCAATAGAGTGAGCTTTAATTATATCAGACAGAATACATCCTCATAATACCGTTTTGTACAACACAAAGTAATCAGAGCAACAGTTTATTGAAAATATGGAAAGATTATAGCCTAATTTACACAATTCTACTAAATTATCAAGATGTGAGTGCGGAGAAGTAGCCTATAGAATACAGTCCACCTACTCAACTGGGTACTCAGCCAATCAAAATGCTAATGTTAGGCATCCTAACATGTGTAAAAAGTTATAGCTATATATACGACATTCCAATTAAGTAAAGCCAAAGAAAATGTGATGCTTGTGTTATGGGAGTTTAATTTTAGGTATTACAAGGCGGGAGATGGGAAAGCGGCTGTTTCTCATTCGCATAGATAACGTCTGTGGTCGGACGTGCACGGAACCTCTAATAACACCCCCCACCCCTATCCCTCCCGCACACTTAAAAACTAGCATACTTGCCCTGCTTTCCATTCCGTCCACACATCGAATACATGACGAAAGAAAATTCAATTCCAAATGTGTGGAAAACTCTTATAATAATCTCACGTGGAGGCAGCTCCTGTTTTCGTGTTTTATTTTCAGCGTACAGAGGGGCTGGTTGTGTGTTTATGTCGGAAGTGGTACAGGGCCGTAATTTTAATATTTTTCAGAGGTGGGGGGGGGGAGATGGCAATGAAATAGATAGGGTCTGAGGAGCGCTTGCTCCTGAGTCCGGCGAGTTAATATAGGGTATTAAAGAACTTCGTACAGTATCGGTATCGTCTAAAAAAATCATTTTACAAAGTGAGGCATTGCTAATTTTCAAAATTCCCTTAGTCTCACTTTTATAACAGGAGCTGCATTACTTTGCGTCTTAGTGAAAGGTTTAAAACACTACAGTTCCAAAATTGACTTTTTCTCTATAACCTCCACAGCCGGAAATAGATCAAGGTTTCAGGTTTATTAGATTTAAATTGATCCAATCAAAGGTGTGTTTAATGTCATTAAATTCATGCAGACATAAAGCAAACTATCACAGATAATAAATTACCCCGTATATGGGTGAATTTTGGGCCTTTCGACTCACTCATACAATAATTAATAATTAATTAGTAAGTCTAAATACATAAATAAGTCAGGAAATAATAACAAATTGTTATTATTTTTATATTATAGATCAAATAAGTTTCCTGACAGTGGTTCTAAATGGTACCAGGTCAGTCGCTATGACTCCTTTAAGGCGATTAATTAATTAATTACCTTTTTGCTGGAGCGCTTATGATAGCTGACAGGATGGAGCATGCACATGTACCTGTCGATGGCCATGCAAATTAATATCACAGCTGATTGTTGGCTCAGTGCCCCTCGAAGTAGCGCCTGTAACAAAAAGAAATTACCCTCTGTCATTATCTCGTACATGGTAGAGTCTAGCGTAAGACGGTTACAATGTGTTCATTGCAAGTCTCCGGTTGACCAGTTGCTCTGGGTTGATGTTGCCGGCAAGTTTTAATAATCACCAAATTAGCAATGGAGTCGTTGGCACAGGAATTAGTTTATATCGTGCCTTATATGATAAGTGTGCTTGCAATAAATCACAAAATAACTGTTGTCTCTTAAATAAAATCCGCATCGATCCGCCAATCCTCTTTATTGATTTGTCAACTTTTTCAAATGAAAAAGGCTTAAACATTTATTTAAAAGGTTCCAGTAAATGGAAAAGTCAGTGGAATGGACAGGCAAACAATGGTTGGCAGGAAATTTGAAGATAAAGGGAGCTGTAAAGCACTTAGCTCTCCAGCAGACTCTTAAACATGCTCCTGCTGTTGGGATTTTTATGTTTATTAACGCGGGACTGCGACTGGGTCACTGGGACAGACAAACTGTTTACAATGGTCACGTTACTCTGGTTCCATTTAATTCTAGGAGAATAATGACATTATAGCCACTATAATTTCAGCTGCAGCCGTAGTACCAATACAACGTGAAGGAATAACATATCTGGGATAAATGCAAACGCAACCCTGGGAGCCGATAGCAGATAAGGAACGGACGAGGCTTGAAGCGTGCGGTGACACCGAAAGAAGCTACGGAGCAGCTGGAGGGACCACCCACGTGACTACTGAAAGAGTGCTGGAAAGAAGAGAGACAGCTGCTACCTCATAAAAAGTAGAAGAGCGAAATGGGTAGGGCATTTGTTAAGACACTAAAATGTGGTGTGCACCATTGTTGGAATAATTCCCCGGGCAAGTTATTATTTTCCGTTCGTGCTGTATACCGGTACCCAAGAATCTAGATAAAGTGGAACATGTCAGGCGGTAGAATTTAGGCATAAAATATAACTTCTGTTAATTTCATAATTGTAAATACAGCAAAGCCCTTGTCAATCAATTTCATTTTCAGTTTCATATCTTATTTATACAAATGACCGTTACAGGCTGAGGGTAAATTGGAGGTGGTGATACCGTGCAGTTAGGAAATCCTGTAATATTTAAGTAATGGTCTGGATGGAGAGCAGCCCCCTCCCCTGCCCCCTTAATCCTCTCCCTCCCTCAGACAAGTTCGTGCTCACCCACCTCTCGCGGATATGAGCCCCTAATGGATCAGTCCTGTTGCCGCTGAGACACGTCTCTTGTATAAATATTTTTTCACTTTGAGTTGACAGCGTGATGGGCAGAGTCTTTATAGTGAAGGTCCCACGATCACTTGAAAGGTCTCGATAAGAAATACTGTGTTGGAGCATGCTGGCGGAGCAGTTCAGTATTCTTTACTGAGACTTTTTAAGCTATTGTGGGACCGACCGTGTTATAGTGATCGACGCCAATACTTTACCTCTCACAGGTCACAATCTCAACGATGGGTTGGCGGCAACTCCCTACACATCATCCTGTTGGGGGAAAAGAGAAAACTGATGCTAGATTGAAATGATCGGGTGAGTGTTGTAGCTTTATCATCTTGTTTTTTTAGCAGGGTTCGAAGAAAAGCCGAAGAGAGAAGAGACGGAAGTAGGTCTTCTTCTTCTTCTATTACTGCCTCTTCTATCAAAGATTAGCGATCATCATGATAATACGGACTGCTGCTCTGAAAAAGGCAGTCGTGGTATTGCCGGACTGCTGCCTCAGGATGTACTTCTTCGGCCGGGAGCCTACTGTCCTTCTATCTTGTGTTGGAATAGTACTTGCAGAACCCGATATTTTTTTTGATCTTCACCACATGACCGTGTATGTTAGTCCGTTTCTTTACCGTAAAATGTAAGATAATTTTATAATGGAAAGTGTTATTCAAAATTGCTTTGTTTACAATTTCAACCTCAAGAATAAGTTAATACTAATCGCCATAATCGCCGGCTGTTCTCTGCACCTTCCTTTACAGTTCTTCAAGCGCCTGCCTCCTACTTCAGTTGATCCATGTATTCGTTCCACTGCACCCTCAATGATGGTATGTACCTGATTTTTGCGTCTTCACAAATTCCCAGTTTTACAATCTAGCAATTCTAAAATCCTTTGCCTGTCTTGGCTACACGACAATTCTTCGAAACTTGAATGGTTGTCCCGCGATTCCCGACAGTTGCAAACTTTTTTTGACGGTATGCCAACTATTTACCGTTGTTGGCCCAATGGTAAAGACTTGTGTCAAATTCAGGTACAATTTATGCTGTTTTTATGAAAGTTGGAGAATGAATTTATGAGTTGCCCCTTGAGCAAATTTTTATGTTGTAACTCGCCCATCCTCCTCCCCGTTTACCAGCATCCAGTTGCTTTGCCAAGAGTTTTTTCTCTCCTATTCTGAAACCGACCGTGACGCTCACGTCTCAACTTGCTTAGGAATAATACTGTGTATCTGTCGTAACTTGTTATTTTATTGTACCATATAAATTACATGACATTATTGATAAAACTATCGTAAATTATGATTGTAACAGTCCCAGATATAGTAATCTATTACTATAGCATGTAAAGGTGTCCATAGACCTAGACGAACAAATTTGGTAGGATCCGAGCCATGGAATCACCAATCAGGAAGTCAGGATCGACGGATATTCGTGAACACGTGTTCTCAGCTTTGACTTGGTAATTAGATGGAATGCTTACAACCAATTTTGGTAGCGCAAAGTCATATATTAATAGAGATTCCTTTTCAAACACAAGAAAACAATATACTTTTAGCCTATTTATCACCGATAATATCCCAGAAATGGGGATAAATATTAAATTGGATATTTAGACCTACATATTTAATGAATCCCGAGATGATGATTGAGTTCTCTTATATAGAAGGAACATACAGTATGTTCTCACCAAAGATGTATTGGGTTTGAGTATCGCTATATGACCGGTTTTGTCTTGATGTTATATTTTGGGATATAATGTCCAGAGGCCTCTTCAAATTGACTAAATTTAATGTTAACAACTCGCCAAGAAGAGCTTTTAAGGTCCCTGGCTACTGACTTAGTTTAGCTTAGTTAATTTGAAGAATACAAATTAAGACGTCCGACCCCAAAACCAATCTCTCAAATATTATCTCACAAATTTTCGCCAATGTAGGCTAAAAAGTACTCCACCAGACTTAAAAAAGACCAAAAGATTGGAACTGAGCAAAAAATGGAGGAAATCAATCAGATACACACGCAATTCTTATAAACACTGCTGATTCCCTCAAAAACAGTTGGTTTTCCGTTAACGGAAAACTTCCGACCAATCTCGACAGAAACTGGGAAATCTGCGTTTGGCTTTATATTCGGAAATGTGTCTATTTAACTCCAGACATCGTCATAAATTTTGGAAAATTTCCCTACGACCCACAAAAAGACTGGGGTTGCCGCAAATTGTTTATAAGGGCACCGGTGCTATTAAGTGTGCGGGAATCTGCATGAAAACTTTTCGTTTTATCGAGTCTCAGCGCTGTCTTTGTCAAGTTTGAGCGGAAGAAGCTTGCTGTCCTTTCGCTCGCTGGAAAGTTTGCTGATGGGGAGTTGTGCTAGTTATCGACTTATCGCCGTCTTTTCTTGTCCTGCTGTCGAGTTTAATTCAGTCAAGTGCTATCGACCTAAATATATTCTGCATCTGTAAACTTCAAGTTTGTGCAGCAATAACTTCAAACATTTCCATTCTTACTGTAGAACTTCCAATATATTACGCCTGGGTTGGCGGTTTTGTACTTGCGTGTATCAAAATGTGTCCAAACTACACACATAGGGTATTTACGCTTTTCTTAGAGAACCCCAAACGACAAACACAGCCATGCCATATTTAAATGCTTAGGATCTAATTAAATCGTTCTTAAACTTGTTCTTGTAGTTGCGAGATGTGACCAATGTGTTTTGCTGACATGGTATCTTTTCTTGTTGCCTAGTAAAATGCCGAGTGCAATTTGATTTGTTTGTAGTATGTAACATTAGATCTATTCCATACTATTTCATACCCTGCATAAAATATCGTTGGTAATTTTTAATTTTTGGCGATTTTTCAATGAATTTTGGATAGTAATTTTTATGAAATTAATGCAACGTAAACAATTAAATATTATACCTCGTGATTTGACACATGAAATGGTGAAGTACGAAATTAATAGTAATTTACATCTAGAATTAATTAAATTAACAAATTGCGTACGGTAGTACGCTAAATTGAATTAAAAAGTCAAATCTTCCAAATTTTGGATTGTCGATTTGCTATTTTATAGAATTTTAAACTGGGATTAAAAATGTATTTGTTGTTTCTTTTCCAACGCCTGCTTTCAGTATTTCTGCTTTAAGCAACCCTGTCAGCCTGATGGGGGGAGTGAGTCTGTTTATTAACTTAAGGCACCTAAGGGCAGACTCCTTCACCTCGGGGAGAAAGGGAGTTGACTGACAGGGTGGACCTCCTGATTATAGTGAATTCCGAACCACTTGGGGTACATGGTAAAGTCCCATGATTAAATCGGAGGTGACCAGGACTCGACACGCATGTAGACTGACTGGTTCTGTGCCCGTGGGTTCATCTTGGTACGGCTGTTACTTTATTAAAGTGGTGGCATTGGTGGGATTAAAAATGTAAACAAGATAATTGTGTAAGGGCGAGTACTAGGCATTCAAAATTGTTTTGTTTACATTTCAACACCAAAATAAGTTAATGCTAAACGGCATAGAAGGTCCGCAGCAACTCGTACCAATAAACGCAAAGTTACCAGCAGCATATAATTATGCTTCATAAATATTTGTTAAATGCACTGAATAGTTTTTATAAACTTTATTCGCATAAAAAGAGGGGGTATTCAGTTGATTAGGTAATAAATCTTCATTAAGGTAAGCCAACAATGGGACTTGTAGAATTTACCACCTATTCATTTGGGTACGGTGGCGAAATACAAAAGGTGGCGGGGGAGGGGGGTCGTTAATACCCCTTTGCCGTCCTGCCCCCTCCCCTCTCCTATATCTTGCTCTAATCTCCGCTGCGACGACCTGCGGCCGCCTGTCCGCTTCACTGCGGCCCCCTCTCCCCTAACCCTGCCTTATTCTATTTACCAATAATAGATCCACCATAATTCTCAGGCCGAATAGAAACGAAAAGGTTTCGTTGCATTTTTAATTTAGGCGCCCATTCCATTGACCGGCTAGGGCTATTTCCAACAACGGTAACGTGGTAGCAGACATTCAAGACTTAGGTAGCGTTTCCACCGACCTCGCATTGCAGAATGCAAATGACATTGACGGAAATTAGAATTTTTCTTTTTATAGAAATCTATTAAAATTATTGTACTTAACATATCCCATGACGCCATTTTTTAATATTAGTTTGTTTGTTTGTGATTTTACTGTATGATCATTTATCAATTTTAACTATGGCATAGAGGAAAATAAACATTTCCGTCAATTCTGCAATGCGAGGTCGGTGGAAACGCCACCTAAGTCTTGAGTGTCTGCTACCACGTCACCGTTGTTGGGAATAGCCCTAGCCGGTCAATGGAATGGACACCTTAGCGTTATTTCTATTCATGTTCATCCAATCCGATTGCTAAAATATACAGTATGCTTGGTAAAATACAGATAATAGTATAAGTATGAGTGTACATCCCCCTGCATAAACAGTTGCTGCTGAGCCTTCGAGAAACAATCTTAGAAGTGTACGAAGGTCCTCTGCAGATGTCGACCGCAGATGTTGACGAAACGTTTGAAAGTACGCTTTCAGAACGATCCCCGATTCTACCATTTCGTCAGGTGACGAAGTAATTTTTAAAAATTAATACTGAATATCTGTGAGATTGAGAACATTTTCCGATCTTTGCCAAAAAAATCCCTTTATTTATTAACCCGCGAAAGCCACTGGGCGGTTTTGCATGGAAAAAGGTTCTGCGTGCACCAAACTACACATATGAGGTATCTTCACCTATGTTTGAACCCCGGAAATGCCCCACACAATGTTTTCCTATTTTAATGATTCAGTTTTAATTAAAAACATTCAAAGCAAAACTGTATGATATGTATCTATCTATTCATGTTTTTGTTATGGACACGATGGCGACGACACTTCGTAAACCTGACGTAAACTTGAAGGATTACAATGTCAGGGTGTACAAACTTTACCTGAATGAGATTAAACACAACAGTACGCAAATTTGACGCTTTGATTGCTTTCAGTCGAATAAATACGAAAAATATGCAGGAACGAGCAGGTCGGGGGTCGACGAGATTAGGGCCGAATGGGCAGGTCACGGGGAAGGGCATTATCCGTATCCACCCCCCCCCCCCAGAATTCTTTTGTATTTGACTACTGCGGCGGGCTATTTCACAGATTAAAATCTAAATTAAGGCTCCTGCCGACGTTTGAACCCAAAAGCTAACCGCGAAATTTTAATTTTAAAACTTGTCGAGGTTTCAAATTTTTCGGCTACCCTTTTATTCTTTTTTCACATATCTGTCCTGCATCAATTTTTAACAGGCCTACGAGTAGATGCTTGTCTTTTAAATCGCGCTAGAGACTTCATTCGTTCCGGTCATTATACTCGAGCAGTCATGTGGAAGGAAAATAGGGGGCGGGGCTGCAAAGTTTTCCAGAAATTATGAAAATGTGTGATTTTCTAGTTTTTGTAGTGTTGAAGCGTAATTTTCCGGTTTACCGCGGTTTTTACTGAAACCAATTGACGGAAAGAAGTAAAAACAACGTTTTAAATTTAAATAAATTACCTACAATTACACACCAAGATCAAGTTTCTAGCTTGACTAATTTTCAAAATCGACGTTTTTAAATTTTGATGAGTATCCGCCAAACAAGCATATTTCACTGTTTTCACTTATTATTGCTAAATAGCTAACAAATGTTACCACAAATGTTTTCTAAACCCTACGGTACCACGTGCAAAATTTGGCTCTTCAAGTACAATATTTCTCGGCATTAAAAATTACCATTAACGTATTTTTACCACTTAGTAGCAGTTTTCAACAATATTTTCTTTCCTATCTATTTAAAGACATAACGTGGCTTTTCTTCGCTTGGCACTACCATAGTATATATTTTGCGAATTTCGTATTTTGATAGAAAACATTTAGATAGCACACTAAATCTGAGCAAACATTTCTTATAATTAATTTATAGCCTATTTTAATTATGCGTCATCTCGTATGTAGGCCTATGTTATGCATTAGTTAAAAAAAATCAATCGTTGCGTTTAGTTTAAATTATAACGACGGCAATATACTGTATGTGGATTAATAAAAAAAACGTTGGAGCCATGTTTTAGAAGTGTTCTAAATGGTTTTTTTCGTCTTTTTTTAGTGATTAGACCCCCAGCAATTGAGTTAGGCCAAATGAAAAAAATAGTCCGGAGCTGTAAACCTACGCAAAATACTGCTGAATTTAATCGTAAATTCATCTTGTAGGCTGGAGTGCGTCCGCGAATTGAGGCAGAGAGATAGCCGTGGCCACGGATCTCATTCAAAGAAATCATTGCCTAGTTGTTCTTTCACATCACTGCGTGGCGCCTGTTGTATAAGAAAGACGCGTGTTTGCATTGGAGGGGGGGGGGGGCAAATAATTTTGCAGATTTATGTGAATCTCACACAACACATTGGTTTGGAACTTCTCCAGTAACACTCTCACTAACACCCCCCCCCCCCGCACCGCAAACCAAGGCCAAATTTGATTTATTGTTCATATCAAGGCGCACGGTGCCATGTTCCTTCTTTCCCTTCCCGCAACACGTTAAGTCTGCTAACTCAACTCAACTTTTTTGAACATGAAAACTCTTGCAAGGTCCAGTAAATAAAAAGGAAATAAATATTTTGACTTTTTTGTTATATTATTAAGCCAACCTAACTCTCTCTTACACTCAACTAGGAAGGCTCGGGACCGCCTGCTTTACATGCACTCCGAAGCAAGGGCAGAAAATTTAGTAAGTGTGCGACTGTTGTTGTTTCTGTCGTTTCCAACAGCCGGCCGCCATACCAAGTTGAATCCAGCGGACCAGAGCAGGTTCAAAGCTGCAGATAAATTGGTCGTGTGCACAGTGCCGGTAGGGAAACATGGTAGGACTTGTCCTGGTCACCTCCGAACTAATCGTGTGACTTCACTGTGTTTCCCAAGTGGTTCGGAATCCACTATAATCAAGAGGTCCACTGGAGTCCTATGGGCCCACACCGTGGCCTGGGACTGTGTCAAACCATACTACTACTACTAGGGCTGTAAAATAAAACTCTCTCTTACACTCAACTAGGAAGGCTCGGGACCGCCTGCTTTACATGCACTCCGAAGCAAGGGCAGACAATTTAGTAAGTGTGCGACTGTTGTTGTTTCTGTTGTTTCCAACGCCTCCTTTCAGCATTTGAGTTGCCTATTAGCAAAAGCAATCCTGTCCATCCAGGTAGATTTTTCAGAAACCGCAAAAAACTGCTGTGCCGCAACGCCATAATGTATAACATTACAGTTTTTAGAGCTAATTTTAACAGTATTAGAATTGCTTTTGCGTCTCAATATCTGATTCATCGGATAGAGTATTGAAAAATAAAAAAATGGAGCAAATATCTCAAAACTGAAAAAATGGAGAGGATTGCTTTTGCTAATAGGCAACTCTTTTCTGCTTTAAATAAGCCAGTCAGCCCGGCGGGAGGAGTGAGTCTGTTTGTTAACTTGAGGCATCCAAAGGGCAGACTGTTTCACCTCGGGGGAAAGTGAAGCTGACCGACAGGGTGGACCTCCTGATTATAGTAGATTCCAAACCACTTGGGGAACATGGTAAAGTCACACGAGGTGGTGACTAGGATTGGTATTATATAGTCTTAGCGCGTTATCATGTCCCACCATGTTCCCCTGCCGGCGCTGTGCACACTACCAAGTTTGCCGCAGTTTGAAACATGATTTGCTCTCATGGATTCGACATGGTTAGGCCGTTTGCAGTAAGTGTGGGACTCGAATCAACAACATTTCGGGTGAAAGTCGGAGTCTGTCCCACTATTCTACATGTCCTGTATGTAACAAGTTCAGAAGCCCGAGGAATGCATTAATGAGGAAATATTGATTAATACCGGAAGACCGAGCATAAAACTCGGCTGGTGCATTCAAGATACGTTATTAAGGCTGTAAATTTAATTGCTATCTTTCTTTCTTGCTATCTAATAATCTGCAGTTAATTGTAGTAAATGTTGTGATTTCTATATTTTTTTTCCATTTAATGTGGGGGAAATAGGCTAAATTGTTAGGGAAAATTAAACATATGTAGCATCGATTAAATTAGAGCGTGGTAAATAAACTTACAACATTACAACAGATTTACTAAAATGTGGGGGGGGGGGGGCAGCTACCCCCTACCCTATGTATCCGGCCATGCGTAGATACCGTTTCAACTGTTCTTCATTAAAAATTTCAAAAATAATAATAATAAAACCGTAATAATAGAAACATAATAAAGTGAGAGTTAAACTCGCCTGATTTATGGGACCAGCAGTTCCGCAGGAACTCATTCACAACCCCTGACTTTTTAAACTTTCCCACCCCTACTTTCCCCCCCCCCCTCTTCTGAACGGCCGAAAATCAAAAACGCTTTTTGCACCCAACAGTTTTTATATTCGACTTACTGATTACAAACTATGCTCAGTTCTTTCCTATCGTTTGCTGTGGTTTAGTAGAATTAGTGCAATTTTTATGTGTCAGGCTAACTAGGCTTCGGTTTATTGCTGTACGGAAGAATCATTAAACTGATCACTGATCAGCCTATGAAATAGGGAAAGTTGATATGAAAGACAGAAAGAAAGAATATTGTCTTTATTTCCCATGTGGGTGAATTTTGGGCTTTTCGGCCTACTCTTACAATTGATTATAAATTAGTGAATTGACATACTGTACAGTTCATAAGCGGGTGGTGTAAGAACAGTCATCAGCTGGCTTCATAATATTGTCCTGAAGGACCTTTTATGGATCTAGGGCTACTTATAGTGGCCCATAGTTGTCCAATGCCCAATAGATTTCGGACATTTTTCGTAATGTTTCCGTATGAGTTTTTGGCAAATTGGTATACATCCACAATGTCAGCCTACACCGGCTGCAAACGATATTGCATGGACAAGCTGATACAAACTTACCATTGACACAATGAAACCGGCAAAAGCATGACAGAACCAAGTACAGATACGAGTCCAGCTGGCTTCATTAAAATATATTATAATAATTCAATTTTTCCATATTTCCATAAAAAGCGCCCCCTTTATTTATAAAAACGATTAACAAACAAACAAACATTTCTTATTCCGTTATTTAATTGTTTCTACTAGGTAAATTTGTCAACATTCTTCTTTCTTCTAGGCCTACATTAAGTGCTATTTTTCAAACCATATGCTACCCAATATGCAAATTAAGAAATGGCGTAACTTTTGCGCTAAATATTGTTAATAATTTAAATTTAACAAGTGAGAAGAGACTCATGGGCGTATTTGCTGCATGCTCAGAAGGCTATTGGCACAGCCTCTCATGCGTCTGAGGGGTTTCGACTCGCTCCCACCCCTCAGAACCTTAGATCCCTCCGGACACCCTTACATAAAACTTACTTTACTTTTTCGTGTCCAGACGAACATCCCAAAATCGGGTTCAGTCGTAGGCAGCACTGTTGGCCTGCCATAGGTCATCCCTCGTGCTGCATTGGACCGGACATAGGCTGCACTGGAACAGGTGGTCCATATCCTGCCTCTGACCACACGAGCACATAGTGTTGCTTTCGTCTGTCTGGCCTCATCTCGCTCTATTGGTTTTCACAGGGGCTGCGCCGGAGCGGAGTTGGTTCAGCACCGCCCACGTTCTCCATTTAAAGTGGATCCCGGTGGTGCTGACGGGCGCGGGTGGGTACCACATTGGAGGTTCCACGGTAACATGGCTGAGGAAACTTTTTCTTGACTTAAGGCGTAGGTCTTCTTGCGAGGTGGCTTCTTTCCCATACATCACATGCCTATCATCGAAAGCCTGTTTGAACCTTTCCGTGTACTCTGAGGTCTTCCTGCGCAGGTCCGGCTTGCCTAATCCCGCACATCGATAGAGATTGTCCAGTGGCGTCGCTTTGAGACACCCAGTTGCGTTACATAAAAAAGCACAGCAGATCGCACTTTGCATAGTGCTGATACACAGTATAAAATTTAACAATATATCTAATATTCTTGGTGAGAGAATATTTTGGTACCAAAGTATTCACATGTAATAACTTTTTAACGTACTTCAAACACAAGAGATGGTCTTAGCAAAACTTGGACTGATGGAGCGGTTAGTGATAGAAAAATGACGAGTGGCAAATGACCCGGGAAATTCACAGATTACAACTTATAGACATATGCTCACAAAGGTGACGGTTAGACTTTCTACTAAAAGAGCCCGTGCGTAACCATCTGAAACTGCACTGCAGAGACCGACGTCCAACAGTCACCTGCAGGAACAAAACGTTCAACTGCAGTAGCAGAGTAAGGACGCCAAATTTGCATAATTTGCCAAAGCAGCACGCAAACTGACCCGGAAAACTACTGTGCCGTCACACCTCTGACTTTTTAAACTTTGATACCCCTACTCTGCGACTCGCCCCCCCCCCCCACGCTGAAATTAAAAAAAACGCTTTTTGCACCCAGCTCCAATTTTATGCTCATCTTACCGATTACCAGCTATGACCAATTCAGTTGTTCTCCATGGTTTGCCGTGGTTTTCTGCACATCGTGAAGGCTCCTAAATTATTATATCTCCGGCATTCCGTGAAGGATAGGGTACTTTGATACTTAAAATATATTAAGATCATTGTAACTAATGCTAGCCTATAAAGCTGTCTTCTAGTCACAAAATGGATGCTTAATCATATTCAAGCTAGCTAATACGAATACTAACTTCAAACAGCCTTTGAGTCAACATAAACCCGCTGCCTATATTATGAATGGTAATAACAGATAGGATAGTAATATTAGCCAATTGGGCTGAAGGCTGGGTGGGTTTTCATTAATTCTTAGGATACGTTCAAATGAGCCCCCCTCCCTCAAAAGAAAGCGGTAACGTGCGGTCTGTTCAAATAAAATAACATTAACCTTCAGCTAAGATGACACACAGTTATGGAGTTGTGGTACTCAACACAGTTATGTCGACACCAACTTGACACCTGTCCTGTAGTTCAGCGGAAACTTGCGAATACTTTGTGCAAGACTAACCTGAATCTGGCAAGTAATCTCCCCGTACGGCCAGCACCGGTAGAGAGCCGGCATGAACCCGAACGGCGTTACCAGCAGACCGATGGCGAGGTCGTTGGTGGCGAGCGAGGTAAGGAGGTAGCGGGGCTGAGCGTGGATGTGCCTGGCGTACCTCCGGCTGTTGAGGACCACGATGAGCAACACGTTGGCGGCGAGGATGCCGGCTGACAGGACCAGGATGAGCATGGCCTGGGTCACGTCACTCAGGGTTAGGTGGGCCATCCCCCGCACTGAGGCGTATCTGAACAAGAATAGATTGGCTTGGTAATGAAATGAATGAAATGTTTTTACATAAGGAGAGCTACTCAAACAGCTAAGTGTGGATATGCCGGGCATTTCTCCGGCTGCTCGTTAGAGGCGAAGATGCCCGCCAACAAGACCACGGGCTTGGCCTAGGTCACGTCACTAAGATGCAGGAGAACCATTCCTCGCACTGGCGCCCACCTGGGCATAAATACTTGCGGTAGACTTGAATACCGTTATTCTGGGATGCTAAGGTCAACCCTTGGTTCTTCTTCATTTTCAAGTTCCTTTACGATCGTGCAATATTATAATAACTGCTGCCCAGTATTAGCATCCATAATACCTTATTTTGGGAGCAACTATAACGTTATTGAGACGTCTTACGTTTACATACTTCTTCTCTTGTTTAATAATTCAACATACAGCTACGCCGAGAGAACGTACCTGGGATGGGAGCAACTAGCGTTGTTGAGGGGCGGTGGCTGAAGAACTGCATTCCTCGGCTCCATCAAGTCCCTTCCCCCTCCATCGTTCAGGTGTCACCTCCTCCGAATCTCCGTCATATTCACCCGCGACATTGTACCTCTCCACCTACAAAGTCTAAAGTCGACTGCTTCCAACTTTGAACCCACCCAGTCCTCGCGCCATTTTACCTGCAGGCAGAAACAGAGAAATGGAAACAGGATGCTAACAGGCCGAGACGGAGGCCAGCAATGAAATACAGTACAGTACACTGCGGACATTGCTGAATAGAGGAAACAGTGTTCCATGGTTTTCAATGCGTGGTTTGACTTTAATTGTATGCAGATAGGTATCCCACTCAAGGGCGGATCCAGCGGAAAATTTAGGGGGGGGGGGTCACAAGTTTTTTGTAAGTTTAAATTTAATTTTGTTGTTGGAAAATTGTGTTTTTTTTTTCATATTTTTTTACTAGGTATTTTATGAATTTACTATGAAGAATTTACTCATGTAGGGGGGGGGGGGGGGGGGGGGTCACGACCCCCCGTGGAACCGCCATTGATCCCACTCTCATTATCAAACTGCACGGCTCTATTTCAACCTAGTGTCTGAAAACATTAAAGAAAGTTCAATCGAATTGACACTTGTACAGCAGTGTTCCACGATATATCAGACAGGAAAAAATGGTGGTTTTGGATAGTCTAACTTTTGCACAAATGTACCTACTGATTTGTTGTGTAAAAGGTACAAATAGATCAGACTATGTTTTAGGTACGTTACATTGATCCACAAAACAATTACTGCCTTTTCCACCTTGTGCCACCTTGGTAGACAGTGAAATCCAAAAGAAACTATATAACCGAAAAAAGGGGATCAAGTAAAATCTGGACGATGCGGGACTCAAACCCACGAGCCATGCCTTTCCTGGGCATCGTGTAAACTGTAAATGGTAAAACGTTGCTACAAAGTTACCGAGATGCCGTCTGAGAAGTCTACAAAGCATAGCAAGATCGCAGATTTTGGCGAAACGTTTGGAAGCACGTTTTCACACCGACCACGGCTCATTAGCCCGGATTCTACTGCTTCCTAATTCAACTCCAGCCGTGAAAGCCAAGCCTTTGTAATAATATCCAGAATTTAGCTTTAATTTCGTACCATACACCACAAGAGTATCAGAAATTATTATTATTCATGATCTTGCAACTTTGTAGAAGTTAAAGTTGGTGCTATTTTGCATATCTCTGGGTAGACATTGATAGATGGGGCTGTGAGAGGGGCAAACTTTGCAAATACAGCTTAAAAAATAGCGTAATGAATCCGTCTCAGTCACCACCCCCTCTCCCTCAAACCTCATAGAGAAATAAATAAATAGTGACTTTTTCTTCTATTACTAAGCTTACCTAATGGAGTGTGGGGTATAACCCTCTTTTAAACGCAAATAAGAAAGCCTGGGACCACCTGCTTTACATACCTTCCGAAGCATGGCCAGAAAATGTAGCAAGTGTGGAACTCGAACCAACAACCTTTCGGGTGAAGGTCAGAGTCTGTAGAAATATACTATAAGAAGCGAAATGACGGGCAATGAAACATATTGTGTTTAATTTTACTTGTGTGCCACTGTCAAATTTGCCTATTTGCATCAATATCAGAATCAATGAGATAAAGCATAATTGGCGGTTTAACATTATTTCACGAGATTACCTTTACAATTGCCTTATAAAATGCAACGAAGATTTTAAGCGTTAGAAATCAACATAAATAATGCCTGCTGGTTTTTTGCTTTCTCGGACTCCCAGTACTTCACCCTCCATTTCCCAGAGAAGACATCACAGGGGCTGATAAATTGGCCTGCAGGGCTACCACCCTTGACCTGACAGCCTTATTACATTCTCAACTCCTAATTTGGAAGATTTTCGTTATACCCCAAGGACTGGCGGTCCGGTATCATATATATTTGAAGCGTTTGGGTATTCAGAATGATTTTTAGGTAGTAAAATATACAATAAAAGGTAATATTTATAAATTTAGTAAAATTACAATCTTGGATCACAATACCTGTAGATTACGATACTCTAACTGTAGTTTTAAATTCGTAAAAACCTGGGTACTTCTCCATAGTCTAGTCTTAATTTTCAATTTTTCACTGTTCAAATAAATTAACATAATTATCTTACATCAAAATTTTCCAAAAACTACTATTTTCCACCTAGATTTTTCTACCCAGAATCTACTACCAGGCCAAAATTTTAAGAGCGCCCCGTACATGCTTCCTATTGACCTATTTTTTTTTAGTAAAGGCCTAGGTGCTATGATAGATTCACAGTATCTATATAATTGTATTGGGGTCCAATTTCGACTGTTTTCCACTATTCTAAATCACTGAATTGATCAACGAGACATTTGAAAAGTCGAGAATGACAGACATACCGTATACACACAGTTTATAGCATGGTATGCAAGATAGGTATTTGGGAATGGATTATTTATAATTTATTCAAAATCATAACCTTCCATTGGAACGCAACCTGTTCAGTTATGAAAATCTACTTAGCACCTAAAACACAATTGAATAAGCGATGAAAACGACCCTAGGAAAATTTAGCTTTTTTGCCGATTAAGCAAACTGTGAGGAGAGAAGCAATCTAGTGGGTTTAGTTTGCATTAATAAAATAGGTATAATAATAGATAAAAAATATAAAAATAGATGGAAACGTTGTTGAGAAAATGTTTTACCCACATTTTTTTAGTTTTTGGGGGCAAATGCATCCTGTAGCTAAGCCCGCAAATTGATGAACAAACAGACAGACAGACAGACAGACATTTAGTAAAAAACAATTTTTTTTTGTCTTTGGGACCTCAAAACGTGTAATTTTATTGAAATCTCGAAATCAAAAATGTCGACCATCACAAAGCTTTCCCTATACTAACGTATTAAATAGAAAAGAAATTAAAGATTTGGTAGGTTTAGGAGGGACGCAGGGTTGTTGAAGTATACAGCCAGTATATCCTTTTATCCTTTTAAACCGAGAATTGTGAATGGAAGAAATGGTCATTTACGGTAATGTGATGGTCGTCTATTCGGTGAGAATATGGGGGGGGGGGGTGATCCTCGGGGGTATCCTTACCCTGGGATAGATATGGGCTATCTCGAGGAGCTCGTTACAGTTACTTATTCACTGTATTTCCACTTTCAATTCATTTCACCTCCCTTATGTCTTCTCCCAAACGGGTACATACTATCTTCACCGATAGGGAAAAAAGAGGCTGTCGGACATACTGCTGACCACAACATAACGAAAATAGCAGTGATCAAGAGAGAGGACCCTCCAACAGTCCTAGCTAGACCCGCAATGACTTATTGTCGTGTTGCAACGTATATACACTACATACATTTTATTACCTATTTTTGCACGTTGAATATTTTCTTGAGTTTGATTGTGAAAATTATAAAGGGTACTCATATATAACCACCATGTATTATACTTCCCTTTATCATTTACTTGGAATCCATTTATAAAATAGATAACTCTTATAACTTTATACTTGAAGAATTTAGTTATAGGCAAAATGTTAGCGTGTTTAAATTTTTCGTCGTATAATTTGTATTTCTTGTTATTTTTATTTGGTAACATGTTTTTTATTATACGTTTTTGTATCATTTCTAGTTTGTAATAGGTGTAGGTATTTCTATCTTTGGAATATACTGTTATGTCGTAGCTTACTATGGATTCGAACAGGGCTTGGTATGCCAATTTAATTGTTTTAAAAGGTACTCCATATTTTAATCGTGCCAAAGCCGCACTCCCTAAGCTTAGTCGTTTGCATAGTCTTTCTATGTGGTTTTCCCACGTCATTCTACTGTCAATAATAATAATAATAATAATAATAACAATAACAATAATAATATGTAATTCGTGTATTTTCATAAATTTTACTATCTTGTTAATTGATAATTCCTTTTCGATTGTATTTTTTATTTATTTCCAATTTTTCTAATATGATAACTCTATTTTATCCGCACTAACCGTCACGATAGTTTGAGTACTTACTCCTAGCTTAGGGTATGATGCGCCATATAATGCAGCGGCACTTTTCTGTACTTTTCGAAGATGATATCGTGAAACGATGAAATAGATTTAACTCATCAAGCTTTCACTTAGACAGTGGTAAGCCAATAAATTGATTGAAATACGAGGGAAATACTACCCGGCCACGATTGGATGACACTTAATTGGAACACTTATACATATCAAATAAACTTGGCGCTCCGCTTATGCAAGTTTTCGAATAAACAAAGTGTTCCAATTGTCATCCAATCATGGTCGGGTAGTAGATCGGTAGTTATCAACGGTCCAGATTAACGTTTTTGCAGTGCCAATTTTTTCCATAATTTTTTAATTTTATCATCTTAGTCCAGATTAGTACTCCTGCGGCCCGATCATGGTGATAATAATACCAGGGTTAATATAATATATAATATATATATAGGGCCTATATATAATATATAATACCCTGGTATTAAAAATAAGAACAAGATAATTTTACAATGGAAAGTGTTATTCAAAATTTGTTTGTTTACAGTTTTAACCCCAGGAGTAAGTTTATACCAATCACCATAATCGGCCCACTGGTCAAGTAAAATTAATTTGGGCCTATTTTTCACTTATCTTGCTTGTTTTCTTCTTATAAATATAAATCTCCGATGCAGAGAGGTTAAGGATGTACACAAGAGTCATATACTACTGCTCGTACTCGAATTAAATTCCATTATTATTAAATTAGAGGAATTAAATGCCATTAAATGGTACAATATTAAATTTGTGATATACTGTAAATGTAGGATATATCCTAAATAAACATTGCGATTTGTTAACTTTACAAATTGTATTTCAATCCAGAATTATAAAAGTTATATTTTGAATCCAAAAGACCTCATTTATAGACACAGCAGGTGTCCTTGGGGTGGCCTATAAAAGGGGGAGGTTAACGTTCGTTCCGCAATGTTTGTATAGAGCCGAAATTGAAGTAAATTCATTTCCCCAAATGCTAACATATGAAAATTTGTCTAAATATTTCTAGGGCAATTCTCATCGCCATGGCCGTGCACAGAGGGGTGGTCCATGAGGTCCGGACCCCCCCCCCCCCCCCGACCTGTATGGTGTGAAGAATGTATCTATTAATTATATAATAAATGACATAAAAAGTTTTTTGGACCCCCCCCCCCCCAAAAACCTGGGCACGGCCATGCCCATCGTCCAAAATTATTTTACAATCCGCCAACTTAGCCTATACAATTATTGTTACTAATATCATTTCTTCTATAAACTAAACTCCTTTCAATCGAATTAAAACAAGACTGATGACCTTTGCCCTTCATAGCCGCCCATTCCACCGACCGGCTAGGGCTATTTACAAAAACGGTGACGTGGTAGCAGACATTCAATACTTAGGCGGGGTTTCCACCGACCTCGCATTGCAGAATTGACGGAAATGTTTATTTTCCTCTATGTCTATGCCATAGTTAAAATTGATCAATGAACAATAATCATACAGTAAAATCACAAACAAACAAACTAAAATTAAAAAATGGCGTCATGGGATATGTTAAGTACAAACATTTTAATAGATTTCTATAAAAAGAAAAATTCTTATTTCCGTCAATGTCATTTGCATTCTGCAATGCGAGGTCGGTGGAAACGCCACCTAAGTGATGAATGTCTGCTACCACGTCACCGTTCTTGTAAATAGCCCTAGCCGGTCGGTGGAATGGGCGCCTTAGCACAATGTACTGTATTCGATTTTTCACAATGAATTTTCACAATTTTTCAAAGGTTTGAGTGATTTACCAGTACAATCCGGGATCGTGAAAGCCTTTGTAATACTATTCTACAGGTTTGCACAATACATACAGTAGGTATTGTATAGTGCATATATAGTATGTATTTGAAATGGCTCCTTCACAGCACTACAATGTTTAGCTAGTAGTAGTAGTAGTGTTCGTGGGGTTAATAACGACTTAGGCCTCATATTTGGGCCCATAGAGCGACCCCGACTTGACTGTCCAATGCCAGCCCACAGGACCTTGGACCTCCTGATTATAGTGGATTCCGAACCACTTGGGAAACACAGTGAAGTCACACGATTAGTTCGGAGGTGACCAGGACAAGTCCTACCATGTTTCCCTACCGGCACTGTGCACACGACCAAGTTATCTGCAGCTTTGAACCTGCTCTGGTCCGCTGGATTCAACTTGGTATGGCGGCCGGCCACTGTTTAGCTAGGTACTGGAACCAGATTTGGCGATATTATACTGTATATTTTACAGAAGGCTGTGGAAATGTCAGGTGCCTGGGGCACGTCACAGAAGTAATATTATGGTGATAAGGCAAGGAAAAAAACAATGTACCTATACTGTATTTTTCATCAACACAATAAGCATTGAATGATGAACCGTTCTGGAGCCAGAAAAAAGTCTTCTAATAATTTTATCGCAGTTATTTTGTAGTCCAATGAGTAACGCATTGGTTCTGAAACGATTAAATAAGGATCCAAATAAAATAAAATTTGCTTTCTTAACCAAAGAAAATACACGTATATCACATATACCATACTGGTCGTCCAGTCATGGAACATTGTACTGTATTATGTATGTACGATGTTATTGTTGTTGTTGTTTGCAACGCCTGCTTTCAGCATTTCCGCTTTAAAGCAACCCTGTCAGCCTGGCGGGGGGAGTGAGTCTGTTTATTAACTTGAGGTGCCCCAAGGGCAGACTCTTTCACCTCGGGGGAAAGGGGAGTTGACTGACAGGGTGGACCTCCTGATTATAGTGCATTCCGAACCACTTGTGGAACATAGTAAAGTCACATCACAATTAATGCGGAGGTGACCAGGACTCGCCACGCACGTAGACTGACCGGTATATTCTCAGCGCGTTATCATGTCCCACCATGTTCCCCTGCCGACTTTGTGCACACTACCAAGTTTGCCGCAGTTTGAAACATGCTCTGCTCTCATGGATTCAATTTGGTAAGACCGTTGGCATTGTATTGTATTAAATTATGCACACAATATTATTAATCAGTGTGTCCAGGAATATTATTCATAATAAGTATAATATTGTATGCCCAGGCGAACAGTACAATAGATCAAATTACATAAAAATACATCCCTGTCTGTAGTAGAATAAGAGATGCGGATGAAGCTGGAACTGTAGTGATATTAGACGAGAGTTTGAAAAGAAATCAGAGTCGTGGAAAAGTAATTGAAATTAATATCTGTTCGCTCGCACGATGATGAAATTATTAAAAGATCATTTCTGCGAGCCGGAACTCAGAAGGCTGTCTTCAATCCTAGCCATGTCTTCTCCATTCTCTGTAAAATTTATTATTAGTTAACTTTCTCCGACAATTTTAATTTCGTAAATTACTGTCTTGTCTATTTCTCACTAAATTCAATGACAATTGTCCGTAACGAATTTGGTTTCTTTATGGATTTCTTCACATATGAAGACGTCAGGGGAAAAACCGCAAAGGTGATCAAAAGTTGATTTTTCAGAAATCTAATTTTAAAGTTTAAAGTAGCCGTTCCTTTCCCTGCATACTCTTTTTTGTTTTTTCCCACGCCATTTGTCCAGAACATTACTTGTCTATCGTCGGTTTTGTTAGATCATTTAAAACTTTCCGGGTTTTCCCCTTTTATGAAGATCAAAAGATAGAAGATCAAATCAGCCTTTATACAGTAGCTAATGCGCCCCCTGAAGATCAGATCTACCTACAGAAGGCTGCTGTGTATGAGGAATTTCTGCCATTTAATATTGACTGGCGTTTCTATGTCCCTCCGGATGTAAAAATGTCCAAAGAACGACCGGAAAGGGCCCCATAACTAAATGAATAAATATGTAGGGCACCATAATATTCTTGACAATAAGTTGTGTGAATTTCGGTTTCAATATCTCCTAACAACTATTAATAACCTACTACTTCCTACAACTACCCTATTGATGCTACCACCTCACAATGTTACAACAATTATTACAGAAAGACAATTATAATAAATAACATTTTCTGATTCGGTTTCAGACAAAACATTAATGCGTCTTTGCTGCCGAAAAAAAGGTGAAGACATTCATACATATGTGCTGTAGTGCTGTAGGCTATCTGAATTATCTGAATGGTTCGGATAATAATAGATAGCAATATACATACACATAAGAAGCTATAGTCAATGGGCGAACCACAATTTTATTGCCAAGATTGGCATGATGTAAAAATTAGGTTTTACCTGTACACATTGCAGTGTTGCAGAAACCAGAATGATTGTTTAAGTTGTGTACCTACTGTACTGCATTGTCTCAACGTTTGACGTGGAGAAATTGCAATTTCCCCCTAACAACATTTTCTTATTTCGCCGACAGTGTGCTGTGATGGAACATTTTCATTGCTTTGGGAGTTTGCAACATGAATTCAAAACTGGTGTTCACGCTTGAGATATTCCCATTCCGAAAACTATACAGCTAACATACTGTACCACAGAATAAATATTGACTGTACATTTTTTATTTATTTTTACCAATTCTGATGTAAGACCCATTGACCCCATTGTAATAGGCATATACCATCTGAGAAAGTTTCATGAGAAACAGAGAGTTCATTTCGTCCTCTAATTTTGTTTTCACAGTTAAATACTTCCAGAAGGTCTTGAACCATAAAATCCCAAACAGAAAACACACAGAATTAGGAAAGTCAGCAACAGAAAAAGTACAACGCTAGTCCTATCTCCATTTACACCAATAAACGTCAAACTATAACGAGAAAAGAGAAATAAACGTCGCAAACGGTAAGCTGGAAGTGTAAATAAAACTGTAACCCCATAAAATAGAGTAAAGAAACCGGGGAAAATTTGTCAATATGTGTTTGAGAGGAATTCGATACGCCATCAACAAAATGAGTGTCAGCACCCGCATGTAGTAATAATGATATGGCACGTAATGGGCCCATTGCTCACTGCCCATGTCTTGTCCTGGGGACCATTTTGCAATTTATTATTTTTATGTGCCCGATTTTATGATTTAGGTATAGTATCTGTTCTTTTGACCGGAAATGATCCATTTATATAAGGGTGTTCCCTTTCTTTCTGGGTGATGAAATCAATGGAATCCCGGTTTTGTCCATTGAACAAGTACAAAAACGATTCTTACGTTATCTACAATATTTGAGGCGTCACGGGACCTATGCACACTTGACACTACAGAGACTACTAGGATGGCTCAGCTGCAAGTGGAGTTTCAGATGAACTCTCTTCTCGAGTGTAGAAGGGCAGTTGCAGACGCAGACTGTGTATTCTTCTAAAAGTTGATAAACAGCCAGCTAGACTGCCCTCCTGTACACGTGAGAGCCCATCTCTGAGTTAGAACCAGGAACACTAGATCAAAAACCTTGTTCAGTGTCAATACCAATTTCTTGGTAGGAGAGTAGTACCCCATTAATAATCTTAGCGATCTCGATCCATTTGCACTGAGCTGAGCACTGTTCAGATCAGCCACTATAGACATTGACAACCGCCCTTTCCCCAGAAACCAAAGCACCAAGGTCCTAAGCAACGTACAGTCCAGGCTGCTGATCGAGGCGATTATAATACCGGTATTTATTTAAAAATGTAAACAAGATAATTTTATAGTGGAAAGTGCTATTCAAAATTTGTTTGTTTACAGTTATAATCCTAGAGTATTTATTTAACCCCGGTATTTATTTAATCCCCTGGTATTAAAAATGCAAACAAGATAATTTTATAATGGAAAGTGCTATTCAAAATTTGTTTGTTTACAGTTATAATCCTAGGGTATTTATTTAACCCCGGTATTATAATCGCCTCGATCAGGCTGCTGGAGCAGTCACAATCCCAGTCCGGTGGAGGGCAGCATCAGCTCCTGGGTAAGTCCAGATTCGAGTTCCGGTTGAGGTAAATTTTGTAACGGCAAACAGAGCGAGCCGTAAAGAGGCAAGTTGGGTTATTATCAAGGCTATTGACTTTGTAAGGAATCGTTTCCAGGGGCACTTTGCGATAATCGTACATAATGAGTTAAAATAAATTGAAAAGATATGGAAAGTAGGTCAAGGTGTATGTAAAATGTTATGTAGTCAGAAATTGTGTTTTTATATTTTATTTTATTTGAATTGAATTGAATTAAATTGAATTTTCCATGAAGTGACATATAATTAACCTCCACCTATTATGCATTTCAAATTGCATTATTATAATAAACTTGAGCTAGATTGCAAATCCGATTTTCCAGGTTAAATGAAAAAGGATAATGAGATGATGAAAATAAAAACTCTGTGCACCCTCCTCCAGGTAAGTTAGTCTCAAAACTTAAATGGATTTTGTGATAGAGAAAGCATTTTTCAAGTTACGGTATTCAATATACCGTAACATAGCTTGTTGATGTTAATACAGTCTCAAGTTTCCCGAGTAAAAGCATCGTCAACATTTTGTCAAAAGGCGGACCATTTCAAGGGCTTTCATTTGTCGTACTTGTCATGTTTTTGCAAAGTTGGAAAATCCCATGATACCTGGCACGCGTTACTTTGAGGCCCACCCTTGAATTCGTGTTGTATGAAATAAATGGTCAGTCTTTCAAATTCACTTTTCATTTCATTTGAAACAAAAATCAGACTTCTAAACTCTTTAAGACTATCAAACACTCCTTGTCCACATATCCACCCACATTCCGCCTTCAACATGGTTCAGTATTAAATAAGTCGTTGCTTGTAGCTATTTAAGTCAGTCTGATGGTGGTGTTTCTACCGAAACAGTTGTCACTTTTTAGTTTTTGTTTGTGAAATTGTTGCCTAATAAATGAACTGTCTATATAATATTTAAAGTTAATTTTATAATGTCTATTAAGTGTGCATAAAGTTAGAAATATTTGGTCCTGCCGAACCGGAATGAGCGCACATTTACGTATTTGTTTTCAATGCACTCAAACTTTAGTGCTCCATAACTTTTAATTAGGCTAATTTCTCAATAATAAGGGTACTGAGCCCATAAAAGCGACCCCCATCACTTCAGCACAAGACCCTCGCGGGGGAAAACTTTAAGGAGTAATAAATAGGATATTCAGACAATAAAGTCTTTAGTTGCAATTATTTTCTGCGAGCCCCATTTTTGGTTTCATTTTAATATGGCCTACCATTCATAACTCAGCAATAAATTTTTAGTTAGCCCTTTGAATCGCTTTCCCAGAAATTTTCAAAAATTCTTAAGATCTCGCCTAATTTAAGCGACTAGAGGCCAAGGGGTGAAAGTGACAGAAATAAACATTGGAGATAATTGAGGCTAAAGTCTGTAACTCAATTGAAAATGTACCTAAGTACTTTCCCATGGATTCTAGCGCTGACAAAATGACAGATCCCGATGTTCCTGTAGGTTTCTAGGACAAAGAGTTACAGCATGGTGCATTTAACTCCGAAAAAGTCAAATTGCAACCCTTCACTTGAAGGTGCTTCAATTATATAATCCATTGAAATTGGTTCACACTGGGTCTCCTGCGGTAACGCCTGTCCTAGCGGTAGGCTACTGGCCACCACACCAATTGGGTGAAAAGGGGTGAACATGTTCTGATTGACCTCACCTCATAAACAAGTAGGCTACAGCTCAGCTACTAGAGATTTCAAAATTTGACAATCTATATGGACTTGGAGACTATAAAAGGGCTTGCCACGATTTTTTTTGGGTTCTCCCCTCCCCTACTGCTTCGCATTTCACCCTCAATTGAGAATTCCCGTATACAACAGTCGTCCTTTTGTCGATTTCTGTTCTGAAACTACTTTCACTTCCACTTACGTCTCTTACATTCTTCATGGTTGAGTAGATTTTTTTTCCAAAAGAAGAAAGGTTATATGCTGCGTTTTTTTTACTGCCTATTGTAGGTACTGTGTATATTCAATTCCAACAGCAGCAAAGCGGATATCGGTTTTGGAAACACAAAACATCAATCTAATTAAGCATTTTATGCAATAAAGAAAGCTCACAGACCCGTTCGGTTAGAAAGTCTAGCTGTGCTAACCTGTCTACCAATACGAATCTTGTCAATCACAGCATGTAAGTAAAGTATTTAGAGGGAACTATACTTGTTGGGGCTTTTGGTCCAGCGGATAAGACGACGTCCCGGGTAGGCGTAGGTAGTTGGTTCGAATCCCGCGAAGTCTAGTTTTTTCTATATCCTCTAAAGTCGGCTATTTAAGCTATGTCCAGAAAACTTAAGATAAATTTTAATTTCACCCAGCGATTCCGCCCATTTTCACCCATGATTACTACAACAGACAGATGAAAAGAAACTACTAGAATGAATGCTGTAAAAGAAAATTTGTTTAAAAGTAGACGGATCCCAAATGAAAAATTAGAGCTCCTGTTGAAGCACGTAATTCAATTACTCTGTACGAATATAAATTCGTGACGCTTTCCAACTTAAAACTATTATAAAACTTTTAATTCATTCATTATTATTCAGTTTGATGAGAAATTCAATGGGATTATCTTTGAGCAATTAGACAACGTCAACACTCAGCCAGAAGACATTTTTATTACTTTGCTTTATTATTTTCTAATTTGCAGTTTGAAAACTGGTGTACACTGGCGCATAACAATGATGCGGTGTTTCAGCATGTAGACGGTATAGCCTACAGGGCAACATATGAGAATATGGTGGCAGAATGAGTATATTATAATTTTTATTGTGACTGGCAAGACAAGTTGACTTTAGCGTAGTTTACACATATAGTATTGGGGTAAATTGGAACAATGGTATTTTTCATTATAAGCGTATAAACATGTATGCCCAGTACCAACGCTTTCACTGAATATTTGGGCATTATTGAAAATGTTTCTGTTGTACATAGGTAGTTCGCAACCTATAGCCTGGTCCTAGATTTCGACAACACAGGTCGCGAGGGGCAACGAGGAAGCCTTGGATTCCAACTGGCTGGATGCAGACTGAACCAAGTCATATGCCAGTCACTACTGGGAGAAATATAATTTACAATTATTTTTCTAAGTACAAATTAGTTTATTTAACTTGGATACAGTAGTGGAGTAAGTAGAAATTAAAGAGTTATTTCTATTCGATTTGCTAATAACCAAACAGTATATTATTGTCTAGTGTTGGGAATGATGAGCGGTGCCCTAGCATTAAGTAGACTAGTTACCAGCAAACTTGAGGCAATGACACCGAATTTTTCAACAGCAGGGGACACGCATAATTTATGTAAATACGGGCAAAAGGTGAAACGCGGCTGCAGAATCTGAGCACAAGTAAAAAAGATTAAGAGGGGGGAGGGGGGGGGGTGGCGGAGGGAGGACTTGCTGATTGGGAGATTACTGAAAGCTTTCTTCACAGTTCCCTCAGTCTTGTTTTGATGGCACATCTGAGCACTGTGTTCTAGCTGTATATATCCTCATAGTTACCTCAGTCTTGTTGGTATATCTGCGCGCTCTATAGTCTATGGTGAGAAAAAATAAAGAAATCGCAACCTTTACGAAAATCAACTGTAGTTTAATTGAGTAGATATAGCAATTTAAATTACAGCCTAAATAACTTAATATCTTCAATGAACCAGCAGAGTTTTATGCTCAGTTTCCTGGTACTAATAATTCTCTCCCCATTAACTCATTCCACGGGCTTCTGAACTTGTTAAATACAGGACATGTAGATTAGTCTACAGGACATATTGTAGATTAGTGGTACAGACTCCAACTTTCACCCGAAAAGTTGTTGGCTCGAGTCCCACACATACTACATTTTCTGGCCATGCTTCGGAGGGCATGCAAAGCAGGCGGTCCCGAGTCTTCCTAGTTGGGTGTAAGAGAGGGCTTTATAGCCCTATTTCGGCTAGGTTGGCTTAGTAATAGAACAGAAAAAGTCAATATTTATTTATTATTTACTTATATCTGCACAATTAGCTCAGTCTTGTTGGCACATCTGCGCGCTCTATAGTCTATGATGTACACTGTACTGTTTTTGCAGTAATTCCAGTTCACTTTCTGAGACACAGTCTTAGAGCCATGCCCACTACCCTTAGCAGTTAGCAATGAGTACGGTAGGCTATATGCTTTCCGAAAAAAGAGTACACTCCAGTTGACCCGAAAACAAAGAGTAGGTACTGTCCTCTTAAAAAGTTTCGGTTATTATTTTGTTGTTGACAGTTTTCATAATGAGACCACACTTCATTTCATCAAGCAGTTCAAATCGCAAGAACGGCTTTTGGCATGACGCTATCTCAACTATTCCAGGCAGCCATCCAAATGCCATCCAGGTAATTAATTCTAACGACGTTAACCCCACTCTCCGCTTCCTAATACCAAATAACGCTCATTTGTTTTTATTTTATTTGCTTTTTGTAGTTTTGCTGAATGGTGTTGCGTCCAATGCATGAACTACTAAAACCACAATTTAATGTTGTGTGTTAATGCGTGCAGCAGGTTGTGCTTTGGATGGAGCAAAGTACATTATGTCACATTGTGATCACCATAATCATATAATATCAAATGCGTGTGGCATCTATTTACAGCATTTCAGTGCGCTTCTGCCTGATACACCCGCTTTAAATATAAGGTTGAAAGGTTTCAATGTCAGTTTGGACAAGTTACTTGTCTCGAATGTTGTCTTACAATATTTTTGTAGTGGTGACGATGACTTTGTGCCGAAACCGGTTGCTTCGTATCGTAATAAAGTCTTAGTAATTATACTTTACAAAGTGGGATGATTTTTCTAGTGTTTTGCCAAAGCTATAGGGCCAGGGGTATTCAATTTCCCTACGGGAAAGTAGGAATAGAAATATAATTTTTCTACGGTAGAAAAATAATTGCCATGGCAACGTATATCTCTAAGTTTCCAACTTTACCCGACCTAACCAAACCTACTTCCAATGTTTCTTTGCCTTCGCTTAACTTATGAACATCTGCGGTAGTCCACCTCTTGCCATATGTTTCCTTTTGTTGTTTTCTTTATTAATTTCTGTCGAAAAGCTCATTTTTCTAAAATTAAAAACCAAAATTCAAATGCAACACAACAACAAATATGGCCGTTTGGCGTTTTCAATTTCCCAAGCTCAGTTTATACCATGGAAATATATTAACTGGAGCGGCGGGAGCCCTAATATCCCTTATGGGGCACCCGTTAACTATAGGCCAACTATCAGAGATAAGTATCAACGTAAAAAATTCCGAAGTCTTACACATTGCAGCATAGCAGAACGGATACCTGGATCCGGTCAAAAACTCTGTACTTAGATTGTGTAGGCTATTTTCCCAGCGAAATTGCGTACTTACCTTGTGCAGGCTACACTAGCAGCCATATTGACCACAGGATGGTTTACCCAACCAAAGTAGTTGGAGAATGTGGGGGGGCTTGGCTTGAAATACATTTCCTTATGGCAATATTTTTCTACCGTAGAAGAACTGGAGTTTTATTCCTACTTTCCCTTAAGGAAATCGAAATGCAGTGAATACCCCTATTATATTTAAGATTATTAGCCTATGTTCTTTTGTAAAGGGGTCTTTATGGACGTATATATCTATACTCAAGAGGACGACAGAGGAAGGAGTACCTAGAAGATGTCATGAAGGACCTAGGGTGCGCCACCTACAAAGAACTGAAAAGGACCGCAAAAAACAGCCAAGAGTGGAGGAGAAAAATAAAACATTCGCTGCAAACCAATCCCTAGATTGCAACTCAAGAAGAAGACCTATTTGTAATTCTATTGAACCATGCCCCAGTTGCCCCACCAACATCGGGTTTTGGTTCCGAATGAATATTTAGCCTTTGGCAAACTGGTGTCAACCTTCACCGACTACAAGTGCCAATGTTGTTGTTGTTGTTGTTGTTGTTTCTAACGCCTGCTTTCAGCATTTCTGCTTTAAGCAACCCTGTCAGCCTGGCGGGTGGAGTGAGTCTGTTTGTTAACTTGAGGCACCCTAAGGGCAGACTCTTTCACCTCGGGGAAAGGGGAGTTGACTAACAGGGTGTACCTCCTGATTATAGTGGATTCCGAACCACTTGGGGAACATCGTAAAGTCACACGATTAAATCGGAGGTGACCAGGACTCGACTTATACTGCCTAAGCGAGTTATCATGTCCCACCAGGTTCCCCTGCCAACGCTGTGCACACTACCAAGTTGCCGCAGTTTCAAACATGCTCTGCTCTAATGGAATCAACATGGTAAGGCCGTTGGCAAGTGCCAATGGGAAAGCTCAGTTATCATTAATTAACATTGTAGGCTTACAAGCGTTATTAGTTTGACTTATGGAAAAGAGTCTGACGGTTACATACTGCGCACCAAAACTTAGAAAGAGCATTTGTTGTTAGGGATGTGGCATATCTCCACGATCTATAGGTACCGTAGGTAGGTAGGTACAGTAATTAGGTAGGTACCGTAGGTAGGTACCGTAGGTAGGTCGGTACCGTAGGTAGGTAGGTACCGTAGGTGTAAGCTATTTCCCATGAAATTGGAATTTTTACATCCACATGGTTCCCCCCTTCGGATGTCCCTTAAACATGGTTGAATAGGTTTTGCGTTTGATTAATGTATTTTTATGTCTTTCAAATCGTTCAATGTAAGTACCATTTTTTTTAGTGGTGTACGGGTTTAATTGCATCTTTTTAAACAGATTTTTTTTCAGAATTAAAATTTGAACATGGAATACTGTCGTAAGCATATAGCCTATGTATGCCTACCTTATTACCTAAGTAAAAATTACTTAAATAAAAAAACACGAGTAAGCACAAAGTTAATGGTACAGAGGTAATTTCAGCAACAGAATAAACTCGAGCCAATGTCAGCAAAGGACCGGATAGTAAACTCAATTTTTTCTGTTGGCTTGTCTGAAATTTCAAAGGAAATCCGGTTGAACTGCTGTCCTACAGAAGGTTTATTGGCAAAGTGGCCGAGCATTGTATACTCATTTCTCTCGCAGCATTTCCATATAATAATGCTGCTGTTTGCTTTTAGGCTCTCTGTTTACTTTATAACTACTAGTCTATTTAGATAACATAAATAAATATAAATATTGAGTTTTTTCTTTACTAAGCCAACCTGGCGGAGTTAGGGCTGTAAAGCCCGGGCCAGCCTGCTTTACATGCCCTCCGAAGCATGGACAGAAAATGTGGAAGTGTGGCACTTGAACCAACAACCTTTCTGGTTAAAGTTGAAGTCAGTACCACTACTCTACATGAGCGTAGATACATTATGTATACATGTAGTTTGGAAGCAGGTTTGGTGCACGGAGAAAGTAGCACACAAGAATAAGCAGAAGGTAATAATTTAGTGTGTCTTTCCGCATTTGCCTTGATATCTATTTTGCCCTGTACTGATTATTACTAATACAATTTTTTCCTCAAGACCTTCTCCTTAACGAATAGAATATAAACTAGAAATGCCATAAGAATTGACTCGTACGCGAACTTGGTTCTGTCATAATCATGCCTGTACATTATGCAGGAATATACGGTGACAATGATAAGTGAGTCTGAGCTTGTCGCCTTTAGACGCGGTGTAGATTACCGTAACAACGAAGGCTTACCATGAGTTGAATTGTTTCACTAGCTTTTTGCGACGAAAAATTTATGCAGAAACATTACCAATAATGTCTGAACATCGATTTTCAGTTCAATGGGCTATGAGCTAGTTGTACTAACTATATCCGTGAAAAAACCCTCCAAGCAGCTCATTCTCGATTTGGCGAGGGATCATCTTACAGTAAATTAACTCAAACTTACATTGTTGTTAAGAGTGGAATCTAGAAAGCAGAATGATGAGGAAGAAACCATAGCCAACGTGATATGTTTCTTTATTAGTTACCAATAGGTGAAAAGTAAAAAAAATAATGTTGGCCATTAAACGATCCAAATCTTCTCTGCGACTTTACCCAACTTACGTTAACCAATCCAAAGAGAAATATTGACGTAAAAATAGCGGTGATGAGGTTTATCAAGACGTTGTTCGCAAAACTTGATGTTTTTATGATTACACTGTGTATTGATGTTGTTAGTAATATATAATGCGGCGAATTTTATCTTGATCACCGCAAAACATGAGAAATGAGCGTAGTTGGGTACTGCTGTAATCTTAAGAGATATAATCGCATTTCTGGACATTCTCCAGGAATATACTTGGGCACAGACCTTCCATACTGACCCATTCTCTTAACAAATTTATCGCTTTTCTTTTGCCTTCTGCATCTCACTTTATCCACTTTAACTGAGAGATATTTTCTAGTAACTTACGATAATTTGGCTAGAAGATGGGAAAAAATTACATTTGGAAAGAACATATTTAGTATATCTAGAGTATTTTGTACTATTAAAAAATGATAAGAAATATTGTCATAAGTACAATATTATATTGTAATAGCCCTATGGTAGGCAGTGCAGTATTTTTGGGGTATCTCCATATTTATGATTATAATTTTAAAGTTATTTATAGGCCTAAATGAACAAGCCTGTAAAATACGAGCGGTTGAGATGAAGTCCATCGAAGAACAAGAAGAGATAGGATTAGAAATTAGGCGACTTCGATGGCCAGGTGGTAACGTGCTTGCACTTGTGCGAGCCTTTACACGCCATGCGATCGGAGACGTGTCGTAACTCAACACGGGTACTAACCGTACAGAGGCGACTGGATGAGGTCAATCGGATACAGTCATTAAATTGTTTGTATGCTATTTATCTTTTCTCTAAAAAAAAAAAAAATAAATAAAAAAAAATAAAGTGGTAAGAAGAGAGTTTGGGGGTGGAGGAGAAAGAGGCTGCAATCATTCGGACTCGTAAAGGGAAAACCAACCAAAAGAATATCTGCAGCAAGTGATGGAGTATATAGGGTACGAGAAGCTGAAGAGGGCGTGCCAGGATCGAGGGGAGTGGAGGCATCGATGCCACATGTTGCTGCAATATGAGTATACAGACGAATGCTGCGCATATCCTGGCGAGATCGTGTCCTTAATGCTGAGGTCCTGAGGCGTATGGATTCAGAAGCCGAATTGTATCGAACCTCACGCCCTCAACCTTCCTATCTATACCAACTGGACTACACCTGACAACAACACCAAGCGAACGGTCGTAAATGGCTAGTTATAGTGGGAAACCCAATTTTGCACAGTTGTAGTAGGACACAACTGACCTTAAACAAATATTGTTATTTTGGGTCACTGAAAACGAGATAAGTCGTTACACAAGTTACCTCCAATTCACTGAACACCTTCACCATATATTTTACAGTAGCGGTCCCCTCTATTTCTCCCGTTAAAAACATTTTGATTTACAGCATGATACCAGCAAAATATTGTATATACCTCGTACATTTGCTGAATTCACAATAATAAGTACTACTCATATTGCACCATGTGTATCCATTATCAACAGTACAATACCCTACTAATATTTGCAAGGACAAAACCTCCACAAAATCCATCCATTAGGCTAAGTCCCATAATTAAAAAAATGTGTTCCAAAGCATGGGTTATTTATTTATTTAGGGGATTTATAGTCATCTCCGTTTATCTGGCAAGCAAAAGGTTTTAGGTACTGTTCGACCAGCAATTGAATATTATACTCCCAATAATCTTCGTATAAGCGTGCCTCACCATGCAATTTGAATGGAGAGGTTAGGCACACTAGCGTATTATTATTGTATATACTGTTCAATGGCTGGCTGGTCGATCAGTATCATATTACATATAATACATTATATCAGCTTTATGACAAAATAATACTTTCTATCAGTTTTCTGTCCGTTTTAGGCACAAACAACCACAATCTCAAAGCCTCCAAAACTTCATTCTATACCATGTCCTCCAGTGGAATAAGGCATAGTAATAAGACCATAGACTGATGATGAGATCATAAGCAGGTGGACCAAGAAGCAGCGGAGGAGCTGTTTGCAGATTCTCCGCAACGCATTTCTCCTCCCCACCAAAAAAAGAGAAAAATATCCTAATATTCTCATAATTATTATGTATATGTTTCAATGTACTGTATTTTACGGATTACGAATTACGAATGATTACAGAGATTACAGATAGCACTTGTATCGAGGTAACGGTAGGTCGAACCCTCAAAGGGATCGGAATTACTCAATAATTCAGAGAAGAGTACAAGAGCAATAAGTCAATCGTCCAGAGACCATCACTCCTTCTCAGGACTAAGCCTTATGATGGGAGTAGGATACACTTCCGAAACATCGTCTCTTGGCAACCGGATCCACCCTAATTTTTCGATTGCTCCCTGCCTCTAATGACAATTACACAACATACAATGGAAGTCCAACTAACCCTCTGTTAAATAATATTACACCATTGTCCATACACACCTACCAATAGACTACGGGACGAATGTACGATAAAGGCACAGCAACATATCGAATAACTGAATAGATTTAGATAGCAATGCTAAGAGTATATCATGAGGCAATCTGGGGATGTACCACGTGAGTTAGAGTCTTGGAATTAAAGGCAATAGTGAATACTTTCGAATAACATTTTCGTACTTGTGATGTACACCAAATGGCCGAAATGCCAAGGGTGGGCGTTGGCTAGTAAGTAAGTAAGTACATTTTCGTCTGTCCGTTGCGTTGTAGGTAGAATTTGCCCGTATCATTCTGCTAAGGTGCTAGTTGCATGAGCTGCTAAGTTGCAGAGCCTGCTAAAGCCATGAGCTAAGGTGGTGGAATGTCGAAACTGCCAGTTAGCTTGGTTGATGGTTTATCGGATTTTCTCCAAACGCTTTCGTCCAATCATAAAATATATAAAATAAACGGAAAAAGCGAGGTGGAAGGGATAGGTAATTTATTATTAGAAAAAAAAAGTGACGTCGTCGTATTAGGTAAAAAAAAAGGCGGTGATAGGTAGCGACAGTGTTATATTTTGTGAACATAATAAGTGACAGGTCTGCTGGGAGCGTGCCAACCCCCCCCCCCCCCCCCCCCAGGCCACCGATCGCTTCTTATTCCCTTGATGTTCGGTCCCGTCGATAGTTCCATCCAAAGATATATGTATTGAGCAGTTGAGAAGATACCTAAATAGTTGTCTGGCGGGAGGTTGCATTATCTGCGGGTTCCAAATTTCTAGCCTAGAAATGTTTGAATTTTGGATAACTTCATTTTGGGGCGTTTTATCCCTCAAAAATACTATTGTGTAAATCAAATCCAATATGCCACATCCCCTTTGATAAAAAAAAATGCTCAATAATGTAATGAAAAATTCTCTAAAAAAAATATTTTTCTATAATTTCATGTTTGTTTTCGTCGCTAAATAGAGTAGCTTAACACCTCTAAATAGGTTGATTTATAAGGGGTTGTGAAGAAATAATAAATATAGCTTAAGCAGTGTGGCAGGTAAACACTCGCCATTGCAAGCAATATCTACTTAATAGTTAACAAATGAAAAGCTGAAAGATGAAAAATAGGGCGCTTAAAAATGATTTTATGTCACCCGCATCCCATAAAGTCAGCAAAAATATATAAAAATTGCAACATGTCATCAGGGGACCCTCAGATAGTGGGTACCCCTTGCAGACTATAGTGGGGAGGGATTACAATTTTAATTGCTCCGGCCCTCTTGTTTTAATATCACAATGCATGCACGGGAGGATGCTCCATCCAGTATAGCCAGAGGATTCATTGCGGGGGGTCCGCATCCCTCTTCATTTCCGTTTTGTGGGAGTGGGGGAGGGGGGTTCGCGCCATTCCCGCTCTCAGTCCGCCCTCATTCATCTCGAAATTGTCATTTTCTATCCAGTCCGGTGACCCTGATCAGGAAAGAGATTTCGAAATGCGAGAGCTGCAAGAAATTACATTTTGTTGTATAAAGCTTGGCAGGAGGAAGCTACAATATATTTAGCGAAGAGGCGAGCCTTCGGCGACAGTCTCAAAAGGCAGTTGAAGGGAAGAAAATATACTGAAATAATACTAAGACATGTCTTCTTTTTATTTAAGATTCGTCTTTGAGTAGGCCTATGCATGTATAGTATTACCATCACTTGAAAAGTATTCGTATGGAATGTTGGAAGGCACCGTCATCTGCCAATGTATGGCGGTGCCCTCAGCTTGTTGTGGTCAACAGCCGCATTTTTCATACCAAAGCAGGTGAAGTTCCCATTACAATTCGGAAGACCCAGGCAGGTACATTTTTGCTTTCCAATTTATGCGTAGTATAAGGAAAGCTTTGTGATGGTCGAAATTTTTGACTCCGAGATTTCAACGGATTTACACGTTTTGAGGTCCCAGGAACCCAAAAAAGTGGTTTTTACAAAATGTCTGTCTGTCACTCTGTCGCTTTGTCTGTTCATCGATTTCCAGGCAAACCACTCGGTGGATTTTTCTGAAATTTGTCATGTAGGTTTACAAAAATCATACCTCGGAATGTTTTTTTATTTTGGGTTAACTCAATTTTGGGGGATTTAATTTTCAAAAAAGTCCAGAAAAAACGTCTAAAAAAATTATTTCTCAAAAACAGCTCCAACGATTTCTTTATAATTAATATACTGTATATTGTAGTCGTTAGTAATGTCAATAAAATGCGGGGGAGCGCTTCCCATTGATAGTTTGCTTCTGGGGGAAAAAAAATAAAAATAACTAAAATATAATGAAAAATGACAAAAATATAAATTTTTTTCTGTGTGTTTCTATTGATGACTTCTACCTAATTTTTTTTTTTTGTTGAAAAAATGATAGAAAGTTCTTGTTCAAATGCATTGCGTACCCTGCCATTATTACTGTATGGTAATGTGTTGGTCTGACCTATCTAGAATTCACCTTCCAGTGACGTCAGGTGGACAAACCCCCCGCCCCCCCCCCCCCGAAATATCCGAAATTTAGCCAGATGAAAATTATTTACCAGAAATTACTCATTTTCTCCATCTAGGCCTACTTATTGATAAATTGGAAAGCATGTTCGAGTAAACTCGGACCGGTTCTTTCTTTTTACACCGAATCTCGAACCCAGCTAGACCTTCTTTTTCATCAGTTGCAGTCTACCAGCAATGCTGGACTATTTACGGTGAAGTTAAAGCGTCAATTTTTGGAAAAGCGTTGAAAATGCAGTGAATACGGTTTGGTCTGCAGTCCTAGCACTAGCCGAGAAGATTAAGTAACTCTGTTTAAAGCTTATACAGCAAACAACAGTTTAAAGCTTAAGAGCATATTATAAGTAGAGGATTTGGAAAAGACTGCACTTGTCGGGCTTGTGATCCAGCGGTGTAGATCGTGGGTTCCAACCCCACCAAGCCCAGATTTTTCTGTGTCTAATTTCGGTTATAACAAGGGGGTTACCCTATCAACCAAAGTTAGTTGAAAGTCAGTGTTATTTATCAATACCATATGCCATAATAAGGCAATTGGGCAATATAGTTTATCGCTATGTTTAAAATTCAGGATTTAAGTCAATGAAAGCAATCAACTGTTTTGGAAATTGTAACCTTTTTAGCCCTGCTTTAATCCGATTAATAAATTTATCTGAATTGGGGGAATCTATGCCAATTAGCGCTTAATCCCATGTAATTTGGCCATTTCAGTTCGTGCTACGCGGCTGCCCAAATCATCAAGGAATCACGGTTTTACGATACCTGTTAAGCTATCTCCTTTTTTTAATGTCCCAATTTACTGACTATTTGAGTCTGCTAGGCAAACTGCTGTAGGTAAGCGGCTTCGAGTAATACAAATTTAGGTGTCCTATTTGTAAATAAATAAATAACTTTTTGCTCTATTACTATCAAGCTAACCTGGTGGGGTTAGGGTTCTGAAGTCCTCTGTTTTGTTCATGTTAATTTTAAGTGTTACCCATTGTATTGTTCATCAGGTGTTCATCTCAACAACTCATTGATCATTATGTCTTCTAATTGGTTGTAGCATGTGGAAACCCTATGCTTTTATTCGGTACTCGGCTTGCGGCAACCTGCAGTCTGACCAATCAGTAACCATTGTCCTATACTTCTTGGCCTCCATGACCGTGTACAAGATAGACATTGCCAGTAATATTGTAGCATTGTATTGTAGTATCGCCAGTAAATATTGCTCAGACTTGTCACACTTGCTAGTCTGGTGGGATTGGGGCATTGTGTGAGGGGCGGTTATCGAGTTGATGGTGAAAGCCGTTAGTTTAGTGGATAAGGGTCTGAACTTTCGTGGAGGAAGTCACCCCTGTTTAATTAGAAATAATTATTCATGTGAAAGGCTGAAACCAAGTGGTTCGACATTCACTATATTCAGGAGGTCCTCTCATTCATTCATGGTTAAACTAAACACGGAGACTTGGCGCTAAGTAAAGCTTTAAGCTCCATAGTAGAATCCCAAGCGAAAAATCGTGCGACTGACAGAGGTTGTGATATGTATGAGTTCAGAGTTCCTTGACACCCTGAAGAGGGTACCAACTAGGCAGATAAACAACAAGAAGTTCCAAGATACTTTTTCTTTAATCTTTCAAAAATGTTCTGCCTGCTTATTATCTAGAACATCTGAGTTCAGAAAGCTCAAGTTTTTTTGAGTCTATACACAATTTTCAGTAGAAGTGAGGTGTGGGAACATGACATCAAGTTGTCAAGATAATGAACTCGCGATAAAGTGGCGAGGAAAATGGGAAATATGACTGCCTTGGTGGGTGAAGGTGGCTGCAGGGAGGAGGGGGAGGTCATTTGAAGCTGTGTAAATGTATGAGATGGAAGCCAGGAGGGGGGGGGCGGGGTCCTACCATAATTGACAGTCCCATTACCTTTAAAAGCCCCCCACCTCCCATCCACTCCACACAACTCATCCCAGCTAATTTATCTGCAACAAATGGCGTCCAATTTCTTTTTATAAGTTATTGGGTCAGGAGAAATACCCTAACGGTCATTTGGAAATTATTCATATTTGCATATCAGTGGCGGGTCCAGAGAACGGAATACAACAATAAAAATTGCAATTTAAGTGACTTGGATTCGCTCGGGATACGTCAGACAATGTTATCTTTAGGCCTATACTAGGATTTTGATGAAATTTTGCATGCAAAAATTAAAAAAAGGGGGGGGGGGATATTTCTTTAAAACGGCTCCATCCATTTCTTTTCAAATCACATACAGTATATTGCAGTTGTTATTAATGTTAACAAAATCCAATAGGTTGCTTACCTCTTCATAGGTAGTTCTCGGGGTCAAAAGTGAGAAAAATACACAATTTTCAGGAAAAATGACTAAAAAATAATTATTCTTTGGAAACTTTCTATCGATGCTTTCCAACTTCAGGTATCTTTGAGGTCTTAAATAAAGTTACAAAACCGAGTAGGCTGCTTTCCGAAACAAAGTAGCCTATTGGTTTTGAATAAAAAATTATGTTTTGAAAAAAACATGGATAATTCGTTCCCCAATACATTGCTTACCCTGCCTTTATTAATGTGTTGAAATATACTGTATTTGTAGGTCCTAGGACAATAGTTTACCATGGAACTAGCCTACTCACATTATCTATCTCTGTACCGATAATAATTTCATAAATAGGAAAGTATGTACGGGTTCACTCGTACCGGTTCTTCCTGCAATGTTTGTGAGATTCTGAGATAGACAAACACTACATTTGCGCCGTAACTGTTGGAATTATGTAATTAAACGGCGGTGGCGCCTTATCAACAACATTAAAGTCAGACCTGGTGATGAACGATCAGTGAGTGTGAGTGGGGAAAAGCGCCGTTAATTCACACGTGTAGTGAAATATGGCAATCGCCGTGATCCGTGATTCACCACTCCATTTAAATCATCTATTTCAACCAATCACCTCTACTACGGTTTATACCACATTCAGTTCAGCAATTGCAAAAGTTGGTCTGAGGATTCGCATAAAATAGCTTGAATTATAACGGCTGAACCAATCGAAAGGTTTGAGAGAGAATGGGACAGTGCAGCCACTGTATCGGTTTTGGTTGCACAATGCATGTCCTTGGGAAACTACTTACCGTTACAAACCCAAAGCATCTCATGAATGACAATAACAACTGTGTCTATGGGATACCCTGTCAAAGTCATCGAAAACATGTCAGTCACTAGCAGAAAGAGTTCAGGAGGCCGATCATGGCGATTTGGGATTATTGTAATACCAGGGGTTATTGATTTCCAATTTATACGTAGTATGCTATAAGGAAAGCTTTGTGATGTTCAAAATTTTCGATTCCCAGATTTCAATGGATTTACACGTTTTGATGTCCAACGAACCCAAAAAAGTGGTTTTGGTGTCTGTCTGTCGCTCTGTCTGTTCATCGATTTCCGGGTAAACTACTCGGTCGATATTGATCAAATTTAGCAAGTAGGTTTACAAAAATTATACCTCGAGACAATTCAATTAGGAGGGGTTTTATTCTAAAAAAAACTAAAAAAAAGTCTAAAAAAATTATTTCTCAAAAACGGCTCCAATGGTTTCTTTTTAATTCACATATATTGTAGTTGTTATTAATGTTAATAAAATGCGTGGGTCGCTTGCCCCTTGATACCAGTAGTTTGCTTCTGGGGTTAAATAATAAAAATAACTAAATTTTCATGAAAAATGACTAAGAAATAATTTTCTGCGGAATTTTTCTATCGATGTAACAAAGTAACAAAACCAGACAGGTTGCTTTCCCAAAGAAATATTTGGTTTTGCGCAAAAAATGATGGAAAATTCACGCTCAAATGCATTGCGTGCCCTTCCATTATTACTGTGTGGTAGTGTATTGATCTGCCCGATATAGAATATGTAATGCCCTTGATTAATCAGTGCTTGGGGATAGGTGATATCCTAGGCCGTTGCCAGAGGGGGTCCCCCGTTCCCCAGATGGTTGCAGTATACACTAGAATGGAGTTTTAAGAATCATTAAACATATTGAGGTTACCTCACTTCCAGTGACGTCAATTATATATCCGTGATATCCGAAATTCTACTGTAGGAAAATTATTTTCTATGAAATTACTCATTTTCTCTATCTACTAATTGATAAATTGGAAAGCATGTTCGAGTAAACTCCGACCGGTTCTTTTTTAACGCAGCAGTAAGGTGCCACGTGACGGTGTTACACTATATATTATATTATGACGTACACACGAGTACTTCCTATAATTTGTGTCCTTGATGGCTCTCAAAACACTTCATTTCCCACGAAATTTGACAGTGTGAAAGAAAATGGAACCAATTGACCAATTCCCTCTTAAGTATTATCGATTTCCATAAATAGACTTAGGTGCTTCAATAAATAGACTTAGGTGCTTCAATAAAAAATCCATACAGTATGTGCTAATGACTATTTAGTGGGTATCTAGATATGGACTTTGTGTAATAAGAACCTAAATGAGCAATTTGAGCAACTTGTATGATTGTTAATACTATAATACAGGAGTGTTGGATAAGGAACACGTGAATACGAACAGTGGTATCTGTGCTCGAGTGTTGGCTTTGAAGCCTGCGGGGTCCTTTTGTTTACCATGTCAAGTGCTCTTGTCACTCCCCCCCCCCTCTTCTCTCTCCCCAACTGGGCTAAAGGAGGGGGGGGGGGGGTAAGGGCGAAGCCATAATATGGTTATAACCAGAGATATAAATATATAAATAATACAAGTTACTGCTTATTTAGCAATTTGTTTTTAAAAACAATGCACTATTGGTGGCGTAAAAAATCTTTTCAACAATGGAAGCTTTAATAGTTTATAAAGCCCTGAGCATTAAAAAAATTGGCCATTATGTAGTAGTTAAGTAGGTATACTGCTATATATAATACGGTACAAATTATAAGTTTTATAGGTAATGTTTATTTTGATTGCAATATGAACAGACCAATGCCGGATTAACCATGAGACCTATCAGGGCCAGACCTCAGGGCCCACATAAAAACCGTTAAAAAGTGCCCCACAACAGACGCAAGCAAAAAAATCATCGATAAATATTTCTAAAACAAATTGAAACTATACAAACTTTTGAAATTGGCGGGATAAAGTGGAAAAGTTTGCTTTTGTGCTGTAGGCAAAAAAAATCTTCAAAGGGACAGTCAACTAACTTAGGCATCCAGCTACGGTTTTCTTTTTTTAATGAAAAAATTGTAGGTAGGGGGCCTCCATATTCGTTGGGCCTCAGGGCCCCCACAGGGGTTAAAAAAGGGGCACTGGAACAGACGGATTTATTGACATGACATAAATAGGATTGTCAATCATGTTATTATTCAATTTATCTGACATAAAACCAACGTAAAATATACTGTATGTATGCAAATAATACAGTGGACTGTACTGTACCATTACAAGCTGATTCAGCGGGGCTAATTGCATATTATTGACAACATAAAATTCTTGTTTCTTGGATCCAGTAGCAAACATCGTTGTTACGACCAGCTTTGTTCCAGTCCAGTAAATTTCAACAGCTAAATAAAATGCTTCCCAGGATCCAGAGGTAGGTACACAAGTTTCAACGACTACGGGGTATACCAAAGTAATTAAAATTGCGTGTTAAAGTTAAAGAAAGAAAGAAAGAAAATTGTCTTAATTTTCAATGTAGGTGAATTTTGGGCCTTTCGGCCTACTCTTACAATGAACCCATAGTAAATTTAAGAGTACCGTATGAAACTACAAAGTATGAAAATTGGGTGTAAGCTCACTCATTCTCGCTGTAGGAGCTTGTTATTCAAACTTCTGAAACAACAGAGCTACAGAGGTACCACAAAGTTCAATACTTGGTAGTTATAATAAGAATTGAGGCACTCCGACAATATTTGCCTCTCACTCTACAACTCTTAACTCGTTTGCGGCTATATGTACACACCAGCAACGTCATATCTGCCGCTCTACAGCTTAGCTTATTTTCAGTGAATGTAGGCCTAATGTGAATTAATACTTTATCCAGCTATACAATTTCACTGTTTAGGCAGGAGCTGCATCTGGGAAACTATTTAGGTTTGATTCTCGAATCCATTCGCCTCAGGATTTCAGCGCTCTTTGTGCGCAGCATTCGCCTGTAAATCCACGTTTCAAATGCGCTGTTGTTGTTCTCCAGGGCTTGTGTCGAAGTCCATTCCTATACAACATATAGGTGTATGTGAGATAACAAAAACTTATAGCTCCTATTGAACTAAATAAAATCGTCTTTTCAATTGATACGTAGTATAAGGAAAGCTTTGTGACGGTCGAAATTTTCGATTCCGAGATTTCAACGGAGTTACACGCTTTGGGGTCCCAGGAACCCAAAAAAAGTGTTTTTTACGAAATGTCTGTCTGTCGGTCGGTCAGTCGGTCTGTCTGTTCGTCGATTTCCGGGCAAACTACTTAGTGGATTTGAGTGAAATTTGGCATGTAGGTTCACAAAAATCAAACCTCGGGACTATTTTTTTTTATTTTGGGCTAACTCAATTTGGGGGGGTTTTACTCTCAAAAAACTCCAAAAAAACGTCTAAAAAAATTATGTCTCAAAAACGGCTCCAACGATTTCTTTTAAATGAACGTATATTCTAGTCGTTCTTAATGTTGATAAAATGCGGGGGGGTCGCTTACCCCTTGATAGTTTGCTTCTGGGAGTAATAAAATAAAATAAAAACTTAATTTTAATGAAAAATGACTTAAAAATAATATTTCTGCGAAACTTTTCTATCGATGATTTCTACCTTCAGGCATGTTTTAAGTGTTAAGTTGAGTAACGAAACCGGACAGTTTGCTTTCCCAAAAACCTATTTGCTTTTGCGCAAAATTTTTTTTTTTTTAAAAATGATAGAAACTTCACGCAGAAATGCATTGCCTGCCCTGCCATTATTACTGTGTTGTAATGTGTTTTAAATATATTGAGGCCACCTCACCTCCAGTGACGTCAGGTGGACACCCCCCCCCCCCGAGATATCCGAAATTTAACCATAGGAAAATTATTTACCATGAAATTATTCATTTTCTCTCCCTACTAATTGATAAATTGGAAAGCATGTTCGAGTAAACTCGGACCGGTTCTTTTAACTTTGTAATATTTTGAAAACATTTTTAAAATAAATTATATCTTATATATACGAGGTATTTTTAACAAACCGATATTTAGCTTTTTAACTAAAAAATTTCCCAAAGTAGTAGAGAATATTTGGGACGGATTCAGGAGAACCGGAGTTTATTTGAAGTTACAACATCGGTAGGGGGAGAAGTTCGTGTCAACGAAACATTACTCTGGTTCGATCCTCGCAGACTCTCGGCCCTAACTTTCTGTGGGAAACTTGAAAGAAATGGTTGGTTGTTCTCTCCCCTTTAACATTACATTTTCTCCTTTAAAGATACCGCAGCAAAACCTTACGGTATACAGTATTTTGTCTGGCTAATTAAACTATTTACTCATATTCAAGTCTTTTAGGCTACGTTCAAGTGCTTTTTCCATCATTTTTCAGACCGAAATATTGACGTTATTCATTAGGAATTTAATTTTCACTTGTATTCACCAAAACATTCTTAGTTAGAACATCATATTGGTTGAAGCAGTAGAATCCTCAAACTCAAACACAATGTAAAACAAGCCCCAGGTTTTCTGACTACCTACATACAGTATACAGTATATTCAGTAGATATATTATTATAATTACTGCCGGAGTTACGTGATGAAGCAGTAGAGTCCGGGATTATGGGCCGTGGTCGTTCTGAAAGCGTACATCTAAACGGTTCTTCAACATCTGTGGGAGACTTCTAAGGCTCGGAGGCTCAGCAGCAACTGATCCGTGCAACTGAAGATGTCGACCACAGATAATGACGAAACGTACGCTTTCGAAACGACCACGGCCTATCATAACGGTTTCAACGGCTTCATCACGTAACCTTGTAATAAAGTATAATATACTGAATATAAGGTAGTCAGAAAATCTTGGACATGGTTGACACTGCGTTTGAGTTTGAGGTTGACATTTAAAACTGAAAATGGCTGAAAAGTAATACAAATTTGGATTGACTCTTCAACTCCAGCGTCAATACCGTTACGGATGCTCTTAAGAAGCATTCGCAGTCTTAATTGCTTTCAGTCTTAGAGATAGCTTCTTATTAACTGACTTTCCTCTTTTCAAAAGTAATCAGAGATAAAGAAACGACAACCTTTTTATATCTCATTTCTTATTAATTTTGCCAGTAAAAACTGACAAAAAATGGGCATAGTATAACATACAAAAAATATTTATACCTATCTAACTGCAACTGTCTTGTCAATGGTAAGCGTAACTGAGCTTGTCAATTTTACATTACAGTCGATGTGGGTTGACATTGAGAACGTATACTACTGTACCAGTGTGACAACGGGCAAAACTCATGCGGGAACAATAGGTACTAATATTGTCCAGAAAAGTCAATACGGTCGTTAGTATGGCAAGGTTCAGTAAAGGAGGTCTACGTCCATAAAAACCCTTCAATTTATTTTTTATTTTTACAAAAGGTTAATCGCGTACAAACAATTTAATGAATGTATCCGATTAACCTCCTCAATTGCCTCACTGAGTAACCTAATAGGGACTTGTGACGAGTTACGACAAGCTTCCAATCGCATTGCGTGTAGAGACTCGCACAAGTACAAGCATGCCACAAAATTGTGAACAATATGCTTGGTAATAGCATACACGGCTACTCACCTACGGTATAAGTTGGTATACTGGTATTATAAAAGCCTATAGTCGACTTAGATATTATGGCATTATAGGTAGTCTACCCGATGGCAGTGGCGGCTCGTCCATAAGGGCACTGGGGCTACAGCCCTCCCATAATTTTACAGGCAAACAAAGCAATTTCCTTTTAATAATAATAATAATAATAATAAAATAATAATATACTATTCTGAAGAAAACTGCAACTGCTACAATTCGGCTATGCTATGTGCGTGCTCTGGGCAACTTGGGGCAATTTTCAATTTAGCCCCGGGTCGCCATGGCAACCGAGTCAGGCAAAAGTTAAGAAGATCGTTCGCACCATTGAAAAGGTGTACACAACTTTTCTCTTATGGACCTTGCAATGCAATTCATGCCATATGCATTTATACATGGGCAGCGGGGCAGCGCCCCAAAAATGACTTTAAATGTTTCGTATTAATAATATCGTTGAATATTGGTATTTTTTTAAAATCATAATTATAAGAGTTATTTTTGAGAAGAATTTCACTATTTTGTCATGACTGATGATTATTATAAAAATTTTCAAAGAAGAATTTTTGACTAGGGAAGTCAGGTTCTGCCCAACGGCCAGGCAGGGTAATGTAAACAAATATTACAAAAATGTAAACAGCGAGTGATAGACTTGTTTGCCACATCGAAATGCCGAAGAATCTATTTGATATTCAAGTAGTGGTAAGTTATATGCTATTACTTTATTACAATTCGTTGCCCCACCATTTTGATACACCACGAGCCGCCACTGCCCGATGGAATATTTAATATTACTATTACTACAATGTAAGCCACGAGAACTTTGTTGCAAGTTTCAGCCTTAAGGGAACGAGAACAGTAAAGAGCGTTAACTTAACTCTTTTCTAAAACTTTCCACTAATTTTCACAAAAAAGTGTCTTTCCAAATCCCCTCTGGATCAATGTGGGAAATTCCTGGAAAATTATGGGTTACGCCAAGCATTTAAATGGCTATTCCAGGCAGATAATGACAATTTTATTTGCTAATAACGGCATGTTTTAGCTGATATTTACAAGAATTCTTGCGGCTCAGCCCGATTCGTTCATCAGGGGCTGCTGTGAATTATACGAGACACTGCTGCAGTCTGTAAGCCATTGCTTGGGGTTTCGCAAGTTGGCAGATTATCAAGCCGGCTTTGTAAGTTTCACGGTTGGTGGAGCACAAAACTCCATGGTGAATCCCTCGCCCCCCCCCCCACCCTCGTCTATGGTCTACCCTTTTACATATTACATTACAATATGTATAGAAAGGACTCACAGCATGCCATTTAAGGCCTTATTTTGTGCTGTATTAAAATGGCGGCCAGTTTGAAAGCTACCGACAGTTATGTGAAATAAAGCGAAATTAAACGTGTGAATCTTATCATGAATGGTCTTGGCAAAAGAATGTAAACAGCCCAGTACTCAGCACTCTTCCATTTTCTGTAGTGGGAGCTACCCCTAATAAAAGGAAACTCATGGTGTTGTAGAAAATCAAGGTGGGAAATGTCAAATTATTTATATGTATACAAGCATATATACTTAGAAACATGAGATAATCATTTCGCACTGTGTTTACATACGGCTAGTTCTTTGTTTGAAGAGTGACCACAAAACAGAGCTGGGACTACTGTACTGCCGTACAATAATGATGTCGTTCTGTAATGCAGTACAGTAATTGCGTACAGTAATTACGTACAGTAATGCCGTATAGTTATGCCGCATACAGTAATGCGTACAGTAATGGTTAAAAATTCAGTGGCATAAGTATTGCCGTAAAGCCCTTGCAGTAATGCCCTTGCAGTAGAGCCTTACAGTAATGCCGTTCAGAAATGCTCGTGCAGCAAGGCATTACAGTAATGCCGTGGAATAATGGCTATACATTTAGTTATGTGACAAAAGTGTTCAACTTCAGAAATTCTTTGCATCCAAGAGGTATAAAATACGTACAGTCGCGTATAGTATGCAATATATCCAAACTATAATAATAATCTTCTTCTTTTTTCTTCTTCTTCGGCCGGTACTCCCCTGCACCGAAGGAATATATTTATAAATTAACAATTATACCCTTATAATACAAATAACCTGTGGGCCCCCAAGTTAATCAACTTGTCGGGGGCTCGCACAGTAAACGCTGTAGATGATGCAACATGTTTTCTATTTCACGTCTGTGTTAGAAAAAAAAACTTAGTTTTAATTTCAAATCAGTTTAATTCATACCATTTAAAATTTTAAGTTAACGTAAAGAGTAATTATAGTAAAGTAAAATAATAATAATAATAATAATAATGCGTGTATTTCTCAAAAAAACATAACAAATTCTACTGAACCGGTGCCACAAAGCCAAAAAGGCGCGTTGGTATCACCAAACTCATATAAGGTGTGCAAGAAAACGCACTCTGTGTGAAGTTTGTAATATCATATTCTGCTTTAATGCCACGTGTTTTCCACGGATGCTTAGTTACTGTAATATTAATAAACGTAGGTAGGTACTTGCAATTTGTACGTCTTGTCCTCAACTTCAAATTTGTGACATTCACAAATTTATAAAACTTTTGCCATGGCCCATGACACCACATACCACCCTTGGTAAAGCTGAGGAAAGTGGAATAAGGAGAAAGCCACGTGTTTTTAAAACTATTCCAGTGTATGTACGGCGACTTCCTCCAGGTTCAGCTTTCCATAGTTTTTCCGACAAATGTGTAGTTACCACTCTAAAAGATTATCACGGTATCATGATCTTTTGCTACGGTATTCCGTTTCGAACCCTCGCTCAGACCCTAACTGATTAAGCTATGATCTCATTTCATTAAGAGCTCAACTCGGTCGGGGCGCCGAAATAGAAATTGACTTACTGCAAGTTAATCAAACCTGGGGGCGTGTTTAAAACGGGAGAGCTCGCCACTGTTTATAAGCCCTTGTAGCGATTTATGCCCTTTTTAAAAACAGGTAACTGCTGAATGTGCAGTAAATACAGTACGCATGATATGCATACACAACAAACAGATAGGGTGCCTGGAAATTGTTTTCACTGAGCGGGGTTGCAATAGTAATTCTATTTTGGCGTGGGTCAACTCAGCTTAGTTTAAAAAAAGTACCAACATTGAAAGGACCGGTTGGGAGGGAAGAATTTTCAGTAGTGATGAAATCGAAATATTTTCTATAATTTTTTTTCTTCAAAATTACCTACCAAGGCCGCACCCAGGAAAAAAATTCTACACAGGAGGGGGTGGGTTAGGTATACAGACTGGCAGCCAAGATTTGCCCATTATGAACAACAACGTTATGGTAACTCATTTTGTAACCCCCAGTGTGAGGAACTAAATTTAAAGAATAGGTAGGCACACCAAAATCTATTATCTAGTCTTTTTTTATTAAATTTAACATTTAGATAATAAAATATGTAGTCTATTCAAGTTGTAGAAGATTAGGCTATATTACATCCACCATATTAGAAGATATTTTTAATTTGGTTATACATTTCCATAAAATGTAAAATTTGATAAATTTCTATCCCTTATCAGTTTAGCGGAAAAATAAAAGCAAAAGTAGGTATATAAAATCATTACAGTATGCATGAAATAGTCTTCTACAAATTGAATACCTATACTATACCTACCTTAATTATTAAATTAAAGCGAAGTATATTATACTACAGTGTGTTCCAGACCCAGGGGTAGCCAATATTTAAGATCGGCTTCTTCTTTAAAAAAAATCACCAAACAAATAAATACAAAAAAAATGTAACAAAATCAGTGTAACATAAAGCGTTGAGAGGAGATATTTGTTGAACTTACGTGATCGGAGATGATCGAGCCGGACCCGAATGGAGAGGTTCGCACGCGGAGGCTGTAGCTAACAAACTGCTGCTGGAACTGCTGACTGATCAGCGAAGCGCATTCAGGCGCTGCTGCAGCCAACAACGACTCAAACTATATCGATTGCAATTGCTGCAGTTATTATTATTTTGAAACTATTATGATTAAGTAAAGGACATGTAGACTAGTGGTACAGAGTCCGACTTTCACCCGTAAGGTTGTTGGTTCGAGTCCCGCTCTTGCTACATTTTCTGGCCATGCTTTGGAGGGCATGTAAAGCAGGTGGTCCCGGCCCCCAGGTCTTCTTAGCTGAGTGAAAAAAATAGCTTTATAGCCCTAACTTCGCAAGGTAATGGAAATTCCCCAGGGGGGCATGCTGTGTTGAGAGCGAGGATTTGCTCGCTCTCAACACAACATGTCCCTCTGGGGAATTTCCATGTTGTGTTGAGAGTGAGCGGATCCTCGCTCTCAACATAACAACAACAACGTCCAGGCATAAAGGTCAGTGCGCAGACCCCTACCCAGTCACTCGCTACGGAGCCACCGGGGTACAACCTTCGAAGTCTACGCAGCGCCACTGAAGATGTCGACCGCAGATGTTGACGAAATGTTTGGAAGTTCACTTTCAATTCGACCACGGCCGATCAGGCCGGATTCTACTTGTTCTTCATTCAATAATACATTTATTGGAAAAAAAATGTATGTAGATACAGCGACCTTTGGCATTTGGTAACGACCATCAAGCTCTAATATGTCTTGTCGTAGGGTGTCCAAGCTTAACAGTCAGCAATCATTCTAGGATGAATAGACATAATTATGTGGTTCCTTATCATACTTTCATCACATTCGTCGAGATCGCGTAGTATTATTTACGTCTTTTTTCCTTTATATTTTTGTTGATTTTATACCTCGACGGACTCCTTGACTCTGTTATTTCAGAATTGAAGCATATCTGACAATAAATCACTGTTATAACTTTCTACTTCACCCCTCTTCCTTAAATAGTTCGCAAAGGTTTAAGATCAAACGGTGTATGCGGAAATGTTGCTTCAGTTTCACTGCTTTGGCCTTCCATCTTCCTCTTACTAGACCTGCTTCCTTTGGTAAGACTTACCACTCTTTTCTGTGGTCTGAATGCTCTTAACGTCGAAGTTAACTATCTTTCAAGTTGATCCATTTTTCAATACAGTATAATAAGAAATTTTTTTTATAAATTTCTCAAATTCAAGAAACGTACTAATAATATTTATAACAATAAAAATTGCTTTGATTTTGTTCTATGATGACTTTAAAACCGTTGCACTAACGGTGCTACAGTAGTTGAAGACAATTAACTAACATTCAGAAAATTTTAATTTTAATTTTGACATTGGAGCAGTAAATTCGTAAAAAGTGCGACAGATCGACAATTTTAGCTAAATAAATAAGCAATGTCCACTTGTGACCTTAATGCGTTAAAATTGGAATGGAACCCCCATAAGTTTTGTGTATACAAACACATGCAAAGCAGTTCTATTTGATTTGAAAATGCAGCATAGGAAATTTGCATGGAGAGGCGGGACTTGGGAAGGCATTACGGGAATATCTACTGTGCATTTGCAAAATTTTCTGGGCGAACAGTATGTGGGTTTACATTTTATGTATTCAAATTCTGCAATTTGTTAATTGTAAGCGTGGATAGAAAATTCACCTATTGCGAAAGTAAAGGCAGCCAATCCTTAATCCTTTCTGTCTTTTTATACATTTTAATATGGCATGATCAATATTTGAAACCAATGAATTCTCTTTGTTTGATGCATCATAACCCTTCTTACCGTATATATTGTAACCGAAATTCCCTCGTTTTAACCGAAATTATATTATATTTAAATTATGTGTACATGATTTCTGTCCAATGTTTTACTTCGTAGTTTGGGAATGCTGACAACACTAGCGGATCTAGCTGTGTGCTAATGGGGCTATAGCCCCACCTTTACCTTACTCACACTATATAAAACGCACTTTCAATTTCTTTCAACAACATTTTCAAGCATCCTATGGCAGCCACGCATTGGACTACTATGAGCGCAGAGCGCTTTATACGGCGTAACGTCGCTATACCTATAGATGGGCCTATGTTAAGGAAAGTATATATACAGTTGTCCTTATTCCGTGAGTAAGCTAATTGATTCCTTAACCTAGATTAGGTAAACTTTAAGATTGGGTATTATATTTGTGATTATAGGTTATATTTTCATTTATTTGTAGTGCCGAACACGTAGGTAACATGCAATATTGTATTGCACTGCACAGGCACGGATCTACGGGGGGGGGACTATGGGGGGGGGGCTATGGGGCTATAGCCCCCCCCCCATTAGGTTAGGTTCCTCAAAATCCGTAAAACCCCACTATTTCAATCTTAATTTTCACACATTTTCTCCCGGGGGAGCCCCCCGGGCCCCCCTTGTGCACGATTGTATTAATTACCTATAATATTGAACCCTTGTTGCTCTGAAAATACGTAAAACCCCAATATTTCAGTCCTATTTTTCAGAAGAAAAAAAAATCGATTGTATTAATTACCTATACTATAGAACCCTTGTTGCTCTGAAAATACGTAAAACCCCAATATTTCAGTCCTATTTTTCAGAAAAAAAAATCGTATTTAATCCTAGCCCCCTCCTTGGTCTCATTCTAGATCCGCGCCTGGTACTGTATGTGGATATAATGGTCTAATATATCATTCATATGGCAGCTAATATTTTTAATTAAATTGTTGGTAAGTGATTTTTGATGCTCTTTTACCCCCATGACGTACATTCATTATTTGTACAATAATATATATATTGCATATCACACGAAAGCTGATTTGTTTCTGTTTATTATGGTATAGGATTGCCTAATTAAATCTGGCCGTAAGGGAGGGTTGCTACGGTAAATATTTAAAATAGGTAGAGTGAGCGAGAGATATAGTGCGTATATTTCATATACGTGTAATTCGTGTAATTTCATGTAATAAGTAAATTAATAATCGTGTGATTTCGCCCACACCTAGTGTTCTAAACAACTGCGACATTTTTATTATTTTATCATAAAAACCACGCTGTTTTGGAGTTGGTAATTCTATCCTCGTCCGACTTGTGATGTTACGCGCTGTCTCTCACTCTCACTTGGGCTACTTATTCATGTGGCAATAACCAAAGTAAACTTAGAAATCCGAGTCAGGTCACGTTAGAGGAGCAAATACTGTACGCAGGCAAACGAAAAGAAATAAATAAGTAATGCTGTTACTGGCGTCTTGAGGGGCTTCTGCTAGTATTGGGAATCCATAAGACCCAACACACATACAGTAGGTACTGTAGTTCACCATAATTATTAAGGAGTGGCTGCATCAAATTATTAATAGGCCAGTCTATCCACACACATCGGTCAGCAACGGCACTATTTTATGGGTGGGGGGGGGGGGGTCAAAATGCGTTAATCCCTTATTAATTAATAAATAATTAATTAATTATTGTAATTTAATTAATAATTGTAATTTAATTAATAATTAATTAATAATTAATTTTAAGGCCTATCCAAAATAGGAAAAACCCCGCTATTGTAGACCTATCGTCTCAACAATTTCCCCCATGAGGTTCTCCCCATGGAAACCACCACCACCTCCTCCCTTCTGAAAGACGACCAAAAACCTGTAGGTAAGGCCATATTTACTTATTAAGGACATACGATAAGCTATAGGCTTTTGTACAATATTTAGCATTGTTCAGGTCCGGAGCCCCAGTGCTATCATCGCTTGAAAAGTATCAATATACTCTAAACATATTTTAAATAATTTATTGTATTATTTTATTATAATAATTTAATTATATTATCTGACAGTTAATGATGTACGATAATAATAAACTGTACTGTATGTCGAATGTCCCCTATTCCAATGTTAACCTTTTATTTTTAGATTATATCACGTTATTTATTTTGTATTTTTGTAAAAGGGGGGCCCAGCACGGGATATCCTTTGGGCCCCCCTTCCAATTGCAACAAAATTGTACTTATTTAACATTCTCTTTTTTAAAAATATATTTATTCTATTCTATTCTATTTAATGTCATAATGTCTCTTGGTAAACTTTCCAATTGGTGTGTTTTTGCTTTTTATTACTTTTTAAGTTGCTTACTACCTCGACACTAAATTAATTTAATTTATATATTATTTGGTCCAGAAACCTTCACCGGAACACCCTGCTATCAAAGTTTCTTCATTAAAATCTAATCAATGGTTTCGGAAACCCGAGGGAACAAACCGATAATTTGATTGATTTGGATATTGCAGACTCCTTATATGCTTTCAGTAACGCAATATAATTTGATTTTGAAATGAAATGAACTAAAATTAATGAACTGTTCAGGCAAGCAGCAATGTACAGGGCACGTGTGAATTGGGCTTAAGGGTGACCCCACGTTGGGTGTCCCCACTGCCCCTGCAGTAGTCGAGGCAGTGGACATTGCAGATTACAGATGTTAAACCTCGGTTTTTATACAAAGCATGGTTGTAAACCTGTGTTGCAGCCGGTAAACGTGAGAATAGGGCTTGATTGTGACCCCACGTACGGTTTCCCCACAGCAGTTCAGGCAGTCGACAGTGCTGATTGCAGTGGTAAAAACCCAGTTTTGATATCAGTGCGGTTGTGCACTTGCTGTTAGTACAGCCGGTTAACGTGGGAAAAGGGCTTAAGGGTGACCCCACGTAGGGTTTCCCCATTGCCCCTGCAGTAGTTGAGACAGTGGACAGTGCTGATTAAAGTGGTAAAAACTCGGGTTTGAAATCAGTGCGGTAGGACAACTGCTGTTTCTGAAGCCGATTTCCGACCCTCACCATGCTCAAGTGTCCGTTTTACTGTGATTTTGTATCTTAATTATTGCTATATTTCAGACAACCTTCTGGTGAATGCATGCGTCACAAAGAGTTTGACTTAACAAGCAGTGCGTCAGTTGTATAATTTTTGCCGAACCACGCTGGTGCACACTAAACCAACCAATCACAGTATTGCATTTCAAACAAACATACACCCTGCAGAGCGTTGCGAGTTGATTTAAAAAAATGGTAGCATTTCGACACACAAACTCATAGGTAGCCTATTATACTCGTATATACATTTATTTTACATATACATAAATGTAAGGCCTCGGTGTCTTTACAGCTGCTTTCGTTAATAGTGTTTGAGTCTTCTTGCTTCCCTATTTATACGTAAGTATAAGGAAAGCTTTGTGATGGCCGAAATGATTGATTTCAAGTTCAGTGAATTTACACGTTTTGAGGTCCTAGGATTCCAAAAAAGCAGTTTTTACTGTCTGTCGGAATGCTCGTTGATTTGTGGGCAAACTACTCGGTGGATTTTGATGAATTTATTCATGTAGGTTCACAAAACTCATGTCTCAGGGAAATTTTTATTTTTTTGGGCTGACCCAAATTTGAGGGGTTAAAAAAAGGTTTTCTTAATGCCATTATACCATAGTACTAGTATTAATTTGTTATTGGTGCGCCCGTTCTAGATCTAGACCATGCTGACGATTGTCCTACCGGTCAATTTCAGAACTTTCGGGTAGTGAAAGTCGAGGCAACTGAAATCTAACTCTATGACAATTATTTACCATGGGACAAACTCTTATTATCTATCTCGGTAGCTATACTAATTGCTAAATTGGAGATATGTAGAGGTTCTGGTGTTTTGTAGATTTTGAAGTGAGTTAATGCAAGGATACAGGATGTGTAATAAAACACCCGCGGTTGAACCAATAAGAAACGTCGAGGGGAAAGCGCAATAAACATAAAAATAATTTTTATTTTTCAAATGTATTATATTATAGTGGGTCCCTCTATACTGGTCCCAAGTTGACGACGATTTATACAAAATTATACGCCATAAAGTCGCTTTCAAAATATATTCAAAAAGTGTGCGTGCTATACAGTACAGTATGTAAGGGCACGAGGGGTGGGGTGTAAGTGATGTGAGGTGGGCAAGAGGGGGGGGGGGGGGCAATTTATCATAGTCAGACGTGTCAGCACCATGTGATGATCCGCGATTTATTTACTTTATGAACACACCCCGCTCACAAAATCATTTAAACACACCCTTTACCTCACATCTTTATCATGTAGGTTGCACTAGAATAAAGGCTTACGAATCTACGTCTAAAACATACAGTTAGGGGAGTACCTAGTTATACTGTTGGGCCAGATTTTATAAACTTGGCTTACAAACCAAAAATTATTTCGGCTGGACTCTTGAGCCTAGGGAGTAATATTAAAAGACAACATGATTTATTAGTATTATTGTTTCCACACTTTGTGACCGGTTTTAGTAAAATTGCAATGTTTTTTTTGCTGATAAATACACGCAATGTTATGATTATTATTATTACTAATTTTGTCATCTTGTACACAGACGTATTTAGTCTATTGGTGAAGCCTTTCCCAAATTGTGTGCCTTCATATACATAACTTTGCTGGCAATTTAAAACCCACCATCACCAGTTCTTCTTACTTTTCATTCTTTCGCCAGTTGACCAGTACCTATACATACCGCCAGTACTCTCTTGTTTGCCTCATTCATCACTGGTTTTAATACAAAATTATCATATTAGCATAAACACATGTTATCCATTAAATGATTCAAATCATTAAAACGTAGGCTGGGCCTATCGAACGTAAACAATGTCTACATAGCTCACCAAATTCAATTATCGTATACCCGATAAACTAAATGTAACGACAACCCCAAATTACAGCCTATAAGTGAAACTGAAAACTAAGTTAAGCTTGCCTGCAGAACTGACTTAATTTAATCACACCTTTATATCATAAACTTAACCCGTACTAGTTAAGCCGTTAATATGACGGGCCCTTACTATCAAAATTTAATTAGTGGGTTCTATGGCAGTAACGTTTGCGGAAGTGATGTTAGAGATATTGTCGTGGGTAATGGATGAATTTCAGCCTAGATTAGCCCGGAGTGGGGAGGGGGGCGTGGAGAGTTTGACAACTAATGGTTATCTAAGGGTGGGGGTGTTTGCTTGGGATTTAATATCAACGGAAGCATGTCACGATTCTTGGTTCTAAATTTTGTTGCAAGAAAACTTAATAAAAACAATTTATTTGTTATCTGCTCCATAATGGAGCCTCCATTGCAAAACATGTGTAGGCCTTCAAATTTATATTGTTGAAATAAATACAATATATCTAAGGAGGAGTTTCCAAAAGAGAATTCTAAGTCTGATCGCTTTTTATACGTATCCGCACTTGGTTAAGTTATACTTTCAACTGTTGTATTGTGCCAATGATGAGCTTTTCTCAACTTGTTCATTATCACTTCTAGTCTATGTAGGTTGATGTCCGAGGGCATATGCCAGTTTGCCAACATGAACAAAAATTTATACGTAAATAATGTCCGAAATCCATGGGGCCGTTGACATTGGACAAGGGACCAATGGACTCTCACCTATGCAGCCGTAGGTTCATACAAAGTTCTTCATGACAGTATTATTATTATTATAAATATATATTATACTGTATATACTAGTAAATACAATATATATAAGTCTGATCCCAAATTATAGTGATATTCCATTCCAGCCATTCCTTCATTGCATTCAAAGAGAAAACAATAAGCTTGTGATTAAATTTGAGAAAAATAGACAAAGAAGAAAAAACATAAAGAGGTGGAGGAATGATTTTTGCATGAGATAACTGTCGTGTGCCAATCTAGCGTAAGCAACGTCGTACCGAGAAATTCGCCACTGGGCCGGTCAGTTATAATCAGCAATGGAGTGAGTCTGTTTGTTAACTTGAGGCACCCAAAGGGCAGACTCTATCACCTCGGGGAAAGGGGAGTTGACTAACAGGGTGGACCTCCTGATTATATTGGATTCCGAACCATGGTAAAGTCACATGATTAAATCGGAGGTGACCAGGACTCGACTTATACTGTCTAAGCGAGTTATCATGTCCCACCAGGTTCCCCTGCCAACGCTGTGCACACTTCCAAGTTGCCGCAGTTTGAAACATGCTCTGCTCTAATGGAATCAACATGGTAAGGCCGTTGGCGCATCCTAATGTCGATGACTCTTCATTGAGTGGCTCCTCATTCGGGGCTAGTTTCCCAACCCCAGTGAAAAAGAGTACCCTGTTCAGAAAAGACTGATCCCGGCTCAAACTCAGTCCCCTATCTGTTCAGTCGCCAAGACGTGCTTCCATCTTCACCACGAGGAGGTACAGATTAGGATTTTCGCATCTTCACCCCTGAGACCATAAGGCATTACTCAGAAGCTTTAAACACTTTGTTATGGTGCGAACTGCGAAGTGGAAACACTTCCTACCTGCATGCAGATTTAAGTAACATAAACTCAGGCCTTGTATGTTTTTTCTCAGGACATGTGACTAAGACATAGTGTATAACATATCTTATTTCACTTTGCACCCTTGGCAGTGAAACAAACCGTCTTATAACAACTCCAACAGAAAATTTGTCTTTTATACGATTTGTTCTGGTTGTTCTTTCTAAGCTTAAAAACTGCTATACATTGTAAGCCAATTCTGAAAAAGTGAACCATAAAGATGGCGGGAGAAAATTAAAACACAGCACAATGCAGAGAAGGACGTTGGCATTGTTTTGCATTTTCTTGTTGTTCTTGAACACAAGGGCAGCTGATCCAGAAGTGCCAACCAGACAAAAATTAACGAGTGGTGCTGCAACTGATAGCTCGCTTACGGAATACAAATGGGTTTCTAATCTCGCGGAAAATGGGCGAGGAGAAACCGAGCTTGCTCAAACAGCGGCAGATGAAAATTTTTCACGAGAAAATAATGGGAAAGAAATTACGTCGACCCTCCAAAACCATTTGGACCGTTCCGTTTTCTCACCAACAGGGTAAGTGTAATTCTCGATAATCCTTTTGGCTTTTTTCAAAATTAGTGTCTATGTTGAAAACTTTATTGCTGAAGAGGAATGAAAGGATAAAACATTTTGATGAGGTGGTTCAACAGTGGTATTCGATTCGTATTTGTACTTGGTTAAGTCATGCTTTCACCTGTTTCAATGCGTCAATGGAAAGCTTGCCTCAGCTTGTCCATTATCGCTTATTATAGCCGGTGTAGGTTGACATTGAGAACGTATGCCAGCTTGCCAATGGCAAAAAATGCATACGGAAACATTAGAAATTATGTACGAAATCTATGTGGTCGTTGGCATTGGACAAGAGAACTATCTATGAACCTATAGCCCTAAGTCAATTAAAAAAGACAGTGGTATTTACAATCTTAATTAAGTATCTTCAGCGGTACTTAATTTTAGTCTTGGGCTATTTCATGGATTCTTATAATACTACTAGTATATCCTTATGGGCCAAAATATGCGCTTTGAAATTTAGCGTGTAGCAGCTACACGATATTTGCTGCCACATTTGTGGTAATTTTGACTAAATCTTGTCCTGTAGCCCGTTGAATAGCGATTGTGCAAGAAAATAGAAACGGGTAGTTGCGCGGTTCGAGAGGTGAGAATCTTAATTGCGAGTGTTAGGGAACAAGAAAGCCAATTTTACCAGTTTCGTCTAGATGCAAATATATGTATATCAATGTGAGCTATGATTTAATCGTATTGTGTATCTTAGGTGCCTACTTATTATTTTTAAAAATACTTTCACTGTCGGAGCCTTGAAATGTATCAGAAGAATCCAGCCAGAACAAGAAGAAGTGAAGAGAAAGCAAGTAAGTTGGAATCATGGAAGTACGCTTTCAGAACGACCACGGCCTATCATCCCGGGCTCTACTGATTTGTCACGTGACTCCGGCCGTGAAAACATTTGAAATTATAATGGTCATCAACCCTTAATTCCATAATGGTCATTCTTCTTCGCTAGCCGCAAAACATCGGTTTTCTCGCCGCAACTCTTAGGCGGGGTTTCCACCGACCGGCTAGGGCTAAATACAAAAACGGTGACGTGGTAGCAGACATTCAAGACTTAGGTGGGGTTTCCACCGACCTCGCATTGCAGAATGCAAATGAAATGTTTGTTTTCCTCTATGCCATAGTTAAAATTGATCAATGATCATAGAGTAAAATCACAAACAAACAAACTAAAATTAAAAAATGGCTTCATGGGATATGTTAAGTACCAACATTTTAATAGATTTCTATAAAAAGAAAAATTGAAATTTCCGTCAATGTCATTTGCATTCTGCAATGCGAGATCGGTGGAAACCCCGCCTAAATCTTGAATGTCTGCTACCACGTCACCGTATTTGTATTTAGCCCTAGCCGGTCGGTGGAAACTGCGCCTTAGCATCTTCTTCTCCGCTCATCTCTGTCCTGGGCGCCGTTCTTTGGAGTTTCAAGAAGGCTCCGCATCTCAGGGACCAGTAAGCCTATCCCTCCAATCCATCATTTGGAATTTCATATTCAGGTTGACCATGGCCTTAGAGTAGTGGCACGAAGTCTGGATATGTAGAGTAGTGGTACCGACTCCGGCTTTTACCCGAAAGGTTGTTGGTCCGAGTCCCACATTTGCTACATTTTCTGGCCATGTTACGGAGGGCATGTAAAGCAGGCGCTTCCGGGCTTTCCTAACTCTGCTAAGTTGGCTTTGTAATTGAACAAAAAGTAAATTTTTATTTATTTATTTATTTATCTAATTTGTTATATTGCATTGTACATTTATGTATACCGGTATATTATGGATTGTAGGTACCCCTATGTTATCACACGATATTGTGTTTTGCCTTACAGATTAAAGGACTTGGCGGGAACGGAAGGACACACGCAGCCAAGTGATATAAATGCAGTAGAATCCCGTGAAATATTCAGTAGTCGCCAATATTCCAATGTTGAAAGTAAATATAATACTCGTACGTACAATAAGACCTAAACAATATTGTAGCCAACAGACAGTTAATGGTATTTCTTTTCTGAGATCAGAAAAAAAATTATGTACCGTAATCATCAGCATAAACAATGGAAATATGTCACAATGAATAAACTTCTTTACAAGTCAGTGACAGCATAGAAGGGCCTAATCATTCTGGGCTACACTAGTTACTACGCTATTTATTAGTTACTAAGTCTTGTATTAAAAGCTTCAGGTGTCCCAAACTTTGGTACATCGACGTGGATTGCATTTGACGAGGACTTGTAGTTGTGTTATTTTTTATATATTTTATTTATTAGATATAGGCATCTACAGTAGCCTACAGGTGTTAAACTGAGTTAAGACTGCTTCAAAGTTACACAACTGAAAACTTTCCCCAAAACAACTCGGCAAATGACATCCGCATTTGCTGTTTCAGGCACCGAAACACAAATAATGAATCCTTTGAAAATATGTCAAGAGGAAAGAACGAATCTCTCAAGTAGTGAAACTCCACCAAACAGAGAAACCGATAAAGCTTTTGACAAACCTACTGATCCAAACGCCGAGTGCCTCACTAATAACCAATCAAGAATCTCTGTTAATGAGATGGGGGCTTCGCACCTGCAGGAATCAAGTGCAGCCATTCCAATAACTTTTGAGCCTCAAGCATTTTCAACTTTAAATGAAATTTCCCACTTTGCTTCCACTTTTAATGAGACGGCCGTATTGAAACCGGTCACCTCTAATTATGAAGCAAGTAATTTGGAGTCAATTGAACTAGCTGCAACTTCTTCCAATCTGTCCCTGGAAGATGGAGGTTTGGAAAACTCTCTTCAAGAGAAAGTACTTTTTATTGTGACCCCCGAAGCGAGTGCCAGTAATTTTGAAAAGTTTCCCAGTAAAACTGCTGGAAATGGCACTAACGCAATAGGACCTGAATCTTTACAGGAATCTGAAAATATCTCATTTCATTTAGGCAATCAGAAAGAAGTGTTGGTCTATGAGCAGAAAACACCAGTGTACAACAATGATTCAATACAATCCATAAAAATGCTTTCTAGTCATGCATTTATGCCAACAAAGTCAAATGAAACTGAGTATCATGGCTCGACTGAGGAACACTTCACAGCAGCGCCATTGACTGTAGGTATGCTGATGGCTGATGATGGAAATCAAACATCAATTCCTTTACAAGACCTTCTAGTGCAGAATTTTGACCCCACGAACGATGGCAAAAGAAGTAAGCTCTGGCAAAATGCAGAATACAAAGAAACATTGAATTTCGACCCCACACCTGATGGAGAACGCTATGAGATGGAAACTTTAGGAATAGCTGACGGGGTTTTTGTTTTCACATACTTGGGAGATTTTCTATCTTTTATTCAACCGTATGATTTTCCAGTTGGTAAGTAGGTAAGCTAGTCATGTACTTATATAAGCTAAGGATCCGTTCAAATAAAGTCTAATATATGATTAACATTAAATTGCCATAGGTTGCTCATTATGAGTCATGACATATCCAAAAATGTGATAAACTGGACACTAAGGGACTCGAACCCACGACGAGGAATGAATTCGAATCAGCAGTGTATAGTTTTTCCATGTTTCTCTATTCTATAAGCCAGATATACCTTCAACAAGATATTAAATAGAAGTTTCCATACTGTGGCACCTAATTAAATACAGTATATATGCAAAGGGTACCGTGTGGTCGAAATTAGATGATTTAGGCAAATCTGGACTTGGCGGGATTCGAACACACATCCTATGCCTTTCGTCACTGGATCACAAGCCCGCACAAGTACAGAGTCTTCTAAATCCTCTACTTATTTGCTCTTCAACAAGATTCGTATTTGATAGACATGTTACCATGTGGTCGTCAAATTATAATATAATATTGCTACAATATTTTGAACTTGCCTTATTCACTGACTAGAAAGCAAGAAACCCCTTCATACCATTTTAATGACTAGTTGACGGATGGAGGAAGTTTGGTTTCATGGGTTGCCATTGCTATTCTAATATTAATACAGTATGGTCTTTCCTAGGCTAACTTATTGTTAATTTCAGAATTTGTTCGCGATGCCGTATGGAAGAAGTTGTCAGTGGTCACCGTCATTATGCAGGTAATAAGGCAGAGCTCAAAGTTTTCCCATGCAACTAGTAATCCAGATCGGCCCTTAGACGTTCAGGCACATTTCTTCTAATCGACGTTGCCTACACAAGAAGCATTCCACAGTCCACCTGATAGATGTTCAAGCAGCACATTTCTTCTAACACATTATGTTGCATACAGCCAAATGCGCAGGCACATTTCTTCTATCCTCCTCCACAATTATAATGTAGTCTAACGAAATATAATGCCTTTAACAAATGTCAAAAGTTGCATTATAGTACCCTTCAAATAATCGGTTAAAAATCAAAATGTACAGGAATATTGTCTTCTCGTGGCTCAGGTAGTTCATTAGCGAACTTGACCTGTACCTAGTTTTTCTCTACATTCCTTATAAAAATTTCACCAAAATAGGACGGTACATTTTCCAGTAATTTCGATTACAAACTATCTCCACTCCAATGGGTATAGTAGTAGTATAATTTTTTCTTAACTACCGGTACGTTAATTAGTATAATCTACTTAGTATAGTCCAAATCGGATGATTTTTTTGATATTTCAGTCGCTGCAAGTGGAAGCAGGATTCGTGACGTGTTTGGTGGTCGGAGTTGTTCTCTCGCTGGTTGTGCCACTGACGGCAGCGGCGGCCACCTGCAGCGACATATGCAGACCTCCCATCACCCATGTCTCCGACTCTGTCAGCATGAGTGGCAGCAACAGCATCAACTGCAACAGGAGATATCTTGTCGTCAGTCTCTTCTTCATTGTCATCTTTATCGGGTAAGAACGGCAAAAGGCATGAGCGAGTTCGTGACATAGTAGACGGTCATAGCGTTCAACTGCAGCTGGAAATATTTTGTCTGTCTCTAATTCATTTCTTCGGAAAGAACAGAAAATGAGATTACTAAGCGGATGTAGTAGTATGATCACCTCAGAAAGCAGAATCTAAATAAATAAATATTGACTTTTTTGTTCTAATACTAAGCCAACCTAGCGGAGTTAGGGCTGTAAGCCCTCTCTTACACTCAACTAGGAATGCCCGGGATCGCCTGTTTTACATGCCCTCGGAAGCATGGCCAGAAAATGTAGCCAGTGTCGAACCAACAACCTTTCGGGTGAAAGTCGGAGTCTGTACCACTACTCTACATGTCCCAACATAGGTACCTATCTTCCAGGATCAATAACTAACCTGGCCCTAAGTGGCAAAGTGGTAGCGTGTTCGTACTCAACACTAGCTCTACTATCGGCATGTCTCGTGAAATTATATTTTGTGCGCCGATAAGGTTTATCCCCTCCAGCTGCCTCTTAGCCAATTAATTCTTCGATGATGTATCGTATACGCGGTATTCCGGTATTCAGAAACAAATGCTATTTTGATTATTTTGTTTGAACATGGTTTCAAGAAAGACAGTCATCTTTTATGAAAAGGCAGGTCCATATTTAATAATTGCCATATTTTTCTTCTCTTTTCCTTATAAGAGCTGGCGTGACCTCTATGGTGGTGACTAACGAGCAACTGTCTTCAGCAATTCTGCAGACACCTCGGGTGCTGACGGTGGGTCTAAACGATGCGGCCAACTTTGTAAGGAACACGCAGCAGCAGGTCATGCACATCACCTTGAATGGCCTCGACAGGACTCTTGACGCCCTTTACACCGATCTCGACGGTTAGAATTCCAGCATATTTCACTTTATACTGTATAGCTTTCAATTTGTAACTATATCTTCTGACTTTAATAAACATTTCACTTATTGTTCCTGTAACAATTTAACTGCGTAGGCTACTTCCATTCACTTATAAGTTTGTAAACACAGTAAGTGTAGTACCAAGGGCAAGTACCGTACACATGATCATGCCTAATTTATGAAATTAGCTATTTAATTAATTTGTATTCAAAATATATTTCAGATGTGGAGACACTTCTAGGTGAGCCCATTCAGAGAGAAGTGGCAGGAGAAACAGGGGTGGATGTGGCGCTGGACGCACTTGTTGACATGGCGTCAGGTTGGTTGTACGATCTTCAAAACTTTCGCGGTCTGAAAAGACAGATGATATTTTTTAGGTCTAGTAGTGAGAAAATAAAGTGAAATAGTCGGATCACTGAAGCGAAGGAAAATTTAATTTCAGTTTTCGGCCCCGACTAGCCTAGCAGAATAATCAAATTTGCTTGAAGCAAGTGGGCAATGAAGTTGGAACGCCGATTCCCTTATTACTTCAAGAATACGGGGAATGAAATCTGATAAATCTGTTACACAAAGACCTCGTAGTATGGTTTGAACCTTCACTTAATTTTCAACATCACATAAGTTTTGGTAAAATTCACAAAAAATGGTGGGTTTCTTATTTCGATACACGAAAGACTACATTGATCCAAGCTCTACAACTTTTGTCTTGTATTTTTATAAGACCTAATTTCAAATATTGTTTAATTGTATGTGGCGATAGTACCAAATGTATCAAATAGACTACCGGTACTTCAGTAAAATGTATCGTAGATTTCTTAGGATAATTGGATTTAAGATGGGTTTGAAGTACAACAGTATTCCTTATGAATTTCTACTATCGTGCTACCTAAATCTAGTTAGAAACTGGTGGATGTTGTGAAAATGCTAAAAAAAATTGTGATCTGATATATTTTCATGCCCTTATAAACAACCATCTTAAATTAGAGGGCATAACGTGGGGGTTACCTTTTCAACCAAAGTTAATTTGATGTCAGTGTTATATTACTATATAATACAGCAATGTATAACCAACTTAACTGCAGTATTTTACCGCACTCAGATGAAATCCTGATTTTTTTTAATGAAGGGTTGAAACTCTGTTTTATGCATATATTTTAATCCAATCACCTACCAATATCGTGATAACGTTACGAATTTGTCGATCCTGGGATCAAGCGCTTCAGGTAACTGATTGTCCATTTGAAATTGGAAATATGTAAACATCTGCATTATCGAGAATTTTAGATAATGAGTACCTAATATTATTCATTTCAGTGGCCGATGAGTTATCAAAAAAAGTTGTGGAAATGCAAGAAACGATTGTTGCGATGAGAGACATGTCTATAGAAGCACGAGATAGGCTACTGGACCTGAGAAGCCAGGTAGACAGCTTACGTAGGGCCTGCCCGAGCAGAGACAGACCGCTCTGTGACACCATCGACTCCAGCGGTCTGGAAATAGTCTACAGAACAGATGGGGTATGTCACATTTGCTTTCTAAAAAAAGAACGCTAATTGTTTGCGACAGGTTGATTATGAAACAAGCTGGACTGTAACCAAAAACAATGTGCTGAATTATGACAGAATTTAAAAAAAATTAATTCCTGGAGCTTTGAAAGTTGCATATATAGCCTAGCTCTGACTTGCAATTTTTTTAAATTATTTATGTAGCCTAGACTCTTGAATTATGAGCAGACTTTGAAGCAGAATGAAAAAGTGCAGGATGAAATAAATGTTCGTTTCAAAGAAACCATGTTATAGGGTTAATTATCAAAATTACATACAGTATGGTACTACTATGTGTACCTACTTTGCTCTACTGTTGAGTGAAGGGGGTGGAAAGGGGTGGGACGAGGGCAAATGAGGGCAATTTCAAGAGAAAAACTGAGTAACACAAGTGTTTGCACTACTTTACCACTTTTTTCCTTCGAGTTTGCTTCATTTACTGTTTTTTATCATCCTGGACGTCTAGCAGTTCGGAAAAGTTGTGTGACATAATGAAGTTAATGGGGACGCTCTGACCTACTGACGGCAAGTTTTGAGCGGGTTGATTGCAACCAGGTTCAATCAAATTAGTTGTAATCGAAGCGGAATCAAATTGATTGAAAAAGTCCCTTGATGTCAAGTTGACTGATCTGAAAAGTTTTATTGTGAGATTCAATAAGGAACCCCTGAATATGATTTTCCCAGCTATAAAGAGTTTTTACATTTTTGAAATGGCTACACTGCACATAACCGAAGAGGACGGCCGAAGAAGGAATTCATGGATCAAGTAAAAGAAGACGCAGGAGCAATATTATATCAAGAACTGAAGAGGAAGATCGAGGACCGAGTAAACTGCAGGACGATATGCAGGGAGTTGCTGCCAACCAATCGCTAAGATTGTAACCTTAAGAAGAAGACACTGCACATATTTCTATTCACACACCGCATATTTCTATTCTAATCAGCTATTATAACAGGAAGCTACGTAGCCTATTGAGACCCAGGAGATGAGTAGTCAAGTTTTCAGTTTCTTTAGCAAGACGATGAAAGTAGTTCGATTAAGGCAAGACTGCGTGTGAATGTGTGAGAAAATGCATGTGGATGGTAGCGAAGTTGAATTAGTGTGGCTGTTCTTGTGATTAGAAGAGATGACTGATATTCGGTATGATTGTACAATAAAGTAAAGTAAAGTAAAGTAAATTACATTTTTATTTCCTTCAAAATATTGATTTACTCGTACAATTATTTTATAAGTATAATATCAGTAGGAGGGGTCCCTTTGGGACGAGCCTGTGCTGGGCCCCCTTTTAATATAGCAAATAGCTAAAACTAAACTAAAACTAAAACTAAAACTAAAAACTGAAAACTAAAAACTAAGATAAGCGAATAATAATTAATAAATTTTAGATGCAATAAAAAACATGCTGACATTCTGGATGGCTGTTAGGACTATAAAAGACGGTTTTTGTCTATTTCAGGGTATTGGCTGAGTTGTTTTTTTAATATTAGCTTTGTAAATAGTTAGATTTAATGTTGATTTAATTGATAGAGGGAGCAAATTGTAAGCTTTTACTGAGAGAAAAGAGTGTGAATGCTGAACCAAGGTAGTTCTAAAAGCTGGGGTTCTGAGGCAGCTCTCTTCAGTCAATCTGGTTCCTTGTGAGTGTTGTGTGTAGTCTTCAGGAGTATTGTGTGTGTAGCTATATAGTAAGGCGGGGTTTCCACATACGTCAATGGTCAATGAGAAATATGAAATTGACGTTTTAGCAGGCATTAAAGACATACTAAAAATGTCTGCTACCACGTCAAAACCATATTTCTCATTGACCATTGACGTATGTGGAAACCCCGCCTTAGAGCTGCGTAATGTAGGTAGTTTCAAATGTGGGTACTTGTAGGTCATTGAATAGAGTTTCAGATGGATGAAGGCGGCGATGCTTACCCATTGCAACTTTGACAATAGTTTAATATCTGCAAAGATTTCAATTAAACTATCGTTGATATGTACAGTTAGGTTTAAGAGAAGGCCATATGCCCTATATCTCAATGAATCATTATTAAATTTTTTTTTAAAATTTTTTAAAATTTAAAATTATTAGGTCGAAACCGGTCGCAAATTTAAAATTGTAATTATGACAGTGATATTATCAGCCAAGTTGGGTGTTTCTATTTATTTCTTGCCTACCCTAAAGCATGGGAAATATTGTAATCGTCTTCTGGATTGCAACTGACGTTTGCCTGACGAATGGCTGTTTAGTACAAACAGCGTAGCCTTTACAGAGACCCCTTATATCATTTCTGTCTCAGAAGGGCAAGTCAGAGAGTTAGATGAAGATCAAAGATGACATATATATTCAGTATTCTGTATATTCAGTAGGTACTTACTGGACTGCGGATGAGCTCTTCAGAACCGGGCGAACTTCTAATTGGTCAGCAACGAAGAGCCAGAAATGTCTGGATAGGGCTCATAAATCACACCAATCTCCCCATGCATTTAGCACAGCAGTGAACCTGAGAAACAAATAATTTGTACAATAAGTACTAGTACCTAAAAAGCTGTTATAAATAGTTCGTTATATATAACGAAATCTAACAGCTTTTTTCTACTTTTCAAGTTGAACTCGGATTCAAGACTGAACATCTTACGATCAATTTCCGTGGATAAACTGCCAGAACTAGCACAGAGGATGAGCAACAGATTTTCAGGTGTCCCCGCTGATATAGCTCGAGGAACGGAACAAGTGCGGGCTAGTAAGTACGCATTCTTTTTAACAAAAAAGCAATGAAAACCACATTTACTGTAAGATGCGGCGGAAAATCGTTGTCACGAATTGGTGTCACTCTTTTTCGTGCATGCACCCAGTATTCCAGCCAGCGTTCATCGATTTATTAGACGTTGTCACGTCAAACACTCCGTGGTACTGCCAATAGCGGGGTTAATGATTTGGAATGTTGTGGCCAGCAACAAGTACGGTACCTACCAGTCAACGTAAGTACACAAGGACGGTTTCTGCTGTCGTGATTTTTCGACGTCTTTTTTCGCAGTCATTGGGTTAGCAGAAGATTCCTTGTCCGTTTCTTGACGATTTCGGAAGCTGGCGTGAATCTAAGATTTTCCTCTAGACGCGCCAGATAAATAAAATAAATAAATAATTAAATATCATAGAAATCTTCTGAAGTAGACTCTGTGGGCCCACTTTTGCAACCTGCTGCTGTCCCCTATACTTTACTTAATCAGAAGAAGAAAACCTTTTCAAAGGTAGCGGTGGGTCTGATTTTAATTGAATGTTGTGATTTGCTGCTGACCATAATGTAGCTATCATACTCTATGATGACAAATAAAATTAATTCACTGTACATATTTCACGTTTGCTGCGTTGTTGTAACTTAATATCGTACAATGCACCTTGCGATAAGTATGTATAATTTAAAATTGTATATGCAGAATATTAATTACCAACAGTATAAGCAAGGCCGTAGCCAAGGGGGTGTTCATGGGGGGGTTCAAACCCCCAAAAATGAAATGGCTTGATACTATAGATAGAATCGGATTTTGAGAGGAAAAATAAAACCACTATGGAATATCCAATGAAATTTCTAACACCCCCCCCCCCCCTCGGAAAAAAAATCCTGGCTACGGCCTTAAGTATAAGTACCTTACCTAAAGGCATAAGATGCACATTGTTTACATACGGCTAATAGTTTCATCAGTCGGAAAGTAACCAAAAAATGGCTACGACTACAGTATTATAACACAACTGCTGCAAATTTCCTCATTCAAAAGTAGTACCAAAATTCAAGTAATCCCGTGGAGGCTGTGAAACATCCGCACAAACCGGAGTCACCTATATTCCATTTTCTGATCAAACTTCAATTTCTCATGAAATATGGAACGCAGAACAATGAAAAAATGCTGAATGGCAAGAAGACATTTTTCTCCTAATTTTGATGTATAGTAAGTGGCCTTAACTAACCCCAACTCGCCACAGTTGATGAACTCCTTCAGCTTGAACTCCTGAGTGACCGTTATTTTTTGCGTCTCAAGTTCACTAACCATAGCCGATCGGTATTGATGATTGCAGCATACTATGCATCAAAATTAGGAGAAAAAATTCTTCTTTCCATTCAGCATTTTTTCATTGTTCTGCGTTCCATATTTCATGAGAAATTAAAGTTTGCACAGAAATGGAATATCGGCGACTCCGGTTTGCCATTAAAGTGGCCGAGTTTAATTGATTGACCTGCGGTATGTGGGTGCCGCTCCAACGGGTTTCAATTTAGAGGTGGCAGAGGGGGGGACGGAATTCTTTTTTTACCGTTATTTAGTGAAATTCTCTGAGCTCCTATTCATTGGAAAAATCCCATTGCCACAGGGCCAAAAACATAATAAAAAGGCTTAGGCATATTCTCCTCAATGGAAAAGAATATGCGATGGACAGTCGGATATATTATGTTCAGTAGAGCAGCATTTTGTACTTGTGCGAGTCTCTATACACACCTGTGATCTTGTCGTAGCTCAACACAAGTTTTAAATTACTTATTAAGGCGGCTGAATGTTATTCGAATGCATTAAATTAAATTGTTTGTATATTAATATTACAAAAAAAATCAAGGCTATGCCAACGGAACCCTAATCTTAGCCGTCAATACCTACATAATGCAACTGAAGCCCTGAAGGTATAGACAGCAGATGTTGGCGTAACATTTGCAAGTCTCTCCTGTTCCTACTTAAAAGCCTTTGCAATTATATCGCAAATAATTTTTTCTTTTCTTCTTTACAGTACGTCAAAGGCTTTAGAATGAGAAATAGATAGAGCATCGTAATATGCATCGTATGACTTGAAATAGTCTACGCATCAGGGCTTAATGAGAACCGAAGCCAATCCCTTGCATTTCTAAGAATTTTAGGCGAGTAGTCCTCTTTTAAAGTAGTAGCGACTTATGTACCTTATAACCGAGAAAGAAATTTTTTCCGGGTCATTCTAAGAGGTTTCGAAAGACAATCTCCCATCGCATGCAATGGGCTGTTTTGTTACTTACGAAGACTATATAGGTTTTGACAGCTGGTTACTTCAGAATGTGTTGACTTCAAGACTCGTTCTGCATTTTCAGGCATCAAGAAGGAGTTGAGTCGGCAAAAGACTAATGTCGATGAGAAAATATGGCCACTGGAAAATTTGGTACGAGACGTTAGGTCCAAAATCAACGGGGCCCGGGAGTACGTGGTGTTCCTGGAGGAGGGGGCCTCGGGGGTCGAACAGTGGAGGTGGTTCTCAATTTTAAGTAAGTACGTCTTTTTCACGGCACCCTGTGGCAAGGTGGTAGCGTGCTTGTAGTCTTGTACTTGTACGAGTCTCTACACACCTTGCGGTCGGATGCGTGTCGTAACTAGACACAAGTAACTATTAGGTGACTTAGTGAGGCGATTGAAGAGGTTAATCGGATACATTCATTAAATTTAACCTCTTTATTAAATAATAATAAAATTAATAGGCCCTAATAATTTCCATCACTTCGCCATCTAATACTATTTAGCTATAGCACTAGTGTTATACAATATATTCGATGACTTAAAAAAACTTTAAATGTCTCTAAATTAACATTCGAAATTTAGTAAGCTACATCAATTTCAAGGCTGCTCAAGTAGTTATTTTATGGGATACAGTAAAATAGCAATATGCCTTCTACATTAATTTTAATTGACCTAGTAGAGGACAACCTCCATTTGACCGAAATTAGAAAATCAAGAAAAATCTGGAAGTTTGGTGGGATTCGAACGCACGATCTCGTAGGTTGTATGCCGCCTAGTCGTGTTACCACTACACTACATCCCAAGGGCTTGTAGTTTAGAGGAAACACCATGCCCCGGTAAGACAATAGATCGTGGGTTCGATTTCCGCCAGGTCTAGATTTAAATAATTACATATTTTATGTAACATTACAGTTCAACCTAAGTCAATTTAGTGACTGTATTATATACAGTATTGTGCACAGTATTATGTAGTTTATACGTACCATATTATTAGTGCTACAAATAAAAAATTTAACCTCAACTGGGCATTTACGTACTGTATACATCCCCTCACAAAAAAATAAATAAAACTGCAGCCAGAGTGGGTTTCGAATGCGTGAAAGGCAACATGATATTAACCTCCACACAACACATTTGACAGGCCCCAAAAGTTACCTTGTCGACACTTACTTGCCGACAAGACAAGTAATCATCCATATTAAGACATTTTGACTCAAAAATAAAATATAATAGATCGTAAATAACCATTTCCCGACATAATGTCCACCTGACAGTAGTAACTGTTGCCTTTTCAATGTCTAAGTCAATTTAAAGGCTGCATTAGTTATCGTAGGCCTATATATTTTTACAATAAAATTTGTAGATGTAAGCCATTGGCGTAAATTGCCAAAATACCTGGGGGTCTTATGACCCCATTTGTTCCGTGCCCCTAGTTGTCAAAATCTGCGGGGGAGGAAGAGGTTTAGAGCCTCAAAAACTTTAAGGTAGTAATATCCAAAATTGCAGTGCAGATTCAAACATAAGCATAGACAAAACAACAGACCAAAACTCCAATATAATACATTAAAATAGTCGAATTTTCGGCTAAAGTGATTTAAAAAAAAAACTTATTGTTATTCTCTGCGAAAAAAATTTCGTATTAAGAATTTTTCAATTTGTTTTCTTTCCTCGAAAATCCTGGGGGCCTTGACAAGTACCTGGAGGTGGCTGAACCCCACAGACCCCCTAATTTCGCAAATGATGTAAGCACGATAACCTGGCGAAAGAATTATTGTTGGGTCATATTTAGTAACCAGTTATCTTTTCTGATTCAAAGTAAATTGTATTTTAGAGTAAACTATTTGAATGTCCTCACCATTGTCTAATATATAGCCTCATATTGGAATAAATGAGTCAAAAGACCCAGTGGCCAGCGCTGAGCTGAAGGAAAAGCAGGACAATAGTAAGGTCATTGCTATAAACCAGAGAAAACAGTCATTTATCTGTGGACAAAGCTCCTTTGACGTGGCCATTTCATGAAAGATTGCCCACTAACAACAAACAGTTTCAGCACCAGACAAAAAATATCCTTTTATTTCAATTCTCAAAGCTAAGAATAATCGCGCGTGCTTGAAAAAGCGCGCGCTTTTTAAATCCACTTTATGTGGCGGGTTTATGAAATTGAGGTGGCTCAACTTGTGAAATATGAGTGTAAAGCTAGCTGTAGTGGGCTCCTTCATTTGTTTCCTGCTGTTCTCACAACTTTGTTTATGACTTAATAATTTTTGTTACTCCTCTCTTTTTGACATTTGAATTTGAACCTCTTTTTTTCACTTTCGGAGTATAAAAATGCAAAGTTCTTAATGTCTATTTGACTTGGGAAACTAAACCAAAGAACCGGTCCGAGTTTACTAGAACATGCTTTCCAATTTATAAATTAGTAGATAGAAATAATGTGTAATTTCATAGTAAATAATTTCCCTATGGTTAAATTAAATTTAAATTAAATTAATTACATTAAAATTAAAAAGGGTCCACCTCAATATATTAGAAACCCCTTAAAACTCATTTGCATATTCAGGAATGAACAGACCAATACATTGTAACACTAGTAGCAATGGCACATGGCACGTAATGGAGCGTAAATTTTCCATAATTTCTTCAAAAAATAATTTTTTGCACAGAACCAAATACTTTTGTGGGAATGCAGCCTGTCCGGTTTTGTTACTCTATTGAACACCTAAAACATACGTGAAGGTAGAAATCATCGATAGAAGGGTTCCACAGAAAAATTATTTTTAGTCATTTTCATGAAAATTGACTTATTTTTATTTTTTTACCCCCAGAAGCAAACTATCAAGGGGCACGCGACCCCCCGCATTTTGTTAACGTTAGTAACGACTACAATATAGGCCTATGTAAATTTAAAAGAAATCGTTGAGACGTTTTTGAGAAATAATTTTCTTAACGTTTTTTTTTGAGTTTTTGATAATAAAACCCCCCCAAATTGAGTAAGCCCCCCCAAAAAAAAATATATCTCGACGCATGATTTTTGTGAACCTAAAATCAAAATTTCATCAAAATTGGCAAGTAGTTTGCCCGGAAATAGATGAAAAGACAGACAGACATACAGACAGACAGAGCGACAAACAGACATTTCGTAAAAACCACTTTTTTGGGTTCCTGGGACCTCAAAGCGTGTAAATCCGTTGAAATCTCGGAACCGAAAATTTGGACCATCACAAAGCTTTCCTTATACAACGTATAAATTGGAAAGCAATAAATGAACTACACATACAATGTAATACACTATACGATAAATATATAATACACTTACCCTAATAATATAGCATCTTGCAGCCGTTCTCTCTCGCTCTCCTTTTCAATATGCAATTGAGGACAATTGTCAGCACAAGATTGTGCTGTGCTTCATTGTGAAAAAAAACTTAGTAAAAAATTTACAAAGTTAATATGGAGTCTACTATGTATGCTGTAGGCCCGTGCTCCTGTGGTTAGAGGAGTTACGGTGCCTTATTGACTGCGGTCAGACTTTCCTTTTATAAGACAGACTGTACAGACCTATTTATAAACAGAGAACACAATATGTAATACTTAGAATTTATAGGTTCAAAATCCTTGCAACGAGTGCAAACTGCAGTAGGTAGCCTGAAGGGAATTACATTAATACCAGTTTTGTTTCCAGTTATCTGCTTCTTAGTAATTATAATTTGGTGTCTTTTGGTGTCTGCTTTGGTGTACGGCTGCTGTGATGGAGAACATACAGCACGTTGTTTGCTAATAGCGTAAGTACCATTTCTTAGCCCATGGCTAAACCAAATTGCAATCTTACTAATTTGGGAAAAGTGCCTTTGAAAACTACATCCCTACCTAATAAATAAACTATAAGAACGAAAATGGACAGTTTTTGTTGTTTTTGGAATAATTTTAAACCGAATTCTAGACTTTGATAAGTCCATACTCTAAATGATCGATGTTTCTTCGATGTTTTGACAGTTATTCGCCTATTCCTCTTCTTCTTCTTATGCCCCTTCAGTCGAAGATAGGCTATAAACATGGCAATTGTAGTCATCATGCCTACCATTATACCATGGAATTGTAATGCAGTGGTTTCGCGTTGTCTTCTTCATCCTTATGCCGTTGACTCTGCATTGAGTTCCTCCACCTTTGGGGCCAGTTTCCAAACCCCAGGACAAAAGAGTGCACAGCTCCAACTCGATCCTCCATCTGTTCAGTTGCCACTACGCGCGTCCTTTTTTACCTTGAGGGCGTAAAGATTAGGGAATTTCGCGTCTTCGCTTTTGATACCATAAGGCATTACTCGGAGGCTCAGCTATATTGAAGACAATAATTCTGCAAGGAGTAATGACAATAAAAATAAAATAAATGGTGTAACCTGACCCAGTATAATTTGCCCCCCCCCCGTATTTTCATAAAAATAAAGAAAATAAAATGAATTCCAAATAATTAGGTACAGTATATTCTGTTATTTTTATTTTGGAATGTTTAATTAGTTTTTGTGTTGTAATTTTTTGTTATAAAGTATGCATGTTGATTATTTTTGTCCAATTTGAAGCCCCTAGGCGATGTGGCGCCCGGGGTGGACGCCCCCCCTCCTCCCCTCGTTACGCTACTGACCCGACTCTGACTTATGCAGCCTGTAACTTTTGCTTTTGCAGGTCGTTGACAGTGACTAGCCTATTCTCCATCATACTGTGGGCAGTCGCCCTCATCTGCTTCGTCGTCGGCGGCCATGGCGAAGTCTTCATTTGCAGACCCCTCTACGATCAACCGGCATACAAATCTGTGACGGAACTTTTGGACGACCCCGGGGTGCTGTACCAGCGTGGCGGAGGGTTCATCCGTAACCTCCTCCCTCGCAACCGAAGCCTCAATGTCCCGGTGCGAAAAGTGTTGGAGTGAGTAGTACTAAGCTACGAGTATATTCAGGATATCTTATAGACGTGACACAATAATACCTATGTATTACTTACCGCATCTTGGAACCTGAGTAGGTTAAGAATCAGAAAATAAATTAAAAAGTCAAAACTGATTACCTCCCTCGAATAACGTCCTAACCCTCAGAAGTGATTCAAATGCCAAAGTCATGGTATTATGTTCTTACGTGGTTGTAGAGTGGATGGACCTGCGATCTGGGGGAATATTCAAAAACCAAAAATACTGGCTGGTGGGGAATTCCCTGCAGATCATTTTTCTGAATTTGACTCAATTTTGAGAAAATGAGGGTTAGAACGTATTTCGAGGGAGTTGTTCAAAAGCTGTTTAAAAATATCCTCAGTACTTTGTCTGTATTTAATTAATTAGGTCACTAACCCACTAGCGATTACTAAGGGGTTATTCCTTAAAAATAATACAAGTAGCCTATAGCTGTATAACACCCATTTTCTCAAAATTCCTACAGGCAATGCGAGAAGGATAAGGCAGCATACGAAGCGTTTCAGCTTAAGAATGTTCTTGATTTAGAAGAGGCATCTGACTTCAGGGAATGGGGAACCATATTTACGTTGCTGAAAGATTTGAACAAAAATTACACCCAATTACAATTCCTAGATCCTGAACTTCAGGTAGGCACCAAAAGTTTCATTCTCAAATACGACAACTTTACTAGGCTATGTATCGTAAATATTGTAAAAGCCTATAATACTGCAAGTAACATACTTGTAATACAATACTTTTTAGTAACTTAACGAATTTATAATATTTTTCTTTATTTCAATAAAGGAATCATTTAAAGCTAATTAAACTTGAACTTGTTTACTAGTAAGTCAAAAGTGCCTCCGACCCTCTATAATAAAACAAAATAAAGGTGCGTTTAGGCGCGGTTTCCACCGACCTGCTAGTGCTAAATACAAATACGGTGACGTGGTAACAAACATTCAAGACTTAGGCGGGGTTTCCACCGACCTCGCATTGCAGAATGCAAATGACATGACGGAAATTTGAATTTTTCTTTTTATAGAAATCTATTAAAATGTTTGTACTTAACATATCCCATGAAGCCATTTTTTAATTTCAGTTTGCTTGTTTGTGATTTTACTCTATGATCATTGATCAATTTTAACTATGGCATAGAGTAAAACAAACATTTCCGTCAATGCCATTTGCATTCTGCAATGCGAGGTCGGTGGAAACCCCGCCTAAGTCTTGAATGTCTGTTACCACGTCACCGTATTTGTATTTAGCACTAGCAGGTCGGTGGAAACCGCGCCTAAAGGGATCCCTTGTGAGTTGTGATAAATAAAGACGCCAGTCCATTCATAAGCCAAGCTATAAAGTCAGAACATGTAGAGTAGTGGTACAGACTCCGACTTTCAACCGAGAGACTGTTGGTTGGAGTCTCACACTTTCTACATTATCTGGCCATGCTTCGGAGGCCTTTTAAAGCAGGCGGTCCCGGGCCTTCCTAGGTGAGTGTAAGAGAGGGTCATATAGCCCTAACTCCGCTAGGTTGGCGTAGTAACAGAACAAAACGTCATTATTTACCTATAAATTTTTATTTTGTAGGAGAAGCTCCAAAATTTACTACAGGCTACTGCAGTTAACATGACCATTCACAGAGCTCAAATTTCGAAACCAATCACTGGAAAGGACTTGATATCCTTTGCAAAACAACTGGACAGCGTGGCCAATCAAATTAAAGACTTGTCGACCGCTTCGAGGATCGAGACTCTAGCTTCGAGGACAAGACGGTTGATAGCGACCAACATCCAGCCACTAGAAGCTAAGAAGGTGAGATTGAGCGTGTAATAATTACAAGTTTTAAGTCTAAGCAAGTACGGGTGAAAATGTTCGACCAGACGGCTGTGCAAACAATGTTCCTGTTATGCCTTAACAAGTCCCACGTCTCCATGCAAATTTCCTATGCTGGATTTTCAAATCAGATGGAACTACTTTGTATGTGGTCGTATACACAAAATTACCCTTGTCAGCCTGGCCGGGGGAGTGAGTCTGTGTTTTAATCTATTGATAAAGGTTAATGCCAATGGTGTAATATTTTTTAGCTAAGGGTTAGTTGGACTTACATTGTCTGCTGTGTTAATAGTCATTAGTGGCAGGAGCCACACAGTCATCGAACAATTAGCGTGGAGCCCATTGGCAGAGGATGGGGTCGTTTTGGGAGTAGGTGCGATGGAAACGATGACCCCCTCCCCTTACAATGGACTCAGCCCTAATTGTTCAATGACTGCGAGGCCCCGGCCTCTAATGGCTATTAATTAACATAGGAAGCAATGTAAGTCCAACTAACCCTTTGTTAAATCGTCTGTTTTTTTTTAACTTGAGGCACCCTAAGTGCAGACTATAACTCTGGTAGTCTCAGCGCGTTATCGTGTCCCGCCATGTTCTCCTGGCAACGCTCGCTGTGTGCACTACCATCAAGCATGGTGCAGGTTTGAATCTGGCTCTGTTCTGGTGGATTCAGCTTGGTAAGGTATGAATGAATGAATAAATGACTTTATTGCAATACAAATGGCGAACATGTTATTTATTTTGACTAGAAGACATGTTTTGTTCTGTTGGTTAAGGAGGAGTTACTGTATCTTGTAACCGCGTTGGACGTCCAAATAACTCCCCTACAACGACAAGTCAACCAATCCATTTCTCATCTCAAAACCATTCAATTCTACATTGACAACCAAGGAGCCAATATCTCTAATACGGTTAGTATATAGGCCTATCATTAATTTTAATATTGTATCATATAATCACATATTATCATGATAGGACCCTAATATATTTTATAAATATATATAAATAATGAATGACTTTTGGTCTATTTCTAAGCCAGCCTAGTGGAATTAAGTAGGACCATAAAGTCCTTTAATAAACTCAATTAGGAAGACCTGGGACCACCTGCGTTACATGCTCTGTGAATTATGAAAATGTAGCAAGTGTGGGTCTCGAACCAACTACTTTCAGTTGAAAGTCAGAGTCAGTACCAGTACTCTACATGTACTGAATCTGAATCGATCGTTCCAGTTCTTACGGTATTGACAACATAATTAATTTTATTTCAGAAAACGTTAGAATACACTACGAGACTGATAGGGTACCTGGACCAATACAGAGGCTATTTGCTAGAGAGCCTTGGACACAATATAGGCCCATGTCAGCCTATTTGGAATGTCTTCAACGGACTGCGCCAGCAAATGTGTCGCCAAGTCATGGATCCCCTGGTAACACTCTGTTTTAATCAATGTAATACAATACGACATGCGTGCACTTTCAATAGTTGTCTGTCGGCAATGTCTTGCAGCGGGCCTATTATGCCGTTTAGAATTAACCTATTCCTCGGGTGTAGGCCTAAAAAATGTAAAAAAAAAACGTTTTGAATAGCACTTTCCATTGTATAATAATTATCTTGTTCACATTATTAATCCCAGGCTAATGTTAAAAATAAATTGGAACGCAATAATCGCCAAGCCCGCAGGGAGGTAGGTATATATATAGCTACTGTCGTAGGTAGTCCTTCTCCCCCATTTGTGCTATGTACCTGCCGATCATATTTATAGTTTTAATTAGAGATGGGGCGTTCGCCCCCGCGTAAAATGTCTGGCGCAACTTGCCATGTCTGAAATTCAAAAATTTATTTTTGGCGAGAGGTGAATGTCCCCTTTCCCTTACATAGAACCAAGGCGGTAGCCAAGGGGGATTCAAAAGAAATGAAATGGCTTGATACTAGATAGATAGAAATACGTCTATAATAAGAGAAACAGTTAATAGAGTTAATTAATAGACAAGGTTTTTTACAATATTGTTCTGTGTTGCTTAATCCGTTATTAATATAGCATACTATGTAGTCAGCACTCCTAAAAATAATGCTGATGTACGTATAATATATTATTGAGAAGTGCATTATTTTCCTTCCAGAATGGATTTTGGTTTGCTCTAGTGTGGTGCTTGTTGTGGCTCATTGTAGCTACTCCAGTCTGTATAAAACTGATTCACTACTTCGAATTGTACAAAGATGGTCTTCTAGCGTCCAGCAACAGGTTAGTGTTCTGTTTAACAGAGGCGTAAAGTTTTAGAATGTTGGCGGGGGCAAAACTAAGTAGACCTTATGACGTCATCAGGCAGGATAAGGAAAAATTGAAAATATACGAGCAAAATAGTAGGGTTTTACGCATTTTAATAGTGTTGTAAAGCATAGCTGTAGATTTTACAAAGCTAAAAAAGGAATGCTTACATTCATATTGCTGCAAAGGGGACCATGATGTATGAACCACGTCTTACATTGCTCGAGGCTCGGGAGGGGGGGGGGGGTAAGTTGGACCGTGCCCCCCCCCCCCCAACTTTACGCCCCTGCTGTTTAATATACTGTATATAACATGGTCTATCTACGAGTACCTACCTGCATTACAGGTTTTTATTATCACTGCATTAACTTCTATCAAAAGTACTTGGCTTTAGAGCAGCCCGATATCAACACCAATTTTATTTGGAGGATAATAATTAATTTTTTTAATTTCAAGAAAACCGCCACAAAATACAACACACTTCGCACTGTGTTAAAAACACTAATACAGTAAAATAAATTAGTAACCTAAATAGGCTACTTTGGCAATTTAAACATTTTTGAATTATGCAAAAATTTGTGTTTCCGCCCGGGATCGAACCGGGGGCCTTCCGCGTGTTAGGCGGATGTGATAACCACTACACCACGGAAACGACTTGATTGCCTGAAACTGAATGTCCAACATAAGGCTAACTAGATCCATATTAATCATATAATGGAACGCTCAGTCTTGTCAGTGCTTACGCAACACGTTTATTGACCCACAATAAATTAGAATAGCTAGCTATAGTGAACGCCTACAATTTTACAGTTAGGCAACCGTGCCCAATTTGCAACCGGTTTGAGCTGACTTTAGATTACCAACGGGCAAATTAGGGTGGAAACAAAAGCCAAAACAACAGGCCGGGGCATCAAATCAACGTAGTGCAGAAGACGAAGTACTGGAAATCATAAAAGGACTAAAAAATAAAAACAGCGTAGGTCACAACAATATAAATACAGAAACTATAAAAAAATGTGCACATTGAATAATAAAAAAACCGTTAACACAGATCATAAACATCGTGCTTACTAATGGAATATACCCGGAGCGGCAAAACAATCCATAGTAATACCATGCTACAAATCTGAAAATAGACACTCAATTGAAAAGTATAGGCCAATATCATTACTATCGAACATCAGCAACATTCATGAAAGAGCAATGCAAACACGAAATAGATTCATATCTTACGAAATTTAAAATCATAAACAATACAGATTCACCTAGCACGGCAGAAGCAATCTATGAAACAATAAATGTAATAAACGACGCAAAAGAGAAACATATAAAACTGTCTGGCCACATTCCTAGATTTAAAAAAAAATGCTTCGACACAATCCCACACAACATTTTAATGATAAAACTAAAGAAAATTGGTATCAGAGAAACAGGGGGAGATCTAATACAAAGCTATCTAACAAACAGAATTCAGACAACAAAAATTGACGAAACAAAATAGGGATTTAGGTAAAATAACGATAGGCCTTCCCCAAGGCACAATTTTAGCTCCAGTTCTTTTTAAAATATATCTAAATGACTTCCTAAACCAACCACTCAATGGTGAAATCAGCGCTTCTGCAGATGATACAAAACAAACACATATCGCTGATAAGTGATAGGCTACTAGAACCGAATTATACAAACAAGCAAACGAAGATTAATTAAAAAATTAAAAATTGGATGGAAAGCAACATACTCACAATAAATCTACAAAAAACAACTTTCATAGAGTATAAAAGTTCAATTCGTATATATATATATATAGGATACATAAAAGAATCTATTTGCAACACCTACAAAAATATGCATAAGCAAGACAGACCCACACATCAACACAACACTATAGGTACAGAAAAACAAACCCACTATCCATTCAAGCGGTCTCGACAAGCTACACACAAAAGCAAACCTCTTGGCTCTTATATTGACAAAAAGTACTATAGCCTAATAAAACTTCCTCTGAACATAAAAAACCAAACAAACTATAAAGTATTTAGAAAAAATGTAAGATGTCACGGATGTGGAAATTATATACAATAAAGGAAATAAAGAAAATAGGAAATAGAAATAAGAAATAATCTTCCATGACAAACAACAATTTCATACAATATACCTCCAACACACACACACACCACTAGTCCACTACACTTACAAATTCACTTTATTTTTAAACTTTGATAAAATTTATCTATATAATGTATATATGTATATGTATATATGTATATATATGTATTATATGTTTGTAAAAGTTGGCCTAAACGCTCAACAACATGGATACAAATTAAAATTATCACACACCCTTCTTGGTTTCCTCTTTCAACCAATAATATAGGTGCTTGTGTCTCCCCCTACGATACCTACAGATTACATGTGTGTTAGAGACATTTTCCTAGAAATTAATGTTGCAAAAAAATTGTGTTTCCGCCCGGGATCGAACCGGGGGCCTTCCGCGTGTTAGGCGGATGTGATAACCACTACACCACGGAAACGACTTGTTTGAGAGAAACGAAACGCCCAATATGAGTTTCTATGTGAGCGGCGAAAGTGGGTGTGTTCATTTCGCAGGCACGGGCAAGTTCTAGCTTATTCATAATGCACCGTAGTTTATGAGGCAATAGCCTATGCCGATAGGCTGTGACAGGATGCATTTAAATAAAGTATATAGCCTAATATCTTTCTGTATTATAAATTGTAGGGAACAAAATAGGCCTAAATAGGCCTAGATTAAATTCATTTCAATATTTCATATCATAGGCTATAGGGTCATGCATAAAATAGACGAAACAATAAAATTGCAATAATTATCAAATCGGTTAAACCAGCCCTTACAGCAGAATTCAGCAGGCGGTATTCAATTGTTTATCATGGAATCTGGAGCCCAGAAAAAAAAGAAAGTCCTGGCTACACCTAGGTAGCAGCATATTATGCAACAAACTGCAATAATTATTATAATCTCCGTTCACAGTCAAAACGCGTTTCCATTAATTTTTTTAATTCGCTTTAACTCCCGTAAGTATATAAACTTTAGTCATTGGGGTTTATTTAGAATAATTTATACACAAGTTATTCTTTTCCGTTCGTGCTAGGACTGCACATTGGCGTATAGCTATGATTATTATTCCTGTGATAATAGGCTATTTAGAAGCTTTAATATAATTAATTACTTGTACTTTAGCAGTTCGGTTACGTCTACAGAGAGGGGAGCTGCTGCGTGGAATACTCCAGGGTGAGTATATTGTATCCTATATATATAGCTGAATAAGCATAATAACTTTGGTGAATGGCTGCAGAAGCCGAGTTGCTGCGGACAGTTAAGAAACAGAAACTAACATAATTTGCCCATGTGATGAGCAACGTTAAGTATCGCATTATTCGCATTCTGCATGTAGTAATCCAATGGAACTGGAAGATAGAAGGACTGAGGGCTCTTGACTGATGAAGAACCTGAAAAACCTGCGGTAGTGGTTTTGCCAAGAGCACAACTTCCCCTTTCAGAGCAGCAGTGTACAGGTCCAAATTGTCATGATGCTCGCGAATCTTCGATAGAGCTAGGAGGCATAAAAAGATGGCAAAAGAAGCATAATAGGTCTTAGGAACAAGTGGCTTTAAGCCTTGAAACTTGCATAACATTACCGTAATTTTTATTTTTATGGGTTTAAATTTTAGCTGATATAACACACCCTGTCCGGAACGTCCAAATTGCTTTCCAATTTATACGTAGTATAAGGAAAGCTTTGTGACGGACGGACAACATTTTCGACTCCGAGATTTCAACGGATTTACACGTTTTGAGGTCCCAAGAACCCATAAAGGTGTTTTTCACGAAATATCTGTCGCTCTGTCTGTCTGTCTGTCTGTCTGTCTGTCTGTCTGTTCATCGATTTCCGGGCACACTACTAAGTCGATTTTGATGAAATTTGGCATGAAGGTTCACAAAAATCATGCGTCGAGACAGTTTTTTTAATTTTGAGATAACTCAATTTAGGGTGGTTTCTTCTCAAAAAACTTCATAAAAACGTCTAAAAATATTTTTTCTCAAAAACGGCTTCAACGATTTCTTTTAAATTCACATATGTATATTGTAGTCGTTATTAATGTTAACAAAATGCGGGGGGTCGCTTGCCCCTTGATAGTTTGCTTCTGGGGGTAAAAAATAAAAATAAGTCAATTTTAATGAAAAATTACTAAAAAATAATTTTGCTGCGGAACCTTTCTATCGATGATTTCTACCTTCAGGTGTGTTTTAGGTGATCAATAGAGTAACAAAACCAAACAGGTTACTTTCCCAAAAAAATATTTGGTTCTGCTGTGCAAAAAATTATTTTTTGAAGAAATTATGGAAAATCCAAGCTTCAATACATTGCGTGCCTTGTCATTGTTATTACCCTTACAATGTATTGGTCTGGGTTCGTTTCAGAATTTGCAATTGAGTTTTAAGGTGTTTTTAATATATGGAGGTGGACCCCCCCCCCCCCACACCAAAATTTAACCATAGTGAAATTAATTACTATGAAATTACACATTGTGTCTATATATCTACTAATTTATAAATTGGAAAGCATGTTCGAGTAAACTCGGACCGGTTCTTTTTAATTTATTTTTATGTTGTTATTTATATACAATATATTTAAATATGTATTCATTTATTTATGGGCCCATTGAGGTATACTGTATAGGTTAAAAGCCTTCTAAAATTTTGTATCCTAATAGAAGATTTTAGAATTACAAGTACAAAACTACAAAGTTTTAGTTTTTTTTTAGTAATTAAAGCTTTAATAAATGAGGACAGATTCGATTATATACAGTACAATACTAGGTGCCGTATATACGGTAGATAGTGCGGCACAGCTATTTAAAACTGAAGTTCTATAAATTAAGGGGATGGAAAGAATGAATAGGCTAAAAACATTCGCACGATTTTTTTGCAGGGCCGAAGAAGTTAATAATTCGAATTGGTGATAGCCCTGAGACCGACGAGGAAGCTGGCAACCAGCTGCACGTGCTCTGAATAAACCAACACCGCCACACCATGTCAGCATCGCATTGTAAATGGTCTTTCTGCTGAAGAAGCTGTGAATGTTCCTTGATGATGATTTGCCATGTGTAGGCCTGTGTAGCTTGTATGGCGGCAGTATAGTTTGTGTTGGATTGTCATAAAATATGAAATGGGCAGAGCGCAAATTCTTAGATTCCCGGATTGATTACCTTTCTGGGGGCCCTGACACTTACCAATGTGAAGGCCGTTGTTTTTTTTTTTTTTTTTTTTTTTTTTTTTTTAAATCAAAACTTCTAAAATCCCCTTTTGCGCATATCAGCAGCCCGGTCATGGAGATTTGGGATTATTATAATAGGCCTACCGGGGTTTATTCAATTCTTTTTAACAAATGAGTTCAAAATGCGCCGGAAATTCAAATTGATAAATAACTATTTTTGGTGATTTTTCGATTTTTTTCTCTCATAGATGTAGACACATTAATTAAAATTATTATTACATTTCAAATTCTACCTGTACGTTTTCATGTTTATTAGTATTTAATTCAATTATTAAACAATGCAATTATTCTCTTGAATTCTAATAATTTATTAATTTCCCGCGCATATTTTAACATCGTCACGTGACACCTTAGTACTGTGGCATTATAAAATAAACCCCGGTATTATAATAATCCCAAATCGCCATGATCGGGCTGCAGATGTGAGAATTGAAGAGATCGGAAAATGTTCATGAATTTGATGATCATGTAAATACGTAATTTACTGATGTCGATCTATACCTAGGCCTATACCAATTCCACATGACTTTCTTGCATATTTATAGGTTGACAAGTACAACTAACTCACTATATCTGCCTAATACGAAACAATTTTTGAGATTACGTTATACCCATATTATTCTTATGTGTGGACTTTTGCCTCTTTGGAGTCTTTTTGAGGAGGCCTTGAGGCCATGGCCTTATGGTTAATCCGGCACTGAGTCTGAATCTAACGTACCGTACTTACATATTATACAATCTATGCCTGCATGCTGGCCTACTATATAGCGATTATTTTTAATCTTAACCTAGGATTAAAAGATAATTTTACAATGGAAAGTGTTGTCCAAAATTGTTTTGTTTACATTTTTAACCCAAGAATAAATTAATACTAAACGGTACAAGAGGTGCGCTAAAGCCATATAAATGTCTGCAGGATAAGGCCGTCAGCATGCATATATATATAGGTACTCAGTACTGTATATATACTGTATATGTATATGCAGGCATTGGACGTATCTGCATATCTATATATACTATATTAAGAAGTGTTAAGAGAATTTTACGTGCCACTACTTTTAGTATATTCAATCACAATGATTTATACTTTGTACTACGCTAATACAATACAATTTATAAACGTTTGAATGTGAACTTTATTAAAATCACTTGGAGAGAAAATAAGAGTCAGTGACGCAATAATAACATATATATTTTTATTCTGGTCAATCCTAGAAAAAGACACAATAATAAATGAATACTATACAATAGATATTACCGTTATAATTGCTAAGTAACTTGGCCCACAATAATGTGTCATAGTGAATTGCTTTGTTTCTGACTCTTCAAATTGAAAAAGGCTCGTTGTCCGTGCTAGTCAATTTAGTGACGTCCGATTTATTTGAAACAGGTGGTGGAAACACGTGTCAAATGAGTTGAGGGGCTATCGAGTAGCGCAGACCTCGGGCTCCAACTTTTATTAGGGGTCCACACCCAAGTGATGTTGCAATCGCGCTCATAAGGTTGAGCTGGCCGACATCAAAACTGCCTCATTCGCTGACCCGGTGTGTACTGCTGGCAGTAGACATCGAGTTATACCTGTATATATGTATATATATTGCAGTAGGTTGATACCTCAGCCTGGATCCTCTTTTTCAGCTCTGTACAGTGGCCTAACTGAGGGTAGACCAATAATGGTGATGACTAGGTGGACTTGATAATACGAACTGCTGTAGCACGTTTAGCGATGCCATGGGCGTTTGTGGCCACACAAATGTAGTTGCCCGAGTCGTCAGCACGTGCTGACATGATCTGGACCCAGGAGCTCACCATGTAATGTTCAGGGCCGCCCCTGGTCTGCACCACCACTTCACTGTCATCCCCTGAAACAATGAGATTGCTATTGTTTTTAATTTTTAAGGGTGAGATTTCAAAATATTTTGCAAACTAATGAAATAAGTCAATTATTCGTTTTGCTGCAGCGTAACCAGTCTCTAATTTTAATAACTATCAACATCAGCAGATGATAAAAGATATTATAAAAAATATGGACAAATTGATCAGTTTAGTAGTGGTAAGGTAAGGTAGGTACCCAAATATGAAGGGATGATATAATTTTAAAATTGCAAAAAGTCTGCACAACACCACAAGTATTCTCAAAAGTGGGGAGTGAAGAACTTATGCGAAAACTGTACCTTTGTAGGTACTGTATAAGTAATAACTCTGTCGTTTTGTTACCTCCAAGCTACACGTGTTCATTTCCAATTCAAATTTCTCTCCCGCCAGTTTAGAACTTAAAAACTATTTATTTTCAAATGAATATTTTATTCATCGCTCTTCAATACTAAACTTTTCTATCGGAGGGACCATTTTATAACTTATATGTAATGAAGTAGACTCCAGAACGTCTGTTTCTACAAAGAGTGTTGGATTGTATCTTACAATCTTACCTTCTTCTTAACAGATAAATGCAGCTTATTGTAGCCTACCGTACTTTTTTGGAACTCACAATTCCCAATAGGCAATAGGCCTACTATAGGCATCCACACAGGTTAGCAGAAGTTAGGAAGATTTTACTTTATACGATAAAATCCATTATAATAAAGCTTTAAGCGCCTGTTTTCACAGTACAGCCTACCTGGCAAAGGTTTCGGTGCGCCACCTGTTGGCTGAAACTCCCAATGAAGACTGGGCACAGGGAACCCGCTGACCTCGCAGTCGAGGGCGAGGCTGGCGCCCACGGGGCCCTCGAAGTCCTCGGAAGTCGTATCTATGACGGGCGCACTGCTGCAGGGGCCCACGTGCGTCATACGTGGCTGGCCAGCGGCGCTGTGCAAACTACACGTGCTGTCGTAGGTATGGTTGTCTGTCCCGCAGACCACCGTGGAGTCTAGACAGGAGCAAGTCGATTCTGCAGGAGCCTGTTAGGAAATAGGTAGGTGCTTTATTGTACTAAGATACGGAAATTATGAGATCTTCAGTAATTTTTTTGGCAGCATTTTATCACTTCAAAATTCGGCCATTTTGAAAATAAAGACAATTTCTTTCTTTCAAAACTGGCCTTATTCAGTTCTCTACCAATTGGGAATTGGCCGACTGAACTATAACAGAATAGAACTGTGCTGAGCGCGACGATATCAGACCGTATGTATAGACTATAGACCTACCCTATACTATACAGCATGCCAATTTTTTGAATCTAATTAATAAGCTATGTAAATTAATTCTGTATGATAAAAACAACTGGCTACATATAGTTTACGATTAGATTATAATATCAATGACACGTATTTAATGTGTCCTCTGTCGCGACCTTTTTAGGATGCCCTTGCCCTTCCTCCGGGCTGACCTCGTTGGAGGCCAAACGTACGCTTTGACAGATCCCTCACATTACTTAAATATTTTAATGGCATTCTGTCAGCATTAATTAAAAATGTTATGCTCCTACAAGAGGGCAACATCTCTTAACAGAAATATGTACCGTGAATGGTAAGGGAAGCTCTCAACAACTAAAACTAACTAAAAGTACTGAAACCCCCCTCTCAGAATTCCTGGGTACGGCCTTGGGGCTTAGAACCAAAAAATGCAAAACATAAGTTTCGACCCGATTCACCAACATTCACAGTAGGTACACAGACGAGCAGAATATATGCATATTTGTACATAGTAGACAGCGTATACTGTATTAATTAATACAATTATCTTCCGCGCCATTTCAACGGTGTTGGTTCCAGTTTGCAAAAAAGTGGATATTTACAGTAAGTACAAAAAGTAAAAGTAAATTATATTAAACAGGGAGTTCATGGGGTTCAACAACCCCCCCCAACCCCCCCCCCCCCCCCCCCACCCCACTCCAAATGAAATGACTTGACACTAGATAGAATCGGATTTTGGGAGGAAAAATAAATACTACAATGTAATATACAATGAAATTTCTGAACCCCACCACCCCCCCGCCCCCAAAGAAAATCCTAGCTACGGTCTTGAGTAAGTACAGTATAGATACTGAAGCATATATGTCGGTACCGATGCTACGTTTTTTGGTTGTGGTAAGATAGCTCTAACTTAATGTTACAATGTAATATACAATGAAATTTCTGAACCCCACTACCCCCCGCCCCCAAAGAAAATCCTAGCTACGGTCTTGAGTAAGTACAGTATAGATACTGAAGCATATATGTCGGTACCGATGCTACGTTTTTTGGTTGTGGTAAGATAGCTCTAACTTAATGTTACAATGTAATATACAATGAAATTTCTGAACCCCACCACCCCCCGCCCCCAAAGAAAATCCTAACTACGGTCTTGAGTAAGTACAGTATAGATACTGAAGCAAATGTCGGTACCGCTGCTACGTTTTTTGGTTGTGGTAAGATAGCTCTAACTTAATGTTAGACTTCTCATCACTATAACCACCGCATCACTTTCTTGAATAACTATACAGTTCGGTGCCCATTCCACTGACCGGCTAGGGCTATTTCCAAAAACGGTGACGTGGTAGCAGACATTCAAGACTTAGGTGGCGTTTCCACCGATCTCGCATTGCAGAATGCAAATGACATTGACGGAAATTAGAATTTTTCTTTTTATAGAAATCTATTAAAATATTTGTACTTACCATATCCCATGACGGCATTTTTTAATTTTAGTTTTTTTGTTTGTAATTTTAGTGTATGATCATTGATCAATTTTAACTATGACATAGAGGAAAATAAACATTTCCGTCAATTCTGCAATGCGAGGTCGGTGGAATCCCCACCTTAGTCTTGAATGTCTGCTACCACGTCACTGTTTTTGTAAATAGCCCTAGCCGGTCAATGGAATGGGCGCCTTAGTAATAGAGCTTTAGGTACCATCTCAATGACCTTGTAAAACAAGAAAAAAGGGAATATTGTGGGAAGCTGGCTGCTATCCAGGGAGCAAAACCTTGACCACATAAATTTTGGTTCTTGTTCACGCAGGGACTCAGAGTCAAGCGTTTCCATTGGGATTACCTTTTTAGCCTTATACAGTATTTACCGTAGGTATATAGCCTACATACTTACTTGCACGTATGCTCACAGTATTAGTGCTGGTCCAACTGAACTAAAGTAATAATTTAAATAGCAAACAGGCCTGTAACACTATGTGACTATACCATAAAAGAAATATTTCCTCACAAAACAGACTATATTCAGTGCCGGATTAACCCCTTGCACAAGGTATGGGGGGGGGGGGGCATGGGTGCAAACCAGAGGCGGACGACGCGGTCCCAGACAGAGGTGGTTCCAGACCTCATAAAAGGGGGAGGCACTTGCCAGTGGCGAAACGATAGGTTTTCGAAGGTGTATAATTTGGCGCCTCTCCATCCATTTTCATAAAAGTTGCTCAGGAGACAGAGGGCTGAAATATTGGGGTTTTCCATATTTTGAGAGCAAGAAAGCTTATATATTACAAAGAATCAATATAGTTATGGACAAGGGGGGCCCGGGGGCCTCCCCCGCGAATTTATTTTTAAAAAATAGGGCTGAAATGGTGAAGTTTTACGCATTTTGAGAGCAATAAAGCTTATATATTAGAATGAATCAATATAATTATGGACGAAGGGGGCCCGGGGGTCTCCCTCGGGAGAAATTTTTTGAAAAATAGGGCTGAAATGGTGAAGTTTTGCGCATATTGAGTGCTGTAACACTTAGATTTTAGAGGCAAAGAATATAACTGCTGTCCAAAGGGGGGGGGGGGGCGCAATGGCCCGCAGTGCCGTTCGCTGCGTACGCCTCTGGTCCCATAGACCTCATAAAAGGGGGAGGCACTTGTCAGTGGCGTAACGATAGGTTTTCGAAGAGGGCGGTGTATAATTTGTCAACCATCCACCCATTTCGACAAAATGGGGAAAGTCGTTCTCATGGACGTATGCAGCTTTTAAATTAATGACCTTAGTTCGGTTCGGAGATGAAGGGGGATCCGGGGGTCTCCCACGCGAGAGAAATCTAGCGAAAACAGACCTGAATTAATTGCTAACAAAAGGGGCCCGGGGGTCTCCGGGTGAAATTTTTTGAAAAATAAGGCTGAAATATTGAGGTTTTACACATTTTGAGAGCAATAAATTTAAGGTTTATATGTATTACAGGGAATTAATATAATTGTAAAAAAAAAAAAAAAAAAAATGTGAACTAGTGATGGGCCCGGAGGTCTCCTTCGGGTAAAAGGTTTTGAAAAGGTCTGAAATATTGGGATTCTACGCATTTTGAGAGGAATAAGGTTTATAAATTACAGAGAATTAATATATGTAATTGGGAACAGGGGGGCCGGGGGTCCCCCAGGAGAAAATGTTTGAAAATAGGGCTGAAATAGTGGGGTTTTACTTTCAATTTTTACTGTTAATTTCTCATTTTTTTATATTTTAATATAAAAATATCTCATTCTGGGGGGGCCGGAATTTTAGGTATTTCTGGGGGGGGGCGGGGGCCTGTGCCCCAAGTGCCCATTGGTTAATCCGGCACTGACTATATTAGTGGAGGTCAGATACAGGAGGTCAGGTACAAGAACAAAACTTACCTCTGGATCAATATCCGTCCTCTTCAAGCAGGACATCGCCTTGCCGCAGGTTCCATAGACTCCGAAATCGGTTTTAGAAATCTCCCGGACCGAAGTTGCGTCAAGACAGCGATCTCCCTGCGCTAGCTGACACAGTCCAAAGTTGCAGCACCCACAGGGGTCGCTGACAACCCCTCGGGGACAGTCTTCGTCAGATTTGGGACAGAACTGTGGCTCGCAGACGGGGCAGACGGAGTTGGAGCCGTCACTGTAGGGCATACCATGGCTGATAGCAATGACAAGTGAGGTCAGGAGGAGTAGCATATTGAATGCTGCAGTCTGTGTGGTTTGCTCCATTCTAGAAATGAGACGCAACCCATGCTTATTGTAAAACAAAAATTATCGAAGAAGTTGTCAGATGTGCTCATAAAATGTATACCAGGCTAACAAGCCCGATATTTAATACTTTTTGTTTTTTATTTAATTAACTAAGAATGTTATAAAAGATTTGGCTCATTAAAGTTGAAGAGGACTACTTCATGCATCTTATATAAGATAAGATATTTTTAATTTTCGAAATTGTAGTTTTTTCATAATATGATAATATTTTATAAACCGAGTAGTTTGCCCGGAAATCGACGCACAGACAGACAGACATTTCGTAAAAACCACTTTTTTTGGTTCCTGGGACCGTAAAACGTGTAAATCCGTTGAAATCTCGGAATCGAACATTTCGACCGTCACAAAGCTTTCCTTATACTACGTAGGCTATAATCGATTTTATAACAATACTACAATTTCTAAAACTAAAAATACCTAATTAACTTATATGATGCATGAAGCAGTCTTCTATACAACTTTAATGAGCCAAATCTCTAATAACATGATTAGTTAATTATAAATAAAAATAAAAAGTATTAAATTTCGGGCTGCCAATTTCCTTCGGGCTGTACACTCTTAAGTGGCCTTCAAAGTCTATACGACAATGAAATTATGAAAATGAAAATAGCCTACCGAAACGCGATTCAGCTGAGTAATGAGAGAGAATTACGCAGTTGGCTGTTTTGGCTACAGTATCATAACTTACAAATTGTCACATCATCTGATGAATTAAGGTATGGCGCCCATTCCATTGACCGGCTAGGGCTATTTCCAACAACGATGACGTGGTAGCAGACATTCAAGACTTAGGTAGCGTTTCCACCGACCTCGCATTGCAGATTGCAAATGACATTGACGGGAATTTTTTTTTTTTTTAATAGAAATCAATTAAAATGTTTGTAATTAACATATCCCATGAAGCCATTTTTTAATTTTAGTTTGTTTGATTGTGATTTTACTGTATGATCATTGATCAATTTTAACTATGGCATAGAGGAAAATAAACATTTCCGTCAATTCTGCAATGCGAGGTCAGTGGAAACGCCACCTAAGTCTCGAATGTCTGCTACCACGTCACCGTTGTTGGAAATAGCCCTAGCCGGTCAATGGAATGGGCACCTAAATAATATTGCACTGAACCAATATACAATATTATAGGTAGTGTTATATATTCAATGACTGAACTAACTACTAAGGGACTGATGACATAAACGTTGAAAATCTTATTAATTGCATAAACAAGTTTTTGCAGGAATTTACTTCCCCGAATTTTGATTTTGGCTCTTAAAATTAGTCCATGGACTAAATTTTTTGGCTCCATGGATGCATTCCTCATAATTAGACTCCCCTATTGTAAAATAGCGACTAACCTATGTAGGCAATAGCCATGATTTGACAAAGCCAGATAATAATAGCGTTTCTCGAATGACAGTTAAAATATTCTGTCAAACTAATAATCATATTGACTTCTTTCGTAACAGTACAAAGTTCAGCAACGGTTGACCACGAATTTCTATGAAAAAAACAACGAAGTCGGAAATCAAGTGAGTCAGTCATCCGTGACTATATACATATATGAAGCTGCTGATAACAACTCAGCTAGGATTTTTAAATATTTAATTTAAAACCGAGTTCACCCAACACGTGAGTATTTCAGACAATTGTCAGGTCGCTGGAAAGTTGCTGGCAGAGCGTGTACTTAATCAACTTTTTCATGTTGCCAACGACCGTGTTCCCTGCCAGATGATGTACGGGAATTTATTGACGTGAAACATAGCAGTATACGGTAACTACACAGGCGTTCACGGTGTGCACGTGCTATACGTGATGAAGCAGGAGAATCCGGCATGATGGATCAGGAGCAGCAGCAGAATTTGCTGCAACCGCAGCTGCTGCTGCTGAGCCTCCGAGATGCAATCTCAGATGTCTACGCAGTTCCACTGAAGATGTCAACCGCAGATGTTGACGAAACGTTTGGAAGTGTGATTTTAGAACGACCACGGCCCATCATCCCGGATTCTACTGCTTCATCGCGTCTACCACTGTGATTTAAATTTCGTCCATTTTGTTAACTTTGATGCGTATACACATTATATAGGCTAGGTCAAGTGGGGGAAATGTAAATAGGGGCGATTGTAAAAAAAAAACAACGTAGTCCTACCATTTTAAAACCTGGCGGGGAAATCTATTTGTGCGCCACTGTACTGACACGTTCTTAAATCTTTTATCTTAATTCTTAATCGAGGACTAGAGGGGAGACTTCAAATGGCCCGGCTAGTGTTTAACAAAAAGTCGAAGATATTCGAGGCTAACAACATCGACATAAATGTTAGAAAATGACTGCTTAAATCACTAGTATGGGGCATACTGCTTTATGGCTGTGAGACATGGTGTATACACAAAAGAAGCAAAAAGAAGCTGGAGGCTTTCAAAATGTGGTGCTATAGGAGAATGATGAAAATATCTTGGAGAGACCACATAACGAATGAAGAGGTGCTTCAAAGGATAAATGATAAAAGATCCCTAATTACCTCCATTTCGGTGAGCAAAATGGATGGGTCACCTGATCCGACAGGAAGGACTTTTAAGCACCATAATAGAAGGCCCAATGCAAGAGGGCGACCAAGGAAGGCGTACGCAGAAGACCTCAAGAAAGATATGAGATGCGGAACCTACTTCGAACTCAAGAGAACGGCCCAAGACAGGGAGGAGTGGAGAAGTAGGTGAAAAGATTTGCTGCAAACCAATCGCTAGATTGCAACTACAGAAGAAAGAGGGGAGGATCCTGGCTCCCTACTCTATTATTATTCTATCAAACAATGTGTTATGTTGTGCTGGTCAGCAAGGTGCCCGGTTTTTCACCATCAGTGAAGGGGAGTACCTACCCATTATATGGGGTCGGATGGATCCTGGCCCAGCGGGATATCTTGATTATGTGGGTGAATCAAGGATTAGCCTCATTTTTGAAACAGTTTCCAGAACGACCTCCCTTAAAAACGACGTAATAAAGAGGGCTTATACGATCCGTTGCCGTCGATAACCCTCAGGAGAGAAACTATACTTTTTATTGTTAAGACAAGCATATAGGCTAAGACTCACCCTCGCAGCGTACAGTATTTGGCAGAGCAGCACTTGCGGATGTGGAAACTCAAGTTTAGTAATTGACAAGATGAGCGGAAATGCAACTGCTAAATACTTTCAGAGCATGGGCTTGGCAGTCGCTGTGTTTTCAAAGCTGCTGGCATACAGCGTAGGCTATATGACGCACCAGAGTTCGCGAAAACAACGCGGCTTTGTCATCATTTAATTTTGATTAACTCTGTGGCCTACACCATGTCATAGAAAGGTCGCCATCAGACAGCTGTTCGTATTCGTGGAAAATTAATTAGCTTAATATTTTCCGCAGTGGAAAGCCCCAAATGGGTCTGGGCTACACAGAAGTTGTGTTGAGTCATTGAATGTTGGAGTAGGAGACTTATATGCTTCCCCTTTGTCCCCCCTCCCTCTGCCTTCACCAGGCGTTGGGGTGTATTTATAGTAAATACCTTATACAATAAGTAAAATATTAGTCGCAAAACGTTCAGTCATAAACTGATCCATTTAGAAATTCTGTAAAATAATGGAGAAACACAAAAGGAGCCAAAACTCAACTCGGTTGAACAATATTACATTATTAGACCTTGAGGACTATAGTTGAGGCACGTTTGAAGAGAATAGTTTGAGCCATTGAATGAGAAACTAATTTATAAATGTCTTTTTGCAATTTAAAATTCCTGGGTCCACCGCGGAACAATAGTGAACCCCACCGAATTCCCACTTGCTTACGCTGGGTCACAACTGTGTAATCGTTGATTGACTGAGCTGGGGATGTTCATCTTAAGGGCCTGGTATACGGTAAACTCCACTAAAGACTTGCTTCATACCAACCACCGTTAGAAGCCACACCCCATCCAGGCAGGCGCGGCTCTAGAATGAGACCAAGGAGGGGGCTAAGATTAAATATGAATAATAAAAAAAAAAAAACAGGGCTGAAATATTGGGCTTTTACGCATTTTCAGAGCAATAAGGGTTCTATATTATAGGCAAATAATACAATCGAGCAGAAGGGAGGAGAAAATTTGTGAAAAATAAAACTGAAATAGTGGGGTTTTACGCATTGTGAGGATCCTAATGGGGGAGGGGGGCTCCCCTCCGCGCCTGCATCCAGGGGTGGCCAAAACGTAACGAACATGAGGATCCACTTCTCAAACCACTGCAAACAGTGGCGCAGCCAGATTTTTTTTTTTTTTTTTGGGGGGGGGGTTCAGTTTTTATCAAGTTTGCCCGCTTACGATAGGTTTTCCAATGGGGTGATGTTTCATTTGCCCCCCCCCCCGGGGGATTGTTTTTTAAAGATAGGCCTGAAATAGTTGGTAGGCAAAAAATTTTGATTTTGCAGACGATAACTTTCGTAACAAAACTGGAAACAGGGGGAATTTTTTATAAATAAATATCTAAAAAATGTACTGTTTTGCTATTTTTTTTTGGGGGGGGAGGGGTCCGGACCCAGCTGACCCCCCCCCCCCCCATTATGTCTAATATTGTATTGATAGTACTAACTTAATGCCGACAATAAAGTTAATTTAAAAATTGAAGTTGGCTGCATTCCCAAGCAATTATGTGTGTAGCTTATACATAATACATAAATATTTACGGACACGTGTATGGCCGGCATTTGAGCAGCATTGGGTAGTTAAAGCCAATGCGATAGGAGGGCAATCACATCGTATAACTTATATACCGGTAGTTTCCTGTAAAGCTTTATGGGCTTTCCTGGATTGAAATGGCTTGTCACACCGCGCGGACTGGCCAGGCCCTGAATATTGATTGTTTTCTAACACGTCTTGCTTTTAGCATTTCTGATTTTAGCAACCCTGTCAACCTATAGTAGAGTCACACGATTAATTCGGAGGTGACCATGGCTCGAAACGCACTTTGGCTAGTCTCATACACTACCAAGTCTGCTGTAGTTTAGAACAGGGGGGGGGGGGGTTAGAACCGAAGGGGGAGAACCGTATACAAGTAAAAGCACAGGCATCAAATCCCGCCAAGGCCAGGTTTTCTTAAATCCTCCAATTTCGGCATAGTAAATTGTTTTGCGCAAAAATAAAGAAATATTGTTAATACACTGCCTTTTTGCTGAAGTCCTAATGTGGCGATTTGGGATTAACATAATGCAGAGCTTTATTTTTTATTACCTACCGCATTAAATTAGTAAGGTGTCACGCTACACGGCGTTAAAATATGCACGGAAAATTCAAATTAAAAAATGATTGGAATATAAGTGAATTAATGGTTGCATTTCATATAATTCATCAAGGAGATAGTAATAAATATAAAAATATAGCCGAAGATTAATTCGTCAATTTGAATTTCCCGCGCATTTTGCACTCAATTGTTTTAAATGAGTGCAAAATGCGTTGGAAATTTGCAAATAAAATTAATCTTCGGCTGCATTTTTTGTGGGTTTTCAATTTTTTCACACTTAGATGTAAGCAAATTAATTCAAATTCTTCAAAATTCTATGCCTGCACAATTTAAAGTTTATTAGAATTTCCATCAAAAATATGCAACAATTTACTTGTAGGCCTACTAGGTCTATTCCAATAATTAATTGATTTGAATTTCCCGCGCATATTTTAACACCGTTCGTGACACCTAGGCCCAACTACTGCGGCAGTAAAAAATAAACCCCGGTAGTATGTTAATCCCAAATCGCCATAATAAGGCTGCTGAGGGCCTACTGTGGCATTTATTATTAATCCTATATACTAGACGAAGATATAGGCCTTCTACATCTGCCCAAAAAATTGCTTTAAACCCGCCCATGCAATTCAAATGGGATTGCTGGAAATGAGAAATTTTGTGTTCCATTCGTGTTTAAGGGGTGAGGGGGTGATTTTGAAACTATGTATTTATACTCGTTCGAATCTTAATTCATACTGCTTCTAATGAGACAATAAAAATTCATTTCGGTTGAAAATTGCAGGCTGTGTTTTTTATTTTTACTCTATGCATGCAAATTCAACAGTACCCTTTGAACCTGTTTTCCGCCGAAACACGGATGGCTTATACACTCACCTGAGCCTGAATGAAGAGGCGGATAGTGAAATTGAATATATGTCTGGAAAGAGTAAGAAAGGTGGAAAAGAACTAAAGTAGTTTGAAGTTTTCAAATGGATATTAACACCCCCAAAATCGCGGCCGAAAAAGGCCTATTTTCCGCACGTTCCACACCACCAAAGCCAAACCACTGCCCTATCACGACAAATATAGCATGGCTGGGGGCCTACAATGGGGATTATTTTTAATCTTACTCAACCTGGGATTAAAAATGTAAACAAGATACAAAGTGCTGTTCAAAATTATTGCTTTTTTTACATTTTTAACACCAAGAATAATAAGTCAATACTAAACGGCATAGGCCTACTAGGCCCGCTGAAAGTATCTGAGTATCGTCTTATGAAGAATCAGTAGAATCCGGGCTGATGGGCCGTGGTCGAATTGAAAGTGAACTTCCAAACGTTTCGTCAACATCTGCGGTCGACATCTTCAGTGGCGCTGCGTAGACTTCTAAGGTTGTAACTCGGTGGCTCCGTAGCGAGTGAAGATGTCGACCGCAGATGTTGACGAAACGTTTGGAAGTTCACTTTCAATTCGACCACGGCCCATCAGCCCGGATTCTACTGGTTCTTCATTTGACTCCGGCCTTGAAAGCCTTTGCAGTTACATATCGTCTTATGCCTTATGGTCTCACTCTGACGCGAAAATCTGTCCCTCCTCGGCTCATGAAGGAGATAGGGGACAGAGTTTAAGACGGGATAAGCGAAAAACAGTCTTTTTTTTGTGCAGGGGCTCAATTGTCCTGGGGTTGGGAAACTAGCCACGAATGCGGAGGAACGGCATATAGATGCAGAAAACAATGGGAAACCACTGCACACCACATCACAATATAGTCATAGTGACTACAATTGAAATGATGATCGGAATCTTCTATAGAAGAAGCATTAGGAGAAGTTCTGTTCAAACGCTGTGGCTGAGCATCCTACACTAGGGTTGCCAACTATTTTTCTCGAAATAAAGTACATAGATCTGACTTTTGAGAAGGAAAATAAAGAGTAAATTTACTTAGTATATTTACTGTTAAATGAGTTAAAATCACGCCGAAAATACACTTTAACATTGCATTGTAAATTGGGGGAGCTGTTACTATTTAATACAATATTTTTTTGAGGTTTTCGCAGAATTTTTATTTTTTTGAAAGCTACTAAAAGCTTCTTCACACTGCTAATCTAAATTTATGTAAATAAATAGCTAATTTATAAAAATAAAAATGTTGCTTCTTACATGTTTCAGAAAAAGAGTATTTTTGCGTACTCTAAATGACCATCAGTTTATACAGTACATATGCATGAAAAAGAGTACAATACTCAGAAATAGAGTAAGTTGGCAACCCTATCCTACGCGACTATCCACGGCAAATAATTTACAAACCAGAATTAATTAACTATAGCCCCTACATTTCCTACTCCAAAAGCATTCGTGGGAAATATTGCACCTAAGTAATTTGCCTGCCATGGATAGTCGTAGCTAGCTAGCCTAACAAGGGAAAGGACTGACAACAACACAATTTAGAGTTACCACTAATAGGTATATTGTATTTTAATCAATGAATTTTGCCACGTTCACATAATGAATTTTGTACACTGAGAAATGCCAACTTTAGCGATCATCACAAATTGGCGAAAATTAATATTATAGGTATTTACAATGAAATAAAATAAATTTATAAATTCATTTAAAATTCAAACAAAAACAATACAATAATGCACCTGCAAAAACCGGTACCTGTACTTCACAGGCGGCTCTTACTCTTCATCCTTAATTACCACGTTAAAAAATAACAAAAGCTTCCTTACCGTATCCTAATTGCAATTCAACCAAAACACCTACAATTCAAAAATCTTATGAAATAATTCGCATTAATCCCATAAGAACAATGTATCAATTGCGCAATGTTTTACGCCACAACAGTATTTAAAACAATATTAATAGCATACACAATAAAACGGATTCTCAGCAGCAACTGTTAAAACAGTTTGATACAATTTTAGAAGTCTACGCAGTTCCACTGAAAATGTCGACCGCAGATATTTCGAAGTACGCTTTCAGAACGACCACGGCCTATCATTCCGGATTCTACTGCTTCGTCACGTAACTCCGGCCGTGAAAGCCATTATATTGAAAGCGGGTTACGCTGGCGGTACTACGCGTTTATGCGCTAGGTACCGGTAAATCCGGACGATCGCAACGCGGGCGACGTGCTGCTGTAAAAAACCAGTCTACTTCTAATGCACTTTTTAAGATTTCTGACACAGGTGCGTTCAGACTTCTGCGTAACGTAAAAATATTTTTTTTTCAAAAGGCCCTTATACCCTTATACACTTCAATAATGATTCGATCGAAGAAAATATGCGATATTTATGTTGAAATATACGATTTAAATCTGAATTTAGGTATTACACGTTGGAATTTTTCTCGGACCCATATTTTATTGGATCGAATATTGGAACAATATTCATTTTAAATAAAATATACAGCAATAATAATAATAATAATAATAACACATTGATACTAATATCTATTCAACGCACGCGGAGGTGCGCGAGCCAAGTACCCCACAACCCCTCTTTTACCTATAGAAACCTCAGCCGTTTCGCGATCACAAAACATGAAAACGTTAATAGTAAAAGCCTAAAGTAAACAAAATGAAGCTAGCCACCGATACTGTTATTTTTTTCCTACGAGCCAGCGTCCTTTTCACTCACCCCCTTCACCCCTATATACCGCCAATCCTTCCTTCACCCAAACTTGGTCTCCCACACACCTAACGCAAAAACAAAAGTAAACGCAGTGCGAAATTGCCTTCTTACGTTTCTACAGTTGATAAATAAGTTTACAGTTCCTTTCTTGTTAACAAATGACATGACACCAATGTTTTCTGGTCACACTAGCATCTTCTTTTCGGGTTGAACAAGTCTCAAATCGACGATAAGGTGTAACTGTGCTAGTGGGTTCTCTATGTGGATGGCAGTTCATGGCGAAAGCCTAGAGGTTTTTTACGTTAGTAGGTTTCTTTGACAAAGTTATTTCTTTAAAGTTTATTTCGGTTTTACTAGCTCTGGTTTACATAACAAGTTGTAATAAAACATCTGATCTATTCAGAGGGTGCTATGGATAAATTGTTAAATAATGCAAATAAATATGTTTTCTTATAAGCATACAATATACCGTAGGTCGTTAAACCTTAAACCCAAGGTCGGCATGCCTTAAATTTGCCAATGTTTGAACGCTATAGGAAAAACTCATATGAGCATATATAGTACAATATTGCGTAGCCTAGGACAATATAGTCACTGGATGACTCGTCAAGTTAAAAAATTGAGATATTTTTGAAAACAAACTAAAACGATAAAAATTAAATAAATAAAACAATTATTTTATTTAGTACACAGTATAGTGTATATGACGTAAAACACTGCACAATAGCATTGACTACACCTGCCACTTTCTTCATAATTATACCTTTCACGCAATCACTGACTAAAACCTTAACCTACCTGCCAATTTTTACGTCAGCATACTTTTTCACACAATCAATATTTTATACAATTAATTTTACACGATTATGTGTCAGGATTTGCGCTGCAAGTTACAAAACATATAAAGCTAAAAATTGGGAATTCTAATAGTGGATTTAAATAGACCGCACTGGGGCACAATTTTTCCAAAATCAGATGTGATAACTTGCCATTAAAAAGGGCGTTATTCGGCTCGGAAAGGCTGAGAGTTGAGTTTTTGAAATGCAAGAGACAGCAATGGGAAAACTAGTGAAACAGCTGATAACAAGGAGTTAGGGACTGCCTATAGTTACAGCATTTTCAGCTATATTTCCCAGTAATTGGCACAAAATGTTGCGTGATTATTATGAACATACTGCGGTATTCTCTGCGGATAATTTTTTTTTAACTTTGAAGCTCAAGCCGGCCGAATAAGATCTCTATTTAAAGGCAGGTTGACATGTAACAAGTTGACTTTATTTCATGTTACAGTAATTGCAGGTGTACACTTTGTTATGCGACGTGAAATGCAACACAATGTAATAAAGATGATGGAGATTCAAGTGACGAAAATTGATATAGACTAAAAATTTAATGTTCGAGTACAAATTTCTAAAAATGTCCCTGCGCACAGCTAGCAATGTCGTTTCAGGATCATACCAAACCAAACTAATTCAATGGCTTCTGATCAATCAAAAGTCAGTGAAAAACACTATGTTTAGTTTACACGTCTAGCAAATACGCAGGCAAACAATTTTGAATTAAAGTTATACAATTGCACTCTAGCACTGCATCGAAAATATTAACTCACCTTTTCTAGGATACTTACCGTCAATTCTGAAAAAAAATTACAAATTCATTTTCGAAAACTCTTCTCACTGCAGCGGCCAGTCCCACCAAAAGGTTCTTGGCAAAGCTGCCCCCCACCGCAGTACCGTAAAAACGGGTAAATCGGGGTTTGATTTAAGGTCAAATTCCCGATTTTCATAGAAGCGAAACTAAAACATAGACAACTAAAACGAAACCAAAACAAATGAATAAAATTGCACATCTAAAAAAATTCTATTTTGGTCTCAAATCTAACAGCGAAGTTTTATCCCGATTCACCCACGGTTTTTACGGTAGCTAAGAGAAACGAGTACATAAAGGGGCAACTTGATTCACATAGCAACAAAGTCTAACTTAACCAAGCTCCTATTGGCCGGATTGGATGTTAATTTAACATTCTCTCACACACAGCAACAGAATAATAATAGAAGAGGAGTAAATACTCTTGAAAGGTAAGGATGCAAGTTAACACATGCAAAAAGTCACTAAACAAAAACATGCTAAATGCGACACGAAAAAGAAATAAATATTTCTCTGAAAAAGAGATAAGAGAAGTGTGAAAAACACAATATACGTGTACATGACGTGGTACGGCACGACTCAAAATTATTAATGCAACAAATTCCTAAAAAAAAATAATAATTCCAGTGCATATCAAATAGTACAAAAAACACTATTTTCATTAGTTGAATGTTAATTTTATTAATTACATCTAGGAGCAAAATAAAATTTCCCACTGGATATTCACAAAAAATTTTCTCCAATTTCTGCGGAAGTGATAGATGCTAAGTTTTAATTAATTAAGGCTACAGTAAATTGCACGTAAAATCAAAAAACATAATAAATTATATCAAGCAAAACAGGATTTCGATGAAATGCAGGCTCAGGTTTTTTCGAGAAATGGCTTGACCCCTTTGCGAACAGATTACTATCATACTGTAATACAAGTAGACGAAATCTCGGGAGTTCAACAATAGGTTACTAGGGACTATGTGCTAACTTATGAGTTAATAATTAATTGTGCGCCAAAATCCCATCAACGCTTGGAAACTCTCAGTGAAGAATAATGCAACGCACCGCCATTTACCAATGCTTAGCTGTGCCGTGCAGTATTCTTTACCGAGATATTTCTAATGGTGATAAACACGGCCACATGGGGATCCTACTCGTAAGCCAGCCTTTTGAATTAAGGCAGAGTTCCAAATATTTTTTTTTAACAAAAGATGCGTGGGGATTTTCAAATATAATAATCAATTCCCCGTTCCGTAATCAGAAATATATTAAAATAGGCTTATGAAAAGCAAATCATTAAAAAATACAAGCTTTAGTAGTAAATTTGTAAAATTTCTCTAGAACAACACGATTATGTGCATTAAAAAGATTTTAAAGAATAGTCGTAAGCCATTCGGATAAGTTGATAAAGCTTGTATTTTTTTACGAGTTTTTCATAAGCCCACATTCATATCTATGTGGCTGGGGAACAAGGAATTAACTAATGTAGTCAAAATTACCGGGGTTAGCATTGATTAAAACAAGTATGGAAATCTCTGCGTTAAATACCTATCTATTGTAGAGTTTTCTTCGTCTGCGTTCTGATTGGCTCATTGGTTTAAAGACGCAGGCATCGTTTAGGAGACACTCCAATCTTTATCAGACTCGATAGTAATCTAATCGCACTTTTGCCGTGCTAACAAAGAAGGCCCCAGCTCATCCAAATACTTGCAATTTTCGCAATATATACAGTATATTAGATATATTTAATTTCAAGACACCGGAAGTCCCTAAATTCGACTATTATACAATAGATACAAAGCGATTTGTATTAGTAGATAGTCACAGAAAATAGTATTTTTCGTTTCCTGAACAATTTTGGTGATTGCATTCAGGGCCTTCTTCCTTAGCACGGCAGATTTTGCACCCAAACTCAAATGAGGGGTTTACCTAAAACAAGTTAACTTAGCGAATATTCGTGAAGAGGTTGAGAACAGAGCGATTCTCCTTCTGCGTGCGCGCCTTGCTGAAGACGCTCCAGAAGCGCAGCGTTTCATCGCCTGCACCCGTGACTATCGACTCTCCGTCAGGCGACATGGCCAGGTAGAGGACGCGATATGAGTGTCCCGTGAGCTTTGCCACCTGCACCAGGCTCGGGTACTTCCACACCAGGATCTGGTTCTGCGAGTAGCCGTGCGTACTCACTAGCTCAGAGGAGTGCTTCGACCACGCCAAGTTACACACCTGCAACAAAACAACAGCAATCAGTACAGTGGAAGGTTGTTAGTTCTTTTTAAAACCACACCTGTGACTCATTCACGAGCATGGTTCAGTCGGGCTTTCGCTCGTTACAATGTGTCAATGGTAAGCATGTCTTAGCGTGTACATTGCCACCTATAGTCGAGATGAGGGGTGACATCGAGGACATATACCCCCAACGGCCTAAATTGATACTTAAACAATACCAAAAATGTGAAAACAATCGAAGGGTTGATTGGCAGGACAGGGTTGAATGGGCTACTACCACAACTACGTTCTCCCAAATAATAACAATAATAATGGACGACGTTAACGGAGTTAGGGCTCTAAAGCTTTCCCTTACATTCAACTATAGGGGGGCCCGGGATAGCCTGCGTTACATGACCTCCGAAGCATGGCCATAAACCGTAGCAAGTATGGATGGGACTCGAGTCAATAATATAGTCACGCGTCCTAAACTGAAACAGCACACTAGCTAAGACCAATGGCGGATCCACGGGGGGGGGGGGGGGGGGGAATTAGTAAATCCGTATGATAGTAAAAAAAAAAAATCAAATTTTCAGAAGAAAAAAAAATTACCTTTGAAACTTGCATACAACTTGTGACCCCCCCCCCTAAATTCTCCACTGGATCCGCCCCTGGCTAAGGCGTCACTATACTGTCGGGCATGTCTCGCTGGCCACTACATGCCAAATATAGCAGAGGTTAAGATTAGGAGAGAGGATCCTTGACCAGCCCTCATGGCTAGACCCCCGATGGCATGACCCTACGTGCCGTAATGATGGTGGAAACCATTTTAATTGTCATCAATGTAGACTGTAGAGGCAATTAATATTCAATATGCACAAGAATGATATGTTGCAGAGAGGTCCTGAACTGTGCCAGCTCACAATCACAATGACCTTTTATATAGTGCCTATTAACCTCTTAACGGCCGGCGACAATTTCAATTGAAAAATGCAAGATTGCACCGAGCTTGGGCTCGGGGTCACAGATAGTAACGAACGAGCCATCGTTTCAATAACCTCATGTTCCAACGCAACAAGGTGACTTTGGTGCTTTTAGGAGGAACAATGATATTCATGAATTATTGTTTTCAAGCTAAAACTCCAATGCCTAGATTCAGGTATAAGTTCTTACATGAATTTTAAGTACAATACAATACAATATAATACAATAGACATCCACGTATTTCTTCAGGGAGTGGCCTTGCTCAAGACACATCAGTTACTGTATTCTTCCGCCTTTAATTGTTCGATGACTATGAGGCCCCTGCATCTAATGACAATTAACACAGCAGACAATTTAAGTCCAACTAACCTTTTGTTATAAACTGTATTCTTTAATTTTCTAGATATCGCTGATATTTCAGTTATATCTCCCAAATTCCCTTTGTAATAATAAAATAACTTTGTCAAGGGTATAACTAAAAATCCGAAACCGAAACCAGCCCCACCAAACCACAAGGAAAATAATAACTTAACGGGGAATTCACTAAACAATCATAAAATTAATAATAATCACTTCACTTTTCCCTTGTCCAGTAACCCCGGAAAAGGTGAATTATATTGAGAAAACATTTAATACATAACGAATTATCACGCTCAAGCTTCCGCTTATCGAGCGATCTTAATAATAATAATATTAATCTATATACGTCAGGGGTTCTCAAAGTGTGGGTCGCGAAAAATTTCCAAGTGGGTCTTTTCAAGTGGTCTCGTCTGCCAGTTATACACTAGATAGAATTAAATTGAATGACAAGTATTTTTCAATTTAAGTCAATTTTCAAATTAAGTCATATATTTTTTAAAGATTGGCGGGAACCAAATATATAGGCCAAAACCGATAAAAAAAGGCGGAAACCCACCATTTTCTGCTTTCAGTTTCAAAAAATTTCAAAAAAATTCAATTCAATTCAATTCAATTCAAAGTTCAAAAAAAGAAAAAATTGAAATGTAGAATTTAGTGGGTAGCGACGCAATTTTATATTATTTAGGGGTCGAAAAAAGTTGGAAAACCTCTGATATACGTCATATATTTAGGGGGCAAGCCTTAAGACTAAGACGTTTTCTGTCGTCTGAACGTCAAAAAAAACAATGCAATTTCCAAAATAGAGTACATTGTCAACAAAACAAAAAAGAACCGGTCCGAGTTTACTCGAACATGCTTTCCAATTTATCGATTAGTAGAGAGAGAAAATGATTATTTTCATGGTAAATAATTTTCCTATGGTTACATTTCGGATATCACGGGGGGGGGGGGGGGGGGGGGGGGTCGTCGTCCACCACCTGAAGGTGACTTAAATTCTAGATAGGTCAGGCCTACACATTACCACACAGCAATAATGGCAGGTCACGCAATGCATTTGAGCGTGAATTTGCTTTCATTTAAAAAAAAAAAAAAAAAAAAATTTCCACAAAACCCAATAGTTTTTTGCAAACCAAACTATCCGGTTTTATTACTCAAATTAACACATAAAACATGCTTGAAGTTAGAAATCATCGATAGAAAAGTTTCGCAGAAAAATTATTTTTTAGTCATTTTTCATTAAAATTTAGTCATTTTTATTTTTTTTACCCCCAGAACCAAACTATCAAGGGGCAAGCGACCCCCCGCATTTTATCAACATTAACAACAACTACAATATATGTGAATAAAAAAAATGCTACGAGCATAATACGGACCTACACATGCTCTTTGTGGATTTTAGACAGGCTTTCGATTCTATTTGGAAAGACAGCCTATATAACACAATGATCCGACAAGGAATACCAAAAAAACTAGTTAATCTAGTAAAAATGACTATGGAAAACGCCAGAGCCAGTGTAATAATAGACGGACGATGTGGAGAAGAATTCCCACTCGGCAGAGGGGTACGACAAGGAGACGCCCTCTCAGCTACACTTTTCAACCTGGCACTGCAAGCAGCGTTACAGAATATAGTAGAGAGTGGGACAATTGTATACAAGTCACAAATGATCTGCGCATATGCGGATGGCATAGTCATAATCACTAAAAATAGGAAGCAACTAGGAGAGATACTTGCTAGACTATGTGTAGAGGCGAGTAGAGCTGGACTAGAAATAAATGTCTCAAAAACTAAGTATCTAGTAATGTCAGCGTTAGAAAGGAGACGGAGAAGTGACAACCTGACTGTACAAGGACTGGCTTTCGAGAATGTAAAGAGCTTCATCTACCTTGGTGCAGAAGTAAACAATCACAACAAAACTAGCGCAGAGATAGACAGAAGAATAACAGCAGCCAATAGAGCATATTTTGCCAACCTAAAATTGCTCAAGTCAAGACTTATCTCTAGAGCCACAAAACTACGAATATACAAAACCCTTATAAGACCAGTTGCAACATACGGATCGGAAACCTGAAATCTCACTGTAAACGATGCCAACAAACTACGTGTACTCGAAAGAAAGATAATAAGGAGGATATATGGACCCCTTTACGAGTACGGAGAATGGCGTATAAGAAACAACGCTGAAATCGACGCCGCTCTCAACGGAGAAGACATAGTAAGGTTCATTAAAGCACAACGATTAAGGTGGCTGGGACACGTTGCAAGGATGTCTGAAGAACGCATGCCACGAAAAATGTACACAGCAAGCATGACGGGAAGACGACTGCCAGGACGGCCAAGAAACCGCTGGAAGGACGAGTTAGAGAATGACCTTCGCGAGTTGGGAGTCTCCAGATGGTGGAGCGTTGTGCAAAACCGAGAAGAATGGAGGAGTGTTGTCGAGCAGGCCAAAGCCCACCAAGGGCTGTAGAGCCGGAAGAAGAAGAAGACAATATATGTGAATTTAAAAGAAATCGTTGGAGCCGTTTTTGAGAAATAATTTTTTTAGACGTTTTTTTGAAAATAAAAACCCCCCAAATTGAGTTAGCCCGAAATAAAAAAAATGGTCCCGAGGTATGATTTTTGTGAACCTACATGCCAAATTTCATCAAAATCGACCGAGTAGTTTGCCCGGAAATCGACGCACAGACAGACAGACAGACAGACATTTCGTAAAAACCACTTTTATGGGTTCTAGGGACCTCAAAACGTGTAAATCCGTTGAAATCTCGGAATCGAAAATTTGGACCGTCACAAAGCTTTCCTTATACGACGTATAAATTGGAAAGCAAAAAACAACAGCAACACCTAGCAGCATGTATGTATTTATATATCCAGCTGTGGACCTCGGTTCCTGACACGTTTTACATTGTATTATTAGGCATTAGTAGCCCGATTCGTTGTTTGTCTGACTGTGTACGATTACATTACAGCTCCTATAGTAGGTAAAGCTAGGGAAAGGGGAACCAGATGGAAACCGCCATATATAATATATAGCGAACTTCATATGGCAGGACCTTAAAAATGTCATCCGCAAACCTTTTCTGTGACGAACAGCAGTGCCACTATCTTGTTTGCGGTGTTGCTGCGGTTGTCCGGCAGAAGTCTATAGTATCGCTTGCCTCCGGGTATCGGAGAAACACATTCTCCTCGCTTTATTCCTTTCTCATTGTTCGTAGTTGCTTTTCAAATGTGACTTCTTCTTTTAACGCCGCTTCCATCGAAAATTGACTATCATCGTGGTAATTTGGACCTTGAAGACTGCTGCACGGAAAAGGGAAGTCGTGGTCATACCAAACCACTGTCTCAGGTTTTTCAACCAGGACGTTCCCCTTCTGCCGGGAGCCCTCTGTCCTATCTTCCCTTGGATAATTACATGCAGCAGGCAATACCTTTCGTTCAACATAACATGGCCGATGCATATTAGTTTCTGTTTCTTAACCGTCAGCAGTGACTCTCCTTCTGTATTCATTCGCTTCAGGACCTCAGCAAAAACAAAGTGACTGATGAATAATTAAAATGTTCCCTGCAATACACAAGTTTTGTGTATACGACACACCCCATTCCCCCCCCCCCCCCAATTATCCAATACTTTGCTTACAACGGTGTAAAATGCCCAAAGAGCCTGGGAGAGACGGAAAAGAAGATAAAACACAATATGAATATAAGACAGCTTAGCATTTGTTGCTAACGTGATAAACGACAACAGACGAGCATCTGGCATCCATCAGGGTACAAGCGAGCGAAGATTAAGGTACAGTTAACAGTAATAAAGCCGACTAGGAAGCGTCGTCTGAGTGCACTAAGACAATACAGTGGTGAGTCACCAGGCACGGAGCTACCTGCTGTCCCAACTCTTCTGTAATATTGCACGGTACTGTAGTACTGTAGTAGAGTGGAGACGTCGTTAAACACGGACAAGTCGTGACATTTGGCTCCGCCATATTCAGCTGCAGTCGTTAGCTTCTGGTTTCTTTTGTCACGCCTAAGATAAGATATGCACAGAATGGATGTTTGTGGTACGGTCGTCTATTCAAAATGGAAATAGAGCACACACACAGAATTATAATTACCATGGAAATAGGCTCGGTACATGGGCAAGGCGCAGGTGCAGCTATTCAAACGTCCCTAACACGACACTGAACTACGTGTACTTATTCATTTCTACTACCCCAGGTTCTCATGCAATTTTTGGCTCCTGTCGGAAGGCCCTCGTTGGAACTACGGCGACTATTTTTAATATTTACCTACGGTTAAAAATGTAATCAAGACAATTTTAGAATAGAAAGTGCTATTCAAAATTGCTTTGTTTACATTTTTAACACTAACAATAAGTTAATACTAAATGACATAGTAGGCCCGGTGATTAATGCTCAACATAACTATACTACGCTTTGTAGCGGGTTATTTCCGCCACCGTTTCAAACCGTGGGGTTTAAACAAAAATCTAAAAAAATAAATTAATCCAATCCTTGTTTAGGTCCTCCTTCGCCATTTTAATTATTTATAAAAACTAACAAAGATCTGACTCTCGGATGGTTAAGGCAAACTTTGCGCTAATTAGGCGGTAACAATCCGAGAAATTCCAAAATTTAATAAAATACCCAGAGGTAAGGTGGATCCATAAAACTTCTAACGAAATAATAAAATATATATAGTAAAAATGAGTCACAGGAACGTCCTATTATCGTCAAACAGAAGAAATTATAGAAAAATATCAATTGCGCCAACTATTAACTTTTCCGCGACATTTTCTTTCATTGCCCGTAGCAGAAGACAGTAAACGTGGGCAAGTACGAATGTCACAGATTGAGAGTGGAAGCGTTCTTTAAGCAGTAAGGTTCTAATTTTATCAGGAAGAATTTCCATAATTCCTCATGTAAGAGTGCATAAGAAACCAACTAGTCCTGAATCCGGTCAACCACCAGCGGTCTTAAGAGGACGTAAGGAAGGCCCAAGGAGCTCCGAGGAGGCGTAGTCCTGGCGTAATTCCCCTGATGGGGAGCTACGTCGAGGATGAAGCTGGATGTCCGGGGGAGCGTCATAGGCCTGTAAAGGGCTAGCAGTTCCCCGATGATGCGCGGAGGCTAAGGACATGGGCTAGGACCGAGGGATCCTGGGTCAAAATATACCTCTACTTCACTTCGTATAACTACTTAGCAGTAAGATCCGCTGGAACCTGTAAGTGTCTTTACCAATTAGTACCTGAAAGGAACTGTTTAATTGAATATGCTGTATTATCTATAAATTGTGAGAAGGACGGCGTCACTGTTCCGGGAGTGGAGGATGGATGCGGTTGGTGAAGGGAGCGGGTCGCTCTTCACGATCCGGGGCCATAATCCGTTCCCTGAATGGAAGGGCGCCCAGCCCTCAGGATAGGGAAATCATTTAAATTATTGGAGAAACTGTCGGCTGGCACCTTGAGTTGTAGCTTTCTGTACAAAAGTCCAGTCCTCAGCTATTCTCTGTTGTTTTTCGTCATGTTAATTTGGATGATCGTGGGTTCGGTGACGGATGGAGGGAGTGGTCCAGATTCAGTTCTGAATCCGGGACTCCGGATGGAATCGGACTTACTCTTTCCGTCCCTCAACGAACCAGGTCGGATCTCCGGCGTTATGCCAATTTTGTCATATATATTGTTTTGTGCTGGAAGAGATTTTGGCAGCGGCCACATTGTCGGTCGTTTGTAGGAATTGCCTAATATATTATTTACTACATCGGATAACCTGTTGTTCTCTGTGGTTTCTTCCTTATCTCTTAAGGTTGGGAACTCTCTTTATTGTTGGATTGAAGCCCCATTACTCACGCCCTTTATTTTCTACCGTCCCTGAGCTACCGACGCACCGGCTGAGGCCACCCTTGTTAAGGTGGAGTTGGATTGAGATAGATCGCGGAGTTTATCCAGTTTTGTGTGTTGCCTGCTGGTACTTTCTATCTTTTCCCAAGTTTAACCTTACAGCTTACTAAGCTAATCTCATCTCCCACAGAAAACAATGTGTAGGTAGTTTTATTAATTTCAGTTAATATGAAGACCAGTAGAGTCCTAAATTAGGTGTGGGTGGCCCCCTTCATTAAGCCTCATTGAGGAAGCTTACCATCCTCTATAAGTCTATAAGCATGGTAAGCAGCTGCCTTATTTTTATGTCAGAGCTTCAGCAATATAAGGCCCCCTCCCCTCCCTCCCTCCCTCCATGAAATTAATTGAATCAATAGTACATTTTGCACAATAAAGAAAACAGTTTTTCTCAATCCAAATTAGGCAGTATGAAAAGACAAACCAGTGCTTTGTTAAAAAGTGGTGATTGCCTGAATTGATTGATTCCTTGTAGTCAGCATATTTTTGATAGAATTATCCTCTCCCCTCCTTTAAATGTAAAAAAGGCTCCATTATGTTGCTAAAATAAATGTTTAAACTTGTAAAATTATAATGCGACAGACAGGGCAGATTAAGCCAATCCCACCACTTGAAGAATTAAATCAACAAAAGCTTTATGCACTATGACGAATGGCCCGTGAGTGCAATGCCCTATGACAACACACAACCGTGAGGTAATTCCATAACTTCTGACTCACCTCATAGGTAAAAATATCAATATTAGGCCGCTCAATCAACACTTAAAAATAGGGCTCACCTTGTAAAAATCCCCATGAAGCTAAGTTTTGGTTAGGGGCCTTAATTCCTCCATTACAAACTAAATACCAAAAGTCCCCAAAGATCCCATTGGGTAGAAAAATCGGTTTTTGCGTTATCCCAAACAGTAGCTTAAAAAAAAAACAATATGTCATAAAATTATCTACAAAAGTGCTCACATCCTTTATTCACGATTCCAAAATTTGAAGGTGTTACTGCCTACTCGTATATAGTTAACAGCATACAGTTAAAGTAACTTTCGATCATGAGGCAAATCGTGGGCCATTCTGCACGTGAGTGTTTTCAGACCAATACGACTCTGCTTATTACGAATCTGTCGGTCGCCTGGCCGAAATTGGAGTTTTAAACCCAAAAACAATAAGGCGGCCATGGAGGTACCTGATTTCCTTCATGCGCATTTTAAATGGTCAAAATCGCTGTGTAGGGGGGGGGGGGTTATGCATTTTAACAGCAGTAAAGTTTGGAATTTACAGAGGATTTATTAACTTCTCTATTTTTCATTTTGGGGGCTTCAACCCAGTAAGCCTCCCTGGCCTTGTGCAGTATCATTTAGCAAGACTTTTCAAACGACGGTGGGATAAGGATTATCGGTAGAGATTGAAACATAGCCAACTGCAATGTGATAATTGGCGAGCCTCGCAGGCTGATAGCACAGTCACACCTCAGTGTAACGAGTTGATAACCAACTGGGCAAATTTGCTACCATAATAAGGCAAATACGCGCAATACAGAAACAGTGGTGCACCTCATTTCCATTGTAACCGTCAACCGTCTAGACAAGGCATATTAACGACGGTTGTGGGGTTTTCGACTCCTTATTAAGTTTAAACCGTGTGATAAAAGGACATTTCATGGGGTCTTTGTACTTACTATGTTTATAAATGCGATAAGAAAAACTCTATCCGTTCATTTATTCATTAATTAATTAATTTAAAAAAAAAAAACACTAAAGAAACGATTTCTCAAAAACAGCTTCGACGATATTTTTTAAATTGAAACTGATTTTAGTATTTACAATGTTAACAAAACCCACAAGGTCGCATTCCACTTAATAGTTTGGTTCAGGGCGTAAAAAAATAAAAAAAATCATTGTATATACCATATAGAAAAAATATTTACCGGTATATACTGTTCATGTGCTAAATAGAGTAGCAAAACAGAATAGGGTGCTTTCCAAAGCAAGGTTTTGTTTTTGAAGAAAAAAATAATTTTTGAAGATATGGATAATTCGAGCCCCAATGCATTCCATACCATACCATTATCATTGTGTAGTATTATGTTATTGGCCTGCCCATTCTAGGCTACACAATTGCCCCATCGATCAATCCAATGCTTTCGGATAAGGAACATCTATAGGCAGCCGATATTTAACCACAGAAACAATTATTGTAAACCGGTATCTATACTAATTGATAAATAGGAAACCATGCACGGGTTGACTCTTCCCGTACCGGTTGTTTCTTAACATAATCTTCTACAAACATCTCAGCACTTCCTACATCTCCATTTCAACCACTCAAAAATTAGTTCCCATACTTGCTGTCAAAAGGGGCCTCCAAAGCTCTATACACCGCTAACCCCTTAAGTCTGCTTTGAGGTTTTTGAACAAGTCCAGCAGAGCCAGATGGGGCTGCACGGTATGCACCGCTGCTTTTCAAATTTTAGCTGTGTGAACGGGGCCATTGTCAATTTTTAGTACCAAACAGGCATCCCTAAATGATCACGCATTCTGGCTAATGCCAAGGGTCAGTCCTGTCTGCTGGATCTTAAGATGACGGCCTTCTAATAACAGTTTCTCCGTCCTTTGCACATTTTCGGTAGCAGGTCACCCAGGACGAGGACTCTCTAAGCAACTTGACCACTGTTATATAAGAGGGACAATATTCGTCGTGGACGACCAAAATCAGGTTATAAATTTCGGTAGGCGTTTCACCTGTATTAGAAAAAAAAACTGAATAACCCTTCAATCCTCAATATCTCTCCATGCTCTGCCACGGTGGACATGGTGTCGCTGTACACTGCCGACTATTTTAGAGGGATCAAGCTCTTCCAACACCGGCTGGCGCAATATTATAAATTCACAGGCTATATAAATATCAGGTCAAAATATAATTTCCTCACATCCTAACTACTTCAACTAAATAAACAGCATGCAAATAGCAAGATAAGGAACGCAATCTACTATAAAGCGATAGTACCTACTAGAAATAGCGGTTAACGCCCTTTAACACTACATTCCTTTAATCTGTACATCGGGCGGAGTTATCAGAGAACTCCAATGGAATTGACTGAGTTACATGATAAGACTTTCCAACCTGCTAACGGTTTTCATTCGTCACATTAGATTGCAGCTCTTAAAGCTAAGAGGCCCTTCCAAGAAGCAATGAGCTTAGGAGAAAACCATAGCAACGTTTACAACAGAGAATACCATCTGCAGAAAAAACCGATGATTAATGTATGCAAATGTCACTCAGACAGCTTATCACCATACAATATAGGTCAAGTGCAATTGCAGTATCACTAATAATATGCATACGTTATAGCATGGCTAGATAATGCGTAGATAATGCACCCAATTGCAAAGTCGTTTCATCTTAGCCACTAATATAATTGGTAATAAGCACAGATGCGGCGGCAAAGGTCAGCAACACTAACAGCTGAGTTTCACCAAGAGCCCTCAAACTCGGCTTTTAAGAATTATGTAAAAAAGATACTTTTAGGTAAAGTCCCGCACATTATGGAGGAATTCAACGGGACAATTAGCCCATAGCGCTTAGTCTCGCAGCACTGCTGAGACAATTTTTTATTTGTTATGGCTCTTGCCCTAGACAGGTTTTTAAATTAAAAATGGGACAAAATGTAAAATGGGACAAAATGTACATATTGTATTGTATAAATTGTGCAAATTTAACAATTATGATACAAATAATATAAGGTACGATGATTTATGTTAAGCATTAGAAGGAATAGACTTCACTCTCAGTGGGCACCACCCAATAACGTATTTTGGCCACTGATTTTCGCAAACCACACAATATGGCCAACAAATCGGCCCTTGCGATCGGAACGCAATTTTAATTAAATTTTCACTTCAGGCAAATTCCATTCACCTTATATATTACTGGTATAGCTGAGTACAACTCCAATTATCCGGGCCCTTTTCAGACAAGCAAAGATTAGTGGATGTGCAACAACAGGCCAACAGTCAAAGAGCTTACTTTGAACGTGATATTCTATCAACATTACTGTTGACTTACTTTTATCTTCAGTTCTGAGCTCCTACTTACTTAATTAATGAATAATTCATAAAATGCAGAAAAAAATCTCTTTTTCTTTCTTTTTGGAAAAACTCCAATTGTCCGAATAGGGTACTTTTGAAAAAAACACTATGTCCAATCTACCACATGCAGGGAAAAATAGAATGGGCTTGCAGTGGGTACTGTTACGCATGTAGCTGAAGGACATGGTAGAGTACATGGGACCTTGACAAAACTGCCAAATCAGACGTTAGAAATCCTACGAACCGCGCAAACTTGTCAGTCGGACGCACGTACCACCTTTTGTCAATGTCAACCAGACTGATGCAGCAGTCAGCAAGACCCGTTAGCAACACAGTCAGCAACTCCTTTCTTTTAGGAGTAATACATTCCCAATAATTCTGGCAACCACACTTTCAATTCGATGTCAATTCCTACAACCCCGGCACTACCATAGAAACATTAATAAATAATGAGCCAGTTTTATGATAGGCTGACGAAAACAGTTGCATACATTCAAAATCCAAAATGCTCGTATAACCCTACTTTAAAAACCGGTACCTCCGCGGACTAAAAGAGAAACTACATGAAATGCATTGATACGTTTTGGACCTACTGTATGTAATGTGGCAATGGAGCGATGAACGTTGGCGAAACTGCTGTCGAAATCAATGCTGACTCCATATAATTCATAAGAACAGATAACGACATCGATCTACGATAACATGTGCAACCTTGAGCGAAACTTGGTATGCACGGCTAGATCTACTCCCCCCCTGGTGCTTTGACTATCTAAAAAACAGAGGAAGGGCCGACGTTTCCACAGTTAGCCATGAATATGAGTTTTTATCGATTTCAAATTAGACGTGGTCAATCTGATAACGTACTTGCAATTATTCCGTCAACAACTGGGGTCGACATCATTAGTACCACGTCACGTGCACTTGGAACGTTGCATCTTGAATGTGCATTATTTGTTTAGATAGGTAACCAATACGTCAAACCGCACACGGGCCATTGCCTGTATTGCATTGTATTTGTATTAAATTGTAATTGCTGTTGGTATGAACAATAATAATATATAATAATAATGCACTAATATCGGCAGGTATACCAGCAGGTGGTTGGGACCACCCCCACTATACTAAATATTAGTGCCCTGATGTCGACCGCAGCTCTTGATTGAAGAAACGTTTGAAAGTTCGCTTTCAGTTGAACACGGCCCATTTGCCCGGATGCCCCTATTCCGTCATTAGACTGCGGCCATAACAGCCTTTGTATTTATTTTATTAGCAGAGCAATATTATAAAAAACATGTTATAAGGAGGTTCCATTGGAACGTTCCACTTCCGGAATATTTCTTAATTTCAGAACATAACCGTTGTACTCTTTTCATCGTCCTCAGGCTACTGCTACATAAAACGAGTGCAATAATGTTTAGCCGGCGTACCTGAGAGCCTGTGTCGACGCACTGCATCGGCTGTGCCGTGAGGGTGTTCCAAAAACGGATGCATCTGTCGGCGGTGCCGCCCGCTGAAGCCAGGAGGCCGTGGTGGTGTGGCGACCAGGCGATCGCCTTCACTGCCGCCACGTGCTCCGCGTACGTCTGCACAGGCGACGGCGAGTGCAGGTTCCACACGAACAGGCGATTGTCATTGCCACCGGACGCTAGAAGCTGGTTATCCGGCGACCACCTACATAAACAAACATTCAATTGTTACTGCACTCCATAGAGCTGATTTTCCAATTCTACGGGCATTATTTCAGTGCACCAGCGCACTAATTAACACGTCATAACTTACACCATTACACTGCCTAATTGACAGCAATTCTTGAAAAACACATTGTAAGAAGTTAATTCCTTACATTTCGGATATTTTTGGCATCACTCAGGTTTCCTGGGTAGGGGTGACCGAAGTGCGCTGAAGTATGTCACACCAAAACGGAAAAACCCCCAAATTAAATCTTCGTTCTGATAATCGAAATATAAAAGAAAGCGTAAATAAATAATGACTGGACTAGTCCCCATTAGCGGAATTCGGGCTGTCTAGCACTGTTGTTTAGTGCGACCTTTATAGGTCAGCAATAATTTTGAACAAATAATATGGTCAACCAAGTGCAAAAATATGTTATCACAAAATTCAAGTCAGTTACCGGAACAATTCATTTAGAAACTATTTAATCTTGCTCTGAGGCATCTTTATAGCTAGAATCTCCGACCAACGCAATAATTATTATTTCTCCAATTTCGTCAGTTATATGATCTTGTTGAATGTAGCATTCCTCTCTTTCAATGGCGTAACATACCTGCAAAGTTTTTACCAATTCTCTCACTCGAATGAGCTCAACCTCTCCATTCAATGCATTTTGGCTGCTGACAATGTTAAATTCAACGTTGCGCAATTTTTTAATCTGCCTATGCTCTCTCGATCTGGTTGACGCCAGGGTGATACGGTTATTCCCTCCTCCGTGTTTGCAATTTTATTAAAAGATTTTTGTTTGTAAAATCAAAACGATACAGCTGTATAAATGCCTGCGCCCCTAATATTATTTTAGGTCTACTTAAAAATTCTCCGGTGCCGAACCCCAGGCCCACCTGTTTACAGTATTTATTAATAACTTGACTAAAGTTGGCGCGTTCAGCCCGGGGGGACTTTTGGCCGCTGCCACTACACCACGCCACCTCGGACGATCTTCCGCCGCTCGCTTCCAATCTCGGGTGCCGGTGGCGCACACATCTTCGAGCACTTGGTCTCTCCATCTTAGTCTTGGTCTACCGGGACGCCTAGGGTGGTTGACGGCGACCTTTATTAATAAGTATTCGTAATATGTAAAATCCAAGTGTTTTTGGTGTCAAAACTCAGAATGCGTAATACCCCACTATTACGGTCTATTTTTTTACAACATTTTCACCGGGGGAGGCCTCCGGGCACCTCGCGTGAATTTTTTGGTAACATCTTACATTTTGCTTTTTGTTCCAACAGATTTTTTTTTTCTACAGCAAATTACTAATTTTTTGGGCAACTGTCTACATTTTCATAGATTTGATAGTAATCAGTATATGACAACATTTCATACCAATTAATTGTATTCGTCTCTACTCAAGGCCTATTCAATGGGTTCCATGATGTTTCAATGACACAATCTGCCCAGCATAGGGGTGGATAAGCCCACAAATCCTGAAAGCATTACAGATAATATATTGGGGTCTACCATTAGGCTAACACAGAATGGTCGCAGGGTTTATAAACTAGTATTATGGTGCCGAAACCGTTCTCTTTTATATATATTTTTGCTTTCCAATTTATACGTAGTATAAGGAAAGCTTTGTGATGGTCGAAATTTTCAATTTCCAGATTTCAACGGATTTACACGTTTCGAGGTACCAGGAACCCAAAAAAGTGGTTTCTACGAAATGTCTATCTGTTCATCGATTTCCGGGCAAACTACTCGGTCAATTTTGATGAAATTTAGCTTGTAGGTTTACCAAGGTCATACCTCGGGACCATTTTTACTTTTTTTTGGGCTAACTCAATTTCGGGGGGGTTTTATTCTCAAAAAACTAAAAAAATAAAAAATAATAAAAATTATTTCTCAAAAACGGCTCCAGCGATTTCTTTTAAATTCACGTATATTGTAGTCGTTATTAATGTTGACAAAATGTGTGGGGTCGCTTGCCCCTTGATAGTTTGCTTCTGGGGGTACAAAAATAAAAATAACTAAATTTTAATGAAAAATGACTAAAAAATAATTTTTCCTGCGAAACCTTTCAATCGATGATTTCTACCTTCAGGCATGTTTTAGGTGTTAACTTGAGTAACGAAACCGGACAGGTTGCTTTCCCAAAAAATATTTGGTTTTGTGCAATTTTTTTTTTTAATTATAGAAAACTCACGCTCAAATGCATTGCGTGCCCTGCCATTATTGCTGTGTGGTAATGTGAGGGCACAGTAGAGGGAAATAACCGAAGAGGACGGCCGAAGAAGGAATTCATGGATCAAGTTAAAGAAGACGCAGGAGCAATATCATATCAAGAACTGAAGAGGAAGATCGATGACCGAGTAAACTGGAGGACGATATGCAGGGAGTTGCTGCCAACCAATCGCTAAGATTGTAACCTTAAGAAGAAGAATGTAATGGTCTGACCTATCTAGAATTTATCTCACCTCCAGTGACGTCAGGTGGATGTATTTCTTCTATTGAGCCCTTTTCACGTATTTACCTGAACCCAATTTTTACTTATAAAATATAGATACTTATATAGTTAAAATAGAGTTGTTGACTTACCTTAACCCGCAGACTTCCTGTCGATGGGCCAAAAGTTTTCTGCCTGGAGAGCCATCACTTATTCTAGTATCCCTTTGCAATATGGATCGGTCTCTGCTGCCAGAAGAAAGGACGTCGTTATTCCAGGCCAGGGCGCCCACTCTCGCAGCGTGCCCCGTCAAATAGTTTACTTGCTTGCCAACGGCCACATCCCACACTTGCACCTGACCATGGTGTGTGCCCACGGCCACCAAATTTCCACGCTCGTTCCACGCTACCGATGTCACAGAGTTTGCATTAACAGATAGATCACAGAGTCTGGTGACTTGGCTGTTACAAGCCGACCATAAATATACGCAGCTCCCGAGGCCAACACTAAGAACATTTTGAGAAGACCAATCGACTAAATTCAAATAGAAATCGTCCTGTAGTTCAGGAGCATCTAGCACCTTAAATGGTATCCGAGAAATTTTCCTCGTAGCTTTCCTAGGCGATCTAAGAAGTTTTTGGCTGTAACAGCTGACTGGGGACAAGGAATAGGGACTGGCTGGTTCACCGTTTTCTAATCGCTTCTTTGGAGATTGATAATGAAATAGGTTTGAGCCTTCCCTAGTGGACAATGCTCTGCGCTCATCGCAGTGACTCTTAATATCGTCAATATTGGAACCTAAGACTTCGTTTTTTAATAAAAACGAATAAGCATACCCATCTCGCCCTGCTTCCCCTGAGTCTCTAGCTTTCCGTAATGCTGGAGTTGTTCCACTTTCCGATATCATGGCATATTTGGTTTCCCACTTGTCCGACCTTGTGGGAATAAATCTGTCAGCATTTGGTGCCTTTGTAGGAGATCGAAAGCGTTCACTCGAAGGGCTTGATGAAACAACACTTGCAGGGGGCACAGACGTCCATACAGGGGCTGCATTCTCATCATAGTCGTATGCAGTACGTCCTGTTAAACGTTTTTCATATTCTTGATTAAACATGGTCATTTAATTAAAATTGCATAGGCTCCACGAGTTATAACGGGTTATGAAAGGCACGAAGAAACCAAATCCAATAATGCACTGAACTGAAGTCTCAACTACTTTTAATTTTTAGACACTTACTTAATTTTTAGCTCTACCTTACACTTTAGAAATATAATTTATAAGACATTTGTTCTAATTTCAAATAAAGGAGCTGCTCAGAGCCAAGATACACACAAAAACTGAACCAAACTAAATACATGACCAGTCAACATGGTGGACGTGGTACACTAGCGGTGACTAACGGCAAACATTGTAAACTAATCAGTGGTGTCCAAGGTTTCGTATATTTGCGACAGTTCTCCCTTTTTCCTGATGGATTTTGTCGACGGGCTGCAAAATTGTGCCGTCTGCTTCTTTGTTTTGATGATTGTATTGTACTAAAAATTTACAAATAAATTATACCTGGATAAAAATTATTTGATTTTAAATTTACAATGTCAAGGAAGCAAGATGATAGCGACTTGGAAGAATTTGATTGGGTCAAAGTGAAAGCGCAACTAGATGCTATAGGACATGAAGAAAGTGCCACCGAAAGATTCAAAAGGAAGTTTGCTGATAATCCCCTCGTACCCACAGGTCTGTTCTATACAGGAAATAAGAACATTTTATATAAAGACTACACTGACTATAAAAAGCTCAAATATATTAAATAATTACAGAGAGCTGTCTTTATTTGCGAAGGTGTGGCATAATTTTGGTGAATAAAAATAACTTAGCATAGCATTACTTTGTTATTATTATTGTTATTTTTTCTTAATTTAAATTTTGTAGTCACCACGAGTGACAGTAAGTTTTACAAAGTTAATAATAATAAGCAGACTATTATATTTATGGGTATATATTGTATTATGTGTAGCATAATTATTCATGTCTAATTGGTTCATTGTCATTTTTCCATCATTTCTTAATTTGTCATTAGTGTTTGTCTTGGGTATGTTCAGTTGCTGACCACATTCCAAGTAGAGCAGTGGTCATAGAGAGTATCCTCTATCGGTGCTCAGGCCTAGACCCTTATTGGGTTGTTTTGGGCTGAGCGTTTTTCATTAGTATTTGGATTGGTTCGAGACTTCAAAGCATTAACAATAACATGGAGACTGTCAAAGTCTACTGGTCTGCAACAAGGTACTGACTTCATTACAAAGCGCCTGATTTTTTCTGACGTTTATATGTTTAGCCTGTATTACCCCCGTATTTTGTGTTCCCAGGATGCTTATTAACGGCTGGTGCACTCACGTATGGGTTGATAAGTTTTCGGAAGGGGGACTCAGGGACTTCGCAGCTGATGATGAGATACCGGATAGCAGCTCAGGGTTTTACTGTGGCAGCGCTCATAGGAGGCATTGCAATGGCAGCTATGAAGTCTACAGGTCCCACCTAACGTGTATTAAGGTAATAAAATAATTGATAAAAAATGTTTTTGTTTGTTTACTAATGAACATGACGAGGTTGACTTGTACCAGGTACATAATTATATTCGTCACTTCATGAATGCCCCGGCCATTTTTATGACCTCTGCATCCCTCCAAGCCTGGTCTCGGCCATCCGCCCCTGACTCCTGCTGTACAATTGGGTGAAAAGTTATCCCACTTCGGACACCAATATGTCGTATGGTACCTCAGACTCACCCTGACTTCTGAATCTAAGGAATCACACGACAATGCGCGAAGGCGGGTATACTTTGATCCTTTTGAGACTCTCATCCGGTATGATGTCCTCTGTTGGGGGAACTTTTCCGACGCTTTCCGTGTTTTTCGCCTATGAAAGAGGGCTATTAGAACGCTTGCAGGACCAGAAAGTGTTTTGTCATCCCTTATTTAGAGAGTTCGGTATTGTCACACTATCCTCTCTATTTACATCGGAGATGTATGGACAAACCCGCCCCCTTGACTAGGCAAGGTTCACGATTATGGGACCAGAAACAGGGGTTGCTTCTTCCGTGAGAGCAGTAGTCTGACGGCTTGCCTTAGATCACATATGGAGATGGGAGTCCGGCTGTATTATAGACATCCCCGGGAGATCAGGACTGTGGATAATATACGGTTTTTTTCTGGGGCCGTCCGTTCGGTGCGCCTGCGCCCTACTCTGTCAGGGAATTTATGACGAGTCCGCAAGGATAATACTGCAATATTTTTGGCTTGTCTTTTGTTTTTGTTTTAGGACAATTATTGTGACGATGCTCATAAGCTTTGTTTACAAATGGCTTGAGAAGACCTTAACTAAAAAACAAAAACAAAAAAACAAATCTTTCTGTTCTTGTGCCATTGCAATAAATTCCGGGGAATATATTTCTTTCTCATTCTATTTTTTCATTTCATATTTCATTTTTTTCAGAGTCAAACTAGCGAATGAAGAGAAGGTTCCAGCCTAATTGTCTGTTGACTGCCAAATTTCTGAAAAATTGCAACCAAAAGATACAATTTGCAACATTTAGTGGCTAACTGCTGGCATTCTCATGCCAAAAGTGATGGACTATTATTATTGATGCGACTCCATTTATTTTAACTTATTAGGTCAGATCCATTCAATTCTTTTAATTCAATCGATTCAGCCGGCAAGTTTTAAATGACTAAAAATTGAATCATTATTTTCACATCTGGAATAAATGTACAAAAATAAACAAGTCGCCATAAATAAATTAAAAATGGTTTAATTGATAGTTTAGTTAGGTAGTAAAGAAAAAAACTGATGATTGGCTATAGGAATCCGATGCATACAAATGCATTGACACTGTACAGAATGTAGACGTAAGAACTTTAGTTAAATTTTAGAAAAGTTTGCTTTCAGCAATGTTTTTATTATTAGTTTTGAAAACATTATATTTTTAACACAAACATTGTCGTTCTCACTAAATTTAAATATTAAATTTGTGGAAAATCACAGGCTATAAAATAAATGTCTGACAAGAAGAAAAATGACAAAAGTGACGATTTCGATTGGGAGAAAACACCATCTGATAGATTTTTAGGGAAATTATGGGAAATGCCACTGGTGCCAATCGGTAAGTTATTGTTCTGTGCTTATAATTCTTACAGCATACAGTACTACATACTTTATTACACCTCTCTTTTCCGTCTGTTCAACTCAATAGCTACGCGCATGCAATTTTCAATAACTTTTGACCCAAATAAAGTGTATTTTTATTATTATTAATTACTATAGTAAAATAGTAATGATGCAGCAATAAATAGCGTAAAATGCTTTCCATACCTAGGCAGCAAAATAACACAAGAAAGAAAGTCATCCCAGGAAATATCCAGTCGAATACACTTAGCCAGACTAGCTTTTAACATAAAGTCAAAGTTATTCGAATCTAACAACATCGACTTGGAAATAAGGAAAAGACTTCTCAAAACTTTAGTGTGGAGTGTGCTCTTGTACGGAAGTGAGACATGGTGCATTTACGAACATGGACAGACCACATAACCAACGAAGAAGTGCTCCATAGAATAAACGAAAAAAGAGCTATTATGGCCACCATTTCAACAAGAAGAGGCAAATGGATGGGGCATATTCTGAGACACGAAGGGCTCCTCAAGAACATAATTGAGGTTACGGTTGAAGGCACCAACTCAAGAGGACGACAGAGGAAGGAGTACCTAGAAGATGTCATGAAGGGTGCGCCACCTACAAACAACTGAAAAGGACCGCACAAAACAGACAAGAGTGGAGGAGAAAAATAAAACATTCGCTGCAAACCAATCCTTAGATTGCAACTCAAGAAGACTATAGTATTATTTGAAGGGCTTTTTATGAATATATGAATAACTTTAGTGGCCCATTGAACTTGGCCCTGTCGACGACCGAAAATTGGTACACGTCTTCGATGTCAACCCACACCGGCTGCAACCGACATTGGACAAGCACAACGTGCTTAGCATTGACAGAACGTAACAGACGGGAGCGTGACACAACCAAGTGGGGGTACGACTCAGAAGGAATGTAAATACAATGGTTTTCGGCAATCCTCCAAAGATATTTAGGCGCCAGTCCTCGATAACCGTAGTAGTGTTGTCTAATACTAATTACAAAAAAGTTCACACGTTGTCCATCTTATCAAGTTTTCCCCCTATAACAGTGTATGCGTGATTTTATTTAATTGATTGAAACGTGATATTCCTAAAACACTTTATCTAGTTCACCTAACATAATTATTCTGCAACAGACATTCTAATGTCAAATAATGATCCAAGCCAGTGAAATTGATTAGGGAATACCCCAAACTGCAATGAATAGAATAATCAACTTGCTGAACATGGGATAAAATCTTATAGATTGCGAGGATAATGAGCATTTGAAAACTGTTGCAGGTTGTTTGGGAACGGCTGGGGCTTTGGCGTATGGTCTGTCTAACTTCAGAAAGGGCGGCTCAAATGCTTCGCAGATGATGATGCGGTACCGCGTCGTGGCCCAAGCTTTGACGGTGTTAGCTTTGGTCGTCGGCGCAGCTTTGGCATCTCCCAAGCCTACCAGACGGTGAGTTGTGATTTACAATGTATTACTACCCCGTTCACTGGGGTTTTTGTTATTGTTTGAAGGGCTTTTTATGGACGTAGGCCTAATTGCAGACTTCCATTGAGCCTTGCACTAACAACGACCAACGACGATTTTTCGGAGATAATTGGAGCTGCAAACTGGTTCACGACATCGATGTCAATCCACACCGGGTACAAGCGATGAATGAACCAGCTAGGACATGGGACACAATGCAACATATGTGACATAACTATGTTCAGGTACTATTCAGTCAATTGTGGTTACTTTCGACCTTTATAGCCTGTATGGCCTAATGCACATTAACAGAATGTGTTTCAAACAACAGACATTGAGCATCCCTTGTAGCAATCCATTTGACTCTTGATGTGGATCCAATGTGATATGAGCAATGGTCTCAATGATCATGTACTTTGGAGCTGTGATTGCCAAACGAACGTGTCTGAACACGAATACAAACTTTTGTTCGGTTCTTATGGACATTGCCAGGAGTGTGCTGTGGGACGGTTATTGAATAGTGCAGGAAGCAGCTGTGGGACATTCTGCTGACAACTTCGACGGCGAAATCTGCGCTGTGCAAGAAGCAGCAAAATTAGTCTGCGGGCTACAGTCACGGCACTGAGAAGAGTAGTGTTCTTTGCGGACTCCTAATCTGCTCTCCAACTCCGTTCAGTTTAGTAAAAACACCCCCACCGACAGCAGCAGGACTATATGACACAATATACACCAAACGTATTATACGTAAAAACATATATACATATATATATATATAACATATTCAACTGTACATGTGTGCATATATGCAAGCAATTACGACATTTCTACACATTTATATTGGGACTAAAACATTTACGAATCTGAGTTATTTTGATGCATGAATATAACTTTTGTTCTTGGATTCGGGTATTATCTTCAGGATCTGCTCAATTTCCGGTATATACCATTACATGGAACCGAATTTTTGTGTTCCTCCCTCGTGGCCTAGGGTGTTTTTGCGTTTTCCTTAGTTCACCAGAACTTTACCCTGAAAGTTGTTAGTCCATCAAGCGGGAGCCCAGGGAACTACTGGCTTAGGTATTCTAGTGTTCTCTTGTAGCTGCTTTTGCCTTCTGGTGTCGACTTTGTCGAGCCATTCGTCAAACGCCCCCTCAGCTTCGTACATCCTTTCTGTGAGCTGACTGGACCTCATAACCTCAGCCTTTTTAGCAGCATTCCTGTAACGTTTACTCCATTATTGATGAGATCTCTATTAAAGAAAGGGAGATGTGGAAAATTGGCGATTGGCTAATTCCCAAGCCTGTAGAGGCCATCTACATTGTTAGATAAGTTAGGTTCTCTGTAACACGCATTGTTGTTATACCAGTATGATAGTATATAATATTAACTACCTCCTGCAGCCTGCTCTTATGTGTTGACGTGCATTTCTAAATGAAACCTTCTGGCGCGTGTCTTTGACATGGCTACTTTACAACGGAAGGAAATTATAACAAGACCAGCTATTGCACTTAGTGGTTGCCCATCACATGGTCTTCTTATAAGCTTCCATCAGTACATTGTGAGATTGCAACCCCCCCCCCCACAGGTTACCTCCCTCTAATATCCTAAAGCACAGAGCGCTTCAAAATTGAAAAAGTTGTTCCATCGCCAGGACCCACCTGAACAAAGTAATTACTAGAAATCCATGTGTTGGGAAATGTGACGGTCTCGTCCTGTTTGTGGGCTCACCTTGCATTTTTCCATCTCATTTTTATTTCATCTTCCTTCATTTCTTTCCAGACTTTAAACGACTTATTAGTTTTCGTGCTGCGGGTGGTTATGACTTCCTTTAATTTTTCTTTGGCCGCTGTCTCTTTCTCTTTCCGTTCTTTTTCAGTTTCTTCTAATTTTTTCTTCCACTCCTTGAATACCTTAAAAGAGAGCAAATACAGTGTAATAAGCATTTTAAGTACTAATGCCAGGGCTGCAGCTGCTGGGAGAATCAATAGTAAGCTTCGGGCCAAAGAGAAATTTGGGCCCTTATTTAATTTGGGGAGGGTAAAATATGTTGAGCCCTGGCTGTATCGAGAGCAAGTTCACAGTGGGAGGTAACCCTCGCCTCTAAGTACTATAAACACTTTAGGGGGACTTACTGACTAAACCGGTTTTTAATTTCCATCACTGACACCGCGAAGGAGTTAGTTTGGGATCCGGAGGACTCTCCCGGGAGAATATTTTGAAAGTGTAGGTGTAAATATACAACTCGAAACCTGTTTGTTGCCTAAGCTAGCGGACCCTAATAAGTCTTCCAATTAATATGCCAATTAATAGTTTCCCATGACTAGATCCATAACCGGATAACCGGATAGAGCTCTACTATTGTGATTTAACTTGCATAATTAGTGGTCTTCACACCGCTCCGGTACTAACTCAACAGCGTTGGTAATGGTTCGGCCTAGTTTATCGCCAGCGCAGCGTGGAATTCTTGGAAAGTGCACCTGCAGCCTGATCGAGGCATTTATAATACCGGGGTTAAATAAATACCCTAGGATTATAACTGTAAACAAACAAATTTTGAATAGCACTTTCCATTATAAAATTATCATGTTTACATTTTTATTACCAGGGGATTACATAAATAGCGGTATTATAATCGCCTCGATCAGACTGCTGGTGACCAACAAAGGCAAATCAGATTGTGAAGACCAATGTAATAATATTACTAATAATAATGTACAAGTAGAACAATATTAATTGTTGATGTATTCGGCACAATAACTGACTAATATCAAAATTACAATCCCATACGGCTTATTGTATTATTTACATTCGCCCAAACGATGTATGTTTTAAATTTTGTACCTTTTCGGCCAGTTGTCTTTTCTCTTCTTTTTCTCTCCTCGCATGTTCTTCCTTTTCAAGTTGCTGCTGCTCCCTTTGCTTCTTATCTCCGATGTCTTTGACTTTTTTCTTCTTCCATTCCAAGTAAGCCTTATCAATTTCTTCCTTGGATTTCATTAGTCGTCCGTTAAGATTGGCATCAAGTCTACAAAAATAAATGGGCAGAATAAGGCACCAGTTTTATTTTTAAATAAATAAATAAGGACTTTTTATTATTTTTCATTGATAAAAGTCGATAGAAATATGAGCCAGTTCTCTAACAGGCCGCAAGTTTCGCTTGCATTTGTTACATTAGTGACCTGCCCGAAAACATTCATCAACAGTGTTGTTGATAGTTCTATAATGGAAATTATTTTACTATGATATACTACAATAAAACGGTACTGCACTGAATAGCAAACACACGTACTGTATACTAGTATGTACTGTACTATTTACGTTAGATACAATAGGAATATTCAGACTCACTTAATTTTTTTAGTTTTCTTCTTGTTATCTTGCTGTTGTTTCGATGTCAACCATTGCTGAAATTTCTCGCCTGCTTGTTGCTGCCGGTTTCTATTCTGTTCCTCCATCAAAAGTTTTTGGTGGTTTGTTTTCTGTTGCTGTTGTTTAGCTATCTTTTCAATCTCTGACTCCTTCTTAAAGTACCATTCCTCATAGGCTGCTTGTGCGAGAAGTTGTCTTTGCGGCAAGCCTGAAGCGTAAAAAAATGATAAATGGATGTTTATATTTTGGCTGCATTATTGACCAGAGACAGCATGTTTAAAAGAACAAGAAATATGGTGTTCAAAAGTTGTTATCCTAATCATCAGTCGCTGTAGCCAAACGTCACAGCAGAAAAATCCCGGTACGTTGACTGGGGCATACTGGGCAAGTGTTACGATATGTACTGTGTCTAGTGTCAGCAACTGCATATTGTCTTGTGTAATGTGTCTGTAATGTCTACTGTGTTGAATTGAGTTTAAAGGCAATTTTTCTCTTATATTATCGGCGGGCTTGCCCCATAGCATTTATAAGATGCAGATGTATTATTATTATTAACATTCATGATACAAGATGTAAGATGACGGTTGATCGCGTAACACTTGCACAGTATGCCTCACTCCACTTACCGTGATTTTTCTGCTGTGACGAATGACTCAACTCAGCTTAGTTTTGTAATAGTGGCCAACTAATTATTTTTCTAAATGAAGTGCCTAGAGGCCTAAGGGTGGATGTGATAAAAAATAAACATTCGAGATAATTGAGGCTAAAGTTTTTAACTCTGTTGGTCTGACTGGTACTACTTCCAACGTGTATTGGTGTCGAAATATGCGATGTTAGGGGTGGATTCAATGCTTAGAATCGGTCGCTAGATAGGTTGTCTCTGCTGCCTAACACCGGCTATGTACAGTAAATTACCGTATTATTTTAGATTGAATCGTTATGCCAGCTTTCCGCTTTCTTCAATATGTGTCAGTGCCTACTTTCGTCTCTGTGTGTTGAAAGGATTTAGTTTATTATGATTTTGCAGTTGCTCTCTGTTACAAAGACGACGTTGGTCTAATTCGCACGACCCAATTTTTTGTTGTAACCCCTTGAATCAAACCATGGGGTCGAAGTCGTCCCAGTATACGGTACCTGAATGTCTATCATAGGCTGACTCTCGCACAATCTCCCTCAAGCTATCCAGGGATATACTCCTCTCCAGAACCTTGGTACAAAAAGTGGGTGCTGAGTGTGATGACCGAGGACGGGGTGGTAATTTCTGACTGTTCTTCGGACTGTCGGGAAGACCGAAGTCACTGCTGGACAGCCCGAGCAGCCGGAGACTTCTTTTGAACCTGCTGACCTCGCACCATGTCTCTTGCAGTGCTGACGGCTCCTGTATTTGTTGCTGGCGCTTGCGCGAGATGTTGGGTTGACTATTGCTCCGTTTGATACCATAAGCCCTGAAAGTTTGTTCTGAAGTGAGACTTGGGTTTTATGTACAGTATAATAGTGAATATTATCTATTAGTTTATGAAACACCAAGTTCCGATGCACAGTGAAACTATGGCTATGTAAAAATTTCTTCAAAAGCAGTTGTTTGAATACTTGATTGTATAATTTAACAGAAATATACTATATATTATATAATTCTGGTGTTTTGTAAATCATTTGTTTTTTTACTAAAAGTGGCTTCGGGATTGGGAGGCGCAATTGAAGAACTGCGTATATCACAATAGGAAGGGTTAAAAAAGAAATCTACCTAATAGAGTGTGACCATGGCTTCGCCGTCCATAGTTTTGTAAATATTATCAGACTGTAAGCATTAGCATTGCAAATGCATTGAAATTAATTGAAGTAGTCTGTCGTAACTAGCCTAATTTGATTAACCACAACGTACACCATTGGCTTCAGGAAGAATTTGTGTACCATATACCTATTATGCATTGCGTTATTCAACTACAGTATATTAGCTTGACAGCGTCTCGCAGTGGTTTGAGTACTTTCATATGAGCCTGAGCAACACGGGTTTTGCTGGCTCTGCCTTTACATTAAAGGGAGTGGGGGAGTGGGGAGACCATGCATTTTCGATTGATGATTATCGATGACGGTGACTGGGACTGCGATTCTCGATAGTGCTGTGGTCAGCGCCTATTGCCTGAGGATTAATAAAAACCTTCTGTTGGAGAAATGGGAAAACGTTTAATTCTGCTATCGCACGTCTTGGAGCTGTCTGGATGCTGACCGCAACATCCCAAATACAGCCGTGATGAACATAGAGGATTCTCTATCAGTCCTCAGTCCTAGACCTCACTGTGTTTTTAACGGGCTTGTAGCTGAGGTTTGTCGATGTTTGCCTTGGATAAGATTTGGGGGACGCCTGGGGTTGCTTCCGGCATGACAACGGCAATCAGATGTGATAAGCATCGCAGTACATGTCGCAATTTTCAACAATAAACACTTGTTTTAACACATTTAAAATTATAGTTAATTGAAATAGACTAGTACCCTTAACGGGAAAAGTGAAAGAATGCAAAAATAAATTAATTTTGATAGTATCAGTTGGCTACTGAACCTAAATCTGTCTTTTCCTTCTTTAAATTCCTCTTCTGTCGTAGATTCGCGATCATCATGGCAATTGACGTCGTGCTGATTATACAATATTAGGGAATTGCAATGCAGTGGTTTCCCGTTGTCTTCTGCATCTTTATGCCGTTTACTCTTAATTGAGTTCCTCTGCCTTCAGGGCCTAACCCCAGGGCTAAAGAGTGTCCTGCACAGAATTTTTTTTTCGCATTTCCCGGCTCAAACTCGGTCCGCTATGTTCAGTTGCCGTTATGCGCTTCCATTTTCACCACGAGGGGGTACAGGTTTTTTGAGATCATTATGAGCATTACTAAGAAGCTCAGCTACTTTGTAAACAAGAATCTAAATCTAAATCTATGAAGTAGGGAAAAACGACTTTATTAAACGAATGTTTTTTTTTCTAATAAATGAAAACTAGCCGAAACTTGCTGACCCCAGTTGAATGCAAATTATAGCAGGTTTGTGGGACCTGCAGGTATGCATAGCTCGCTCCTGAACAAATAGCGTTAACAAATACCTATAACGTGGAACGCATAGCTGTTACTCAAGCCATTTCGGCACTGATACCTCTACGTGACACAATGTGAACAATGTGAACAAATAGCGTTAACAAATACCTATAACGTGGAACGCATAGCTGTTACTCAAGCCATTTCGGCACTGATACCTCTACGTGACACAATGTCCCCAATGTCGGTTTTTGTGGCTAATCAGACATGAGCTCTAGCACAAAGGCCTTCATAATTGGAAGATAATCACGCTCAATATGTTCACTGGGCCGTGGCAGTCTACCGTCCACCTCAACTCTGGGTTGGAACGTCTGCACGAATTTAGAAGCTAACCTTAAAGAGGCAGCTGGAGGCGAAAGTCTTACAGGTGTACAAAATCGAATATCCAGGAATGTAAAAAAAAAAATTGTGTCTCGTAGAGCTGTCAAAAATATCTAATACACTTATTATGCTTCTTCTATCGAAGATTGGCGATCATCATGACAATTTGGATTTTGGAGGCTACTGCTCTGAATAGGGAAGTCGTGCTCTTGCCAAATCACTGCCTCAGGTTTTTCAACTAGGATGTTCTTCTTTCCTTGGATTATTACATTCAGAAGGCGATACTTTTCATTCCCCATCCCATGGCCGAAGTATGTTAGTTTCTTAACCGTCAGCAGCAACTCGACTTATCAGATGCATATCACAAGTAATGCTCCTCTGCTCTTGGATATATTTGTGCTCGTTTCTAACACTGATTTGTGACAATCATTGAGGTTGGTTTGTTACAAAACAACATGTCATGAGGAAGGAGCTCAAAAACTGTGAGCAATCGATCTTTACTTTTTTTTTTCTTTCTTTATAAATACACGGATTTTCTAACTATCTATAATTATAATTGAGTTCAAGGAAGCTTCATAGTGGGAACCAGGATCAGGGAGTATGTTGAGTTGTTCAAGGCACAGTTTAACTTCAATATTGTTTCTAACTTGTTTCTATAAATTAACCTACATTGCTTTCTATTTCCCATCTCTTTAGCCTACCTTTGATCGTAATGCTGTGGGGGTCGCATGCCGCACGGACACGCCGACCTCTCGGGGGGCCCATCGTCTTGGAGCCCTTGGTACAGACCTTCCCACGAGTTATGCACTCGGTTATTTTTGCCCGATTTCTTCTTTTCCAAACTTTGCGACACTAAACTGGATGAATCCAAATTGTTTTTTTTCTGAAAGTTAAAATAATGTTAACATTGGAATTTTTATTTTGTACTTTGCGTGAATAAGTTTGTAATATTTATCGTGGCTCATGGAGCGTTAGCTACTTGGCTACTGTAGGGCACTGTCACCTTCTGTAAAATTACGGATACTGCAATCATCGTTCATGAATTGATAGAGGGCAGGACTGGAGTATCCGGTGGATTCCATTTTCCGACACATTGTCCGTGTATGTTTATTCTTGGTCTTAATTGTAATGTAGTGAATGCAGTAACAACGGGTACGAGTCAACCCGTACATGCTTTCCTATTTATCAATTATAGGTACCGAGACAGATAATATGACAAGTTGCATGCTAAATAATTTACCTAGGGATAAATTTCGTTGCCTCGACTTTCTCTTTCCCAAAGCCCTTAGTTGAACGTGACGATTGCATAGTATAGGACAGGACAATATATTACAAAACATTGGGGCTTCAATTACATAATTATATATAATTTCTTTAAAAGATAATTTTTTTTTTTTTTTTTGAAACTAAAACTTATTCGGTTTTGTTACTCTATTTAAGACCTAAGACATATCTGAAGGTACAATAGAAAGCATCGATAGAAAGGTTCATCAGAAAATTTATTTTTATTAATTTTTCATGAAAATTGAGTCGTTTTATGTATTTATTTTCTTTCGCTCAGAACCAAATTACAATATCAAAGGGCAAGTGATCTTTAAGGTTTTGTTTACATTAATAGCGACTATCATGTGAATAAATAAATCGTTGGACACGTTTTTCAGAAAAACATTTTTACCTGTTTTTTTTTTTAGTTTTTGAGGGTAAAATCCCCAAAATTAAGTTCACTCAAAATAAAAATATAATTGTTTCAAACCTACATGGCAAATTTCATCAAAATCCACCGAGTGGCTTGCCCACTACGAAATGTCTGTCTGTCTGTCTGTGCGTCGATTTCCGGGCAAACTACTCGGTCGATTTTGATGAAATTCGGCATGTAGGTTCACAAAAATCATACCTCGGGACCATTTTTATAATTTTGGGCTAACTCAATTTGGGGGGGTTTTATTTTCAAAAAAACGTCTAAAAAAATTAATTCCCAAAAACGGCTCCAACGATTTCTTTTAAATTCACATATATTGTAGTTGTTGTTAATGTTGATAAAATGCGGGGGGTCGCTTGCCCCTTGATAGTTTGCTTCTGGGGGTAAAAAAATAAAAATGACTAAATTTTAATGAAAAATGACTAAAAAATAATTTTTCTGCGACACCTTTCTATCGATGATTTCTACCTTCAGGTATGTTTTAGGTGTTAAATTGAGTAACGAAACCGGACAGGTTGCTTTCCCAAAAAAGTATTTGGTTTTGTATAAAAAAATGTTTTTGAAAAAATGATAGAAAATTCACGCTCAAATGCATTGCGTGCCCTGCCAGTATTGCTGTGTGGTGATGTGTTGGTCTGACCTATCTAGAATTTACCTCACCACCAGTGACGAGTGACGTCAGGTGGACACCCCCCCCCCCCCCCCCCCGAGATATCGGAAATTTAACCGTAGGAAAATTATTTACCATGAAATTACTCATTTTCTGTATCTACTAATTTTGATAAATTGGAAAGCATGTTCAAGTAAACTCGGACCGGTTCTTGTAATTTGCCAAGAAGCTTAGCATACCGTCATTACCTTCACTAAGTCACTTTTGCTGACCGGTATCCTACTCGGGTAATTCGCACACGAACTTCTAGGTCTCTTCTGACACTCCTCCTTATTAACAACCTCGTCCACAGCAAAACTGGCACTTTTGGGCCGCTCCTTGGCTCGTTTACCGCAACCAGTCTTCAGGTCATCCGCAACCGCAACATACTTCTTCGGCGCCTCCTCAAGAGGGTTCCCATTCTCGTCTTTGGCCTCTGAACTCCTCCCCGAGATGGTGGTCTCGTCCACTTCTTCTATCTTGTTGAGTGTCAGTGGAAAGTGTTTTAGCGTTCTATTGTAGTTGATGTCGACGACGTAGTGGCGCCGGTAGTTGTCGTTGAGGGCCTCCAATAGGTACTCCTCCTCGGAATCAAATTCTTGATCGTAAAATGCAGTCATTTTTATTGAAAACCAAACCACTGGCTGCACAGTTGGCGCGTGTTCGAAATCGATCGTTCCAGTGTTTGTTGTTGGGTGGTAGCTATGGTAACGGCTTCTGTTCGATTGCTATAGCAACTATAGCAGCCTATAGGCGACGTCTGATGACGAGTGTGGGCTTTTCATGTTTTATTATTGCAATCCCTCCTATTTTGCAGCTGGGCTAAACTACACAAATGGGGAATCTATCTTTTTCTTAGAACCCCAGGAGTACTCCAAACATACTCTTGTCCTATTTTAATTAATTAAGGTAATAAATGATTTTGACAGAATCTTCGCACGGAAAAGCTCGGCATTTGTAAAGAAATTCTAGCGTTGGTTTGGGGAAACAATACTTGCAATGCCAACCGCTAGATGACACAGGCGCTCTATTTTGTTCCGAGCTGTAAAATTGTGCGAATGTTCGCTCAGGCCCAATAGTCGTTGATAAACGCCTAGTTGATCCAGATCCCCCGACGCACCAAGGGAATTGCCGCCGAGATACTCGTATGTGCGCGCAGGCAATGGGGTGCTAATTGAGGAATGGATTGATGCACAAGATTCACTCACTGTGCCAGCAATACATATTCGGTACAAATTGTACCGAAGTACAAAGGCTGAGTGAGGTGATGAAGCAGTAGATTAGCAGTGGTCCGGCTGAAAGTGTACTTCCAAACAACTGCTGTCGACATCTTCAGTGGCATTTCGTAGACTTGTGAGATTATGTCTCCAAGGCTCGGTAGCAACTCTACTGTTTCATGTATTTTCGGCGGGACTGTTGCGGATCCGCGCCGCCTTTGTGCATTGAGGCGTGCGCACTGTAGTTATTCTGCTATTACAAAGGAAGTAATTGTTTTGTTCCAATATTAACCTAAGAAATAGGTTACTGCTTGTGTATTGATTGGGGGGGGGGGGGGGAGGGGGGTGGGGGGAATGTCGGACCCACCCTTATTGGCTGTAAATGTTTCGCATGGTGGTTTCGAACCTGTAATCATGTGATAGTGTGATGGCAGGGAGTTAGTGTTGGTGTAGGAGTATTTGTCACGATGCGGTGCGGTGGCCTCAACGCCACTGCAGGATTGTTTGAAGTCAATGTTGGGTGAATGGAACTAAATGGTTCCGCCGCAAATTTTTATATTTATTATGCATTTTTATACTGTATGGGTTGTTAGCCTCATGGGAAATCGCCACTGTCCTAGTTTCATCTCAGCACCAGTTTATTAACCTTAAGACCACAAAACTGAGTTAATAGTTGTACTACCCCTTTCTATGAGGGATTTAACATGTGTCAGACAATTTAAGAACGCACTAAAAATATATTTAATGGACAGTGCATTTTATTCATGGAGCACTCTTCCTATTCCTGGCCAAGAGGGCTATATAAATAAGGACTTTTTTTGTTATATTACTAAGCCAACCTAGCGGAGTTAGGGCTATAAAGCCCTCTCTTACACTCAACTAGGAAGGCCCGGGACCGCCTGCTTTACATGCCCTCCGAAGCATGGCCAGAAAATGTAGGAAGTGTAGGACTCGAACCAACAACCTTTCGGGTGAAAGTTAGAGTCTGTATACTCTATAGGTACATGCCTCTTCTATCGCAGAATATGTGTATTTAAATTACGACATCCTTTACACTGTAGTGTTATATGGTATATACAACACTGACATTAAATTAACTTTGGTTGAAGAGGTAACCTCCTCGTTATAACCGAAATTAGAGGATATGAAAAAAACTGGGCTTGGCGGGATTCGAACCCACGATCTACACCTAACCGGGGAGTCGTCTTAACCGCTGGACCACAAGCCCCGACAAGTCCGGTAATCGCCAAATCCTCTACTTATACTCAAATTGACATGATTCGTGTTTCTAGACAGGTTAGCACAACTACACAACAATCTCACCAGGGCTTGTGGACAGCGGCTATAAGACGACGCCCCGGTTAGGCGTAGATCTTGGGTTGGAATCCCGCCAAGCCCAGTTTTTTCCATATCCTCTAATTTCGGTTACGACATCCTTTGGTGTAATTGATTTATTGAAAACATGATTTAATAGTTATTATTTATTAATATTTAACTGTTTCAGTAACCCTTACGTTTAAGCCCATAAAATGTATATTGTACCTCACAGTGCTCAGCATATGTACTCTATTATGCTGGAAATGGTAAACATAATAAAGATACGCAGGAAAAATTGGAAGAACATTTTTTATTTTATTTATTTATTAAAAGATTAATCGCATGCAAACAATTTAATGAATGTATCCGATTGACCTCTTTAGTCGCCTCAGTAGGTTAGTACCAGTGTTGAGTTACGACTTTACGAGTTATGAATTTAGTAGCTATTCTATTCTTCTATTCTTTAATATTTAACTTTTATATGTTGATTATTGATTTTGCATGAATTGTTGTGGCATTAGTCCGGTCCGCCCGACACCATACCACCCCATAACCCAAATCCAAAGAAAATGATGTTACAGAAAAATTGTAATGGGCAGTGAAGACAGACAGAAGCTGTGTTTGGGAAATAAGTATGTTTTTTAGGCATGAGCGTAATCTTGGCAGTTGGCAGATATTTAATGAATGATTCTAGTTTACTCGAGCATGACAGTACGTAGTTGAGTTGTGGAACAGACTCTGACTTTCACCCGAAAAGTTGTTGGTTCGAGTCCTACCCTCATATTATCTATCTCGGTACACACTGTACGGGTATTCACTGTGTTTGGTTTACCCTAAGGGAAAATATGCAACTGAGGAAAAACCGAACTCCAGTTTTTCTACGGCCAACGACCTTACCATGTTGATTCCAGCAGAGCAGAGCATGTTTCAAACTGCGGCAACTTGGTTGTGTGCACAGCGTTGGCAGGGGAACCTGGTGGGACATGATAACTCGCTTAGGCCGTATAAGTCGAGTCCTGGTCACCTCCGATTTAATCGTGTGACTTTACCATGTTCCCCAAGTGGTTCGGAATCCACTATAATCAGGAGGTCCACCCTGTTAGTCAACTCCCCTTTCCCCGATGTGAAAGAGTCTGCCCTTAGGGTGCCTCAAGTTAACAAACAGACTCACTCCCCCCGCCAGGCTGACAGGGTTGCTTAAATCAGAAATGCTGAAAGCAGGCGTTAGAAACAACAACAACAACAACAGTTTTTCTACGTAGAAAAATAATGCCATGGAAACGTTTATCTCTATGTTTCCCACTGCACCCGACCGGTAGGTTGGGGAACTGCACTTGGGAAATCGAAAACGGCCATATTTGTTGTTTTGAATTTGAATTTTGCTTTTAATTTTATTTAATTTAAAAAATGAACTCTGCGACAGAAACTAATAAAAAAACAACAAAAGGAAACATGTGGCAAGAGGTGGATTACAGCAGATGTTCATAGTTAATAGCCAAATGCTAAGAAACTTTGGAGGTAAGTTAGGTTAAGTTTTTCTATTTCTATGGTTGACGGAGGTATCCTCACGCTGAGCGTTTATTTCTATTTCCCCATTTCCATTTTTCCCTTTTCTACCAAACACAGTGAATACCCCTTGTATATAATAACGTTTTTATAGGGCAGCAAAAAACATTACTACTCATAAATTATTCTTATAATAAGCGTGCAAGTTAGTGATTAGTGCATCACATGCATATGGGCATCGGAATAGGAAGATCGGGAGTGCAGCCGTGTGGGTTAATAACATGATACAGAGCGCAAATCCTGTCTATCGCTACCGCATCGCAAAACCCATAATCACGTACTGTACCAACAAAACTAATCAAATATTCATACGTACCATCTACATGTTTTGTCAGCTTATAAACCTCCTCACAGTTTTTAGTGGTTTTTATTGACTTCATGAGATGATTTTTTAACTTCCAATTTTTTTGATGAAAATGAACAATTGACCTCTTTCGTACGGGTTTGCGCCGAGCCAATCAAAGCTTATCGTTTGATGTCATTTTTCTGTGACTACATGTACAGCAAGCATTTGTAATTTTTATACGAAATAAGTCCATTAAGAACATCCTCATAAAAAAAAAACGTTAAATAATACATCTAGATGAAAGATGAAACAAACGTAAAAGAGAAAAGAAATGAGTTCCGTCTGATTATTTAGGTAACATTATTTTTTCATGGGCAAATGGCCACGAAAATCCACAAAATTTTGTAGGGGGTTTATGGCACATCTTCATCATATCTGACTATTGATTTTTAGGTGAGCGAGTTTAATGGGGTCAAAGTAGCACAAACGACGAGTCACGTAGTAGTAGACGCCCAAAAACAGCCGCTACTACCTAAATTGTGGAAAAATTCCCAAATAACCTTGTATTAGTTGGAAACCAGGGAGAGATTAGACGCCGTTAAAAATTGAATTCCATTTCAGCCTGCACGAAGAATTAGGCATGAAAAATTTTTGTTGTTTTGTCAATAAAGAAATCAGAAGCATTTGTTGGACCACAATAGCGGCTTGTTTGGAGCGCGATTCAGAAAACCATGTTTAGCGTTGGGTGACTGAATGAAAAGTGGACCCACGACTGCATATCAGAAATTAAAAAATCGTCAACGATGCGGACCACTCCTCCTAGGATCAGCGTGCTAAAGACGGCAAGAACCGGCAAAGGGGTGCATACCTTGGTAAAATTTGGACGGATTAAAATATTGGGATCAGCGCTGATGGAAATATTGAAGGAGCCTAAGCCACACAAGACAGACAAGAGTGGAAAAGAAGACTAAAACATTCGCTGCAAACCAATCAATGGATTGCAACTCGAGCAGAATGCCGGAAAGTAACAAGGGTTGGTTGCAATCCGAAGATTATTTCTTATCGGCTTATGAAACTTTTCCCTCCGCCCTCGTACGTTTACATTTGAAAATTCCAAGATACCATCTATGCACCCCCTGAAACCCCCTTTACGACTCCCCTTCCCCCCGAAAAAATTCTATTGTATTCCACATTTCCACTAAAAGTAAATTTAGCCGCATCATTGTTATCCCATTTTTACTGCTTTACAATTTTCTTGAATATTAACATATTATGGGATATTTTTCCTCAAAATATAGTGGAAATTTTTTTTGACGTGACAAAGTCTAATAAATCGATGAGCGCTGGCTGGAATACTATAGATGCATGTACGAAAAAATGTTACTACGATGCGTAACACTGCGTTACACGATGTGTCATGCGCATACGTAATACGTTTTTAAAGCAACTTTTTGAGCAGATGCAGAAGGTCTATCTCAATTTCAATTATACCCATGTCTTCGTCTATTCTTCCTCTTTCAGGCCATGCTATATTTGTCGTGATAAGGCAAGGGGTTCGACTTTGGGGGGTGGAAACGTGAGGACTGAGGAGGTCCGCCCAAATTTGGCCCGAATTTAATAATAATAATAATAATAATAATGCGTGTATTTATCAAAAAAAAAAACATAACAAATTATACTGAACCGGTGCCACAAAGCCAAAAAGGCGCGTTGGGATCACCACACAATTTTTTACTGTAGTAGGTTATTTACTAGTTCGTCACACTAACAATATATTTTTTCAAACTGTATCTGTGAGTAGACTTACAATATGGTTCTTAATGATAGACAAGGTAATATTTTCATTGTATCCGGCCCTAATCATTTCATTATAGTAACTCAAACCTCTATAGTTGTCAGAATTTCTGCTGTGTGTTAATTTGTAATTAAATAAATAAGAGCAGTGTGCGGCCTCATTTTCCTTATAACCTCTTTCCACCCTCATGATGCCCTCCTACTCAGCATATAATAATAATAAGGACTTTTTGTTCTATTACTACGCCAACCTAGCGGAGTTAGGGCTATAAAACCCTCTCTTACACTCAACTAGGAAGGCCCGGGACCGCCTGCTTTACACGCCCTCCGAAGCATGCCCGATTTTAATCGAAAATAAGCCTTTTTCGGCCTTGTTTTTGGTGGTGTTAATATCAATTTGAAAACTTCAAACTACTTTAGTTCTTTTCCACCTTTCATAGTCTTTCCAGACATATATTCAGTTTCACTATCCGTCTCCTCGCTCAGGCTGAGATGAGTGTATAAGCCATCCGTGTTTCGGTGGAAAACAGGTTGAAAGGGTACTTTTCCAATTACATGCATAGAGTAAAAAAATCCACAGCCTGCGATTTTCACCCGAAATGAATTTTTAATGTCTCATTAGAAGCAGTATAAATTGAGGTTTCAAACGAAAATACGATAAATACATAGTTTCACAATCACCCATCCACCCGTTAAACACGAGTAGAACAAAAAATCTGTATAAAATGACGGCTTTTGCACATTTCTTTCTCTTTCCAGCCATATATTAGTAAGCTTTTTTGCTTTCCAATTTATACGTAGTGTAAGGAAAGCTTTGTGACGGTCGAAATTTTCGATTCCGAGATTTCAACGGATTTACACGTTTTGAGGTCCCAGGAACCCAAAAAAGTGGTTTTTACGAAATGTCTGTCTGTCTGTCTGTCTGTCTGTCTGTGCGTCGATTACCGGGCAAACTACTCGGTCGATTTTGATGAAATTTGGCATGTAGGTTCACAAAAATCATACCTCGGGACCATTTTTTTTATTTCGGGCTAACTCAATTTGGGGGGTTTTTATTTTCAAAAAACTTCAAAAAAACGTCTAAAAAAATTATTTCCCAAAAACGGCTACAACGATTTCTTTTAAATTCACATATATTGTAGTTGTTGTTAATGTTGATAAAATGCGGGGGGTCGCTTGCCCCTTGATAGTTTGCTTCTGGGGGTAAAAAAATAAAAAATGACTAAATTTTATGAAAAATGACTAAAAAATAATTTTTCTGCGAAACCTTTCTATCGATGATTTCTAACTTCAAGCATGTTTTAGTTTAGGTGTTAAATTGAGTAATGAAACCGGATAGTTTGGTTTCCAAAAAACTAACTCAAATGCATTGCGTGACCTGCCATTATTGCTGTGTGGTAATGTGTAGGCCTGACCTATCTAGAATTTAAGTCACCTTCAGGTGGTGGACGACCCCCCCCCCCCCCCCTGATATCCGAAATGTAACCATAGGAAAATTATTAAAATTATTTACCATGAAATTAATCATTTTCTCTCTACTAATCGATAAATTGGAAAGCATGTTCGAGTAAACTCGGACCGGTTCTTTTATTAGTTATGAATTTTGATGTTTGCGCTTAAGCTGTGTAGTCATGGTGGACGTCGCGCACTCCCGCGCTGCAAGTAATTGTTGACAAAAACATGAAAAAAGGGTCGGCTTTCTGAAAAAATTCATTAAAGAGAGCCAGAATTACTATTAAAGCACAGAAAAATTATACGATTTTTCAAATATCCATCGGTTTTCCTAATAGAGTTCGACTTAAGGGCCACATTTGGACCTTAAAACTAACTTTTCCCGGAAACTTGCTGACATATCCTGATGGGAAATGTAGCTCTTGTTCATTTTCAATGCTTAAATCGACAATAGGTCTACTTTCTGAGCAGTACGTATTTTCCGGGAATTGCACTGAACTGTCCCACATTTCACCGTTAATCCGCCCCAGCTCGGTTTATTTTCGGTGACACAACATGCGGCTCATTTTTGTTTCAAATTAAACGGGGGACACGCTATAGAGGTTTGTCGTTGTTCGCCTGAAACGCCACTTTATTAGGAATATACCGTAATAGGGCCTCATTAGATGTTGCATCCGGAGGTACCTGCGCCGATATCCTTTTTCTAACTCAATATTTTTTTCAATATATTTCTCTGACTTGGTGGAATAACCAGTGAGGACAAAATAAAAATAAAATAAATAAAAATATCACATTTTTGCTTGTGACTTATTTTATTTACAATTTAACTCTGGTAAACCCCATTATGGTGTACACAATCAGTATGCGACATACTGTATGCCTAACCGCTTAAAATTGTAGCCTGCTAATTTTTTCAGTTGCGGAAAATTAACCAAAGACAAAAAATTAGGCTGCTTTCGTTATTCAATGCTGTACTGGCTGACTAGCAGTTTACAAAAAAACAAACAAAAAAATGAGACACATATAGTAAAGATTTCCAAATATTTGTAAACAAATAATGTCTCGGCTTTTTCGGCGAAATTGAATAATTTCAACAGCAAAGATATGAAAATGGTCTTGTAAAAAATTATATTCTCCTAAAGAAAACAAACAATTCACCTCACTGATTTAAGACAATTGCATAAAATCTTTTTAATACACTATCATGCTTTATACAGTAACAATATTTCATGTCTAACAGCCAAAATGCAAATATAATACCACAAAAGCTTGTATTTTTAATGAATTTTTTACAAGACCCTATCTTTGTGGCTGTTGCACGAGGAATTAATTAAGTTAGAAATACTATAATATTTACAAAATATGTGGAAATCTTTACCTTAATTCCAATCCATTCTTGCAGTTGAAGAAACATATTGTTTCATTGTTTTTTTTTTTTTTTCAATTCCTCATCGCACAGTAGGTACAGAAATAGAAATAGTGCATGGCGTACCTGTTATTAAAATCCTGTCTCTGAAGCGTTGGAAGGAACTTTTACAATATCCAGAGTACTTTTACTGCCGACTGATCTTGACCCAATCAAGTGGCGATTATCAATGGAAACAATTGTAACGTATACAAATTGAGGATATTGAGCCAATGATGAACATGTAAATGGCCAGCCATAAGCGGACCCGGTGCCGGAGACCCCCCTCCCCCGCCGGCCGACTTGCTCCTTGTATAAAACCGATTGACTCCCTCTAGCAGACAACTAGTCTTGTGCTCTCTTACAAACACAACATGATTTACAGGGTGAGTTTTAGTATTGGAAAAATATTTATATTTTAAAATTAATTTAGCATTTACAAAAAAATAATGTGACTTCGCTATCCATTAATAGCATAACAATAGACAATACAATATATGTGAACTAACTGAAAAAAATATTGAACTAAAACGCAACAATAGGTTTTTGGCGCCTTCAATTTATTTGTAAGAATTAATAGGTGCGATATTATAAACAATTAATAAAAGCTTTTTTAACAAATTACTTTTAACTTTATGATTGATGTCTACATTTATAATTGATATATAATTTGCTAGATAATGAGCCTTACTGTAATTTTGGTTACTTGATACGACAATTATAATTAACAGGTTATGTGTAATTGCATTAGTTTGTGCTCAGCGATGAGGGCTGCCATTAGCATACTTTTAATTTTTAATAAGCATTAATTATGCGCTTTCCGTCATTAGCATTTTAATTTAAACAATATGTATCATAATTGAGAGGCTTCAATTATTACAGACCATTTAAATATTATTTTGAAATTGTAAAAGCAGATTAGCCAGTTTATAAGCACAGTCAAGAATACGGTTATCATGCAGTAGAGCGATGTATAAACTGATGGGTTTTCTAGCATTTGTGTTGCGGCCAAAATACCTATGAAAACGGCTTTGGATGGTCGGTTACACCTTGACTTAAGGTCCGTTCGAATATCGAAATGACTGATATACAATATTAATCTCTGTTAAGACCAAAATGTATTGACAGGTGGACAGCCAAACACAATTGAGACCTATTTACAAGCATTCGGTTTACCCCAGTCATCACAATTAGTATAGTTACTGCTCCTCACATACTAGTGCAATTTGTGTAACATGTTTTGATCGCATACGGGTTGCTGAAGCCCAGCGATAGTTATTATATATTTTTTATATGTTGTATTGTACACTGTATTCAAGGAACTAAAAATTGAATTGAATAGTTGAAACTGTTGAGTACAGAAAATTCACGCAGTATTATAACAATGCAGCTATTTAAATTTCTTGTTTGGCTTGTTTGGGAGGTCGATCTTTTGGACTGTGAGATTTGAGCTCTCAGTCCTTCCGCATACTTAGTGGGATGAGACCCTGTCCCACTAATATTTCTCTCATCTTTAGGTGATTGTGTCCTTCACAAAGATGAATGGACACCAGCCCCATCTTCATGTAAACCAGGCGGTCCCGGGCTTTCCTAGTTGAGTTTAAGAGAGGGCTTTATAACCACTCCGCTAGGTTGGATTTTTTATAGAAAAAAAGGCAGTATTTAGTTATTTATCTTCAAACCCAGCCCCGGGCGCCACATCATGAAGGTGCGCTAAATTGGGCAAAAAAGTCAAAATGCATATTATATAACAATCTAGACTTACGTCCACGAAAAGCCATTTAAAAAAATAATATAAATAACCAGTAGCTCGCGTCATTGGGGACGACCACAGTCTGTTGTGTAACTATCTGCCAAGTAAGTTAATGGACGATACCCTTATGGCCTTTTCAATAAAGGGTATGATCGAAATTTGCAGAATGCGACCCATTGGCTTACCACCGCGCCGTGCTGCGGGTGTTAATATTTTGACAGGTATTCCGATATTCGGGACGGAGACAAACTCAGCATAGAAAAAGTAGTGAAAATCGCCCCAGCCGTTCTTGAAAACTTACCTTTTTCAGATACCTGTTTCTACATACCGCACGTTTTTAAACTAGTGTGCTTTGGCACTTGATTCTTTCCATGTCTTCATTGTCTTTTATATGTACTCCAATATTTATCTAATAAAGGATATCTTATAGAAACCAGAAATGATAGTTGTAATAGAGGAAGTTTTGGTGGCATAATTCCAATATCTAACTTTAATCTAGGCCAACTTGTTGACACCCGCGTAAATTCCCACTTAATACTTAATAATTCGGATGCAGCGCCCTGTTCAGTGTTACAGTGCTAATTTAGCCGCGGTTCTGTCCTTTAATAAGCAGGAAGTGACTCTAGTATAATTTTGTTCCTCTCCTAATCTTGACTCGACTAAGCGATTATCCTAGATATAGAATTGTAATAACGGACCTATTGGTTACAGTTCCCACTTAAATCCTCTTTGCTGCATCTAATTGCATGTTGTTCGTATACCAGACAGGTTCAACAATGTGAATTACTGACTTAAGTATGATTTAATCATTATTACGTACGTAGGGTAATGGGTATTTTGTCGAGTAGCCCAAGCGCCAATAGCCACATGTATTTTAATGTATTACGTCAATTCGAGCATGGCCTCGTACGTCCGCCGCACCGTTCGTTACGTACTCATGCACTTTTATTTTTTTTCCGCATAGCGTATGCATTTACGCCTTTAGAGGTCTGTTGTGTCCCCTGCAGACTATTTAGACGGCCGCTGTTCATTAAAACCTGTCCCCTTAAAGTCTCTTGAAGAATTTCATCACTTTTTTGGTTAGGCTACACCTTACCTAGCGCAGGAAGCTGAACTAAGTAATATTTTTTTGATTCTATATATATATTCGGATAGGTAGTCTTCCCGTATATCAACCGCTTCATATACTTGCTATCTCCCATGAGACCAGCAAGTGCCGGAGCGTTCTCACTGGTTACTGTGAGCACTGAACACTCGTTAAAAGGGTACTAAAAGGCCTTGTAATAAGGTATTTTGTAGTAAACCCCCGTGAACCTGTCTGTATTTTTGTTTCCATTATCGTGACGTATATTCGGCAGCTGCTGTATTAAGAAGAGGAACGTGTTAAGAGATATCCGGAGCTAAGGGGAAAAACCTTACGGGTGTAAAAATTAAATATCATTTTCGTGTGTTAACGTCACTAACTCTGATTTGCAACCGTTTCATTTGAATAACAAAAACTGACAGTGCGGGATGTCTGTTAGGAGGATTTCCACAATCGGTGTAAGTGATGGCCAAATACCATATTATGGTAATACAAACTATGCCATCACAATGCAGAAGAGCACTTCTTCTTTTTACTAATGACTAATGTCTCAACTGTAGCGCTACGATCGACATTTCCTGGGAAATTTTACCATGTGGACGTGTCCGGTTGTCTCATATATTTCACTTGTTACGCAAATTTTTATGAAACGCGTATAGCCCTCCGTGATTATCACGGACATGTTCACCTGGCTGGCTACAATGCTGCCATCAATATGCAACCTGTAACGAATTAAATCGGAAGTTGAGCGGTAATCGGCCCGATTACAACTACAGCAGTTTGGCCGTGAGAGCCGGCTCATTAGTTCCCCTGTGGAGCGAGACTGGGCCCGGGCCCCGGGGCTACTCATAGGTCGACGTGACCGGCACTCAACCGCGAAAACACGGCCGGGCAGGTCGACGCACCTGAGCTGCTGCCACTGAGGCAATCCCACCTTGAAATGAGCTAATGCAACTGCAGCAAATGAGCCGTTGCATTAACAAACGAGCCCTTTACTATAACGTCCATTGTTGGTATGCGCATTGTTTACTCAACAGTATTGATTTGGATTGGGACAATGGTCCGCGTACCTAGTCAGCATAATGCTCGGTGCAGTGGGCCATGGAAAGCAGAACATACCACACGATAGAACTTCTAGGAAGCTCGTGGCTAATTCTGAATCGGGGCATGAAGAGGCAGTGTGCAGTACATTGTACTGTACATATCGTATGTTGATTTAAGTTAACCTTACGTTTGAAATAGGCGGAAATCAGAAGTATGTATAGATTTGTGAAGTGTGTGGTCCTACCCTCTCTAATCAATGAACTACCAAGCTCAACTAATGGCTTACCATTGCGAGGAAGCTTTAAGCTACATGACCCATAAGACGTATTGAGGAAAGAACATGCTTAAAATAAGCCCTCGCCTTCACCTCCTCTATAACAGTCACCTTAAACTGCGGGCGGCGAGTTTACCCTTCGATAAAAAGCATGTACGCGGCACGAGGCAGGATTTTCAATAAGCTGTATTCGATATACCAGACTTTTACAAACTGTATACACAGCCTAAACTCAGTCAGTCTAAGAACACTAACATCTCCTTAGTAAATGTTTGATCAAGGTTGTTTCTTTCATTACAGATAGCCCTCTTTCTCGCCATCGTAGCTGTGGCCTCTGCACAGTACGGAGGTAGCTACGATAGAGGATACGAGCACAGCGCTCCTCAGCACGGATACAACAACAAGTACAGCCCCCCGGTTGCCATCCTCAGCCATAAGCAAGCCCTTGGCCACGACGGCAGCTTCAACTACGCCTTTAACGCTGACAACGGCATCCATCAGGGAGAGTCCATCAACCCCGATGGCTCCAGGCAAGGCTCCTACTCCTACGTAGACCCCAGTGGCAAGACCGTCTCCCTCAAGTACATCGCAGGCAAGGACGGCTTCAAAGTCCTCGAAGGAGACCACGTTCCCCGGTCAGTTCCTCTTCCTCCTCAGCACGCTGCTGCCTACCAACAAGCCCACGCGCAAGCTGCTGAAGCTGCTCAGCGTGGACCTTCTCCCGCGTACCAGGGATACCAGTCGTCTCCTGCTGCCTACGGTGGATCTGCCGCCTACAGACGGCCATACAGCGTGGACGACTCTGATGATGACAAGGGCAGCTACTATGAGCCCAGCAACCAGCAGCAAAACTACAAGAGCTACAATAGCGGCCACGACGAGTCTGAACCCATCCACACTGGTCCCCACTCTTTCGGTAATGGATACGCTTTCGAATTTGCCGGTTGAATAATTGGATAGGGTTTGTTGTTGTACCGTTGCGTTGTGACTGTTGATTTTTGTATCTATCTTCTCTCATGTGATGAGAGAGAATTTTTAGTGGACTTTTTTATAAACTAAGTCATTGCCACTTGCGAATTAGTTGACTGTATGTCTTGTTCATAATACGTGATAAAAAGTTCCTTGTATAACTTAGGCTTAAGTTCGTATTATAACTGGACACAGATTTATTGGTAATAGCTACGATTTTTCCACTTCTTTCGGGTGTCAGCTTTGGGTTAATTCTTGCTCTGTTAAGGGTTCAGTCTCCCTTAAAACTACGAACTGTGTCTATGGTTAAAACTATAATAATTTTTGTTACCGATGTTATTAGTAGCGCAAGTGTTTTAAATTTTGTAAAATCTTTTGAGTGAATAAACTCGGCTACGCTACCGCTCCAGCTACTTGTGACTTATGCATTAGAGCATTAGGCACCTAACGGTATCTATAAAATAAATTATGAATGCTGCCTAGCCTACTGTATTAGTTACTGATGTGCAGCCGGTTTTAATGAAGTTGATTGAGTAATGGTTAGTCTATTAACATTTTTCAATCATTTGCTTCATAGCCTACTATATTATTGTTATTAAATTGTAAATTTACTTTTGTCTTTTTTGTTCTGTTTAAAATGACAGTGACGCTGAATGATACGTAGGTAGCTCATGGCAGTGTACCGCTTTTAGAATTATGGTGCTTACCTACATTTTTTTCGTTTCGTCTAAATTACTTACATGTTACTTTATTCTAAATCTACTAATCCATTAATAATGCGGGGTATGTTCATTCAGAAAATTATAGGGTCTGCTATTAGCTACGTGACCCTATAGTCTACTTATTAGGGCCGTGATACCTGTGGTATCCAACCCAAAATTACATAAACGTACGGTTTCCGAAGTGAAATAATTACTGTAACTTGAAGAAGCGTTGCCTAACATATAGGACACCTGCACATTGCAGATTATGCAACGACGATAGCTACTTTTAATGCCGTGCCTTTTCCGGGGTTGGGGGCCGTGCAATAATTAACCACCCGCTGTATTCACAAATGCATCAATCATTGTCTGATTTGTATCAATTTTCTCTTTGTACTGTCCGACACGTGACGGACGTGACCTGTGTTCAATTATCCAATGTCGGATTTGATTGTGGCCGTGTTAATGGGTTCTTGTTCAGCCTTTTTTTCACCTTTTCATTAGGTAGTAATATTGGGTTGCCTCTCATTAAATTATTTCTCTCCCCATAGTAGGGCCTAGTGTAATGGCTTTCAGTGTGAGGGGAAAAGTGTATTGGACAATGGCTCTTTTTTTGGGGTAAGTTTTTGGTGTGCTAAGAAAGTTTAGCCTGCCCTAATAAACGGTATATTGTATAAATAAAGGGGAGTCCACAAAACCAAAACTTCTAGTTAGGCTATATTTTGTAGCCTACTGTCCAAGGTTATAATATTATTTTATACAATAAAAAAAAATCGGTAGGCTAAAATTAAAGATAATATAAGTGCCTATAGGCCTTCTCTGCGGATCGCGCCATCAGTATACTAAGCGTAGAGGCTAGTATTCATATATATATGAATTCATATATATTGAAATATCACTTATTATTTCAGAAATTATTATACATATATTAAAGCTACGGTAGGTACCTATACAGCATAATAAAATTAATAGGTCTATAATGGTAGTACCCAAGGTCGTAGCCAAGGGGGGTTCAACCCCCCCCCCCCCCCCCCCCCAAGCGAAATGGCTTGATACTAGATAAAATCGGATTTTGAGAGGAAAAATAAAATCCACTATGTTATATCCAATAAAATTTATGAAACCCCCCCCCCCCCGAAAAAAAACTGGCTACGGCCGGGTCAGTACCTAATAAATGAAATAAGAATTATTTTGTGTGATTTCATTTCTCAGAACATGTCAGACACTTAAACAATTGCTGATAAGATTTTATGTAGGTGCTGGTAGGTCTACTGTAACTATTTTTCAAAGCGATGTACCTAAAACCAAGAAATTAACATTTACCAGAAAATTTCAGCTCTCAGCAGCATCTCCCCTAAATACAATCATAAGACGTAAGCATCATAGTACCGTACCGTACCTATATTATGTAGGTACTAAAATAAATACGCTATGTACAAATCTTTCAACCACCCGCACTGCCCCTTTTATTATAGGATAGACTTACTTGCCAAAATCTTTGCTTGTCACTCTTATCCCAAAAAATAGGTACTTCTTGACAGTGACAGTGGACAGTCATTATTGCAACCCCCCAAGACTTGCAGGGCCACATACAGGAGTATCATTAAAAAATTCTAATAGATCAATTGCAAGTTGATAATGAAATAATGTGATAACTGGCAGACCGCAGTCATTAGAAATTGTGTGGCACGACCACTCTACACGGTTGTATAACCAAATTATTGCGGCAGGGCTTACAAAATTCAGATGCAAAACCAAACTCGAAGTTTTTAGTTGTGAGTTACCACACCTACGGGTATAATGGTTAAAAAATATATATTACCTGATTTAATTTCTCAAAGTATGACATTATTATCAGTAGTTTATTGTTCATGATCGAGCGAGGAGGCTAGTAAAATAAATTAACCAAAATAAAATTTAATATATTTCTTTTTAATGACTAGTCTTGTGACATTGTGACTAAATTATGAAATATCTAACTCGTAAATAATTATGTAAGCAAATAATTTAATACATGGGTACATGATGTTACAAAAAACTAGAGAATTATTATTCTGAAGAAAACTTTCAAATTTTTAAATTTTAGCGCCACCCAGCAGAAGACAAACTTATTATTTGACGTTTACTTTGTTTATTTTGGATTTTCTGTCTGACATTCAGTTATTCAACATTGAACATTTCAACATGGAAGGCTCTCTTTGGAAATGGACAAATTACTGGAACGGTAAATACTTTATTTAATTGAATTATATCGTTCTGATTCATCAAGTTGTTTTAATTCTATGTTATATCAATTCTGTTCAACATTACAGGTTGGCAACTTCGGTGGTTTGTTCTGGATAACGGTGTTCTGGCGTACTATAAAAGCCAAGAGGATGTCAATCTTGGATGCAAAGGATCTGTCAAAGTTTCTACCTGCGAAATAGGAGGTTCGTATTTATTAATACATCATGTTTTGTATTGAATCCACAAGATTTGTCTACATTAAGGAAGGATATGCGATGACGTGGAGAAGTTGAAAATATGCCTGTGGACTAATTAAACCGAGCCTGTTTGTTCTATTCTTTATCTAACAGCGATGTAAAGTTAACCTCTTCGTGATAATACTGTTGGCCTAAGATTCCAAGTAGGGTGGCTGCTCTCTAATCCTTGAAGACGTCAATATAGGTATATTTTATCTGGCCATCTATTGGCTGTAATAACTCGAAACAACAAAAATCTTTGTTGTGTGAACTGCAGGACAGTGTGGTGCTATGAGGTGGTGAGGTGGGAGATTATTTCTTTAGGTTGTATTTGGGTGGGACAGGAAAAGAGATTTTTGTACTGAAAGCGAAACCAAAACAATTTATTGTGTACTGGGTGTGAAGGGGGATCTTTTCATTGGTTATCAATGCTTTCATTATAATTATGGTGGGTCGGCATTCACTGAAGTTTCTGTCTACTGCTCGCGGCTGTTAACATATTGATATATTGCCTTTGCTGAGTGAAAGGGAACTAACTCAAAAATTTGCAGATTCCAGTAAATGCCAAATAAATTAGTTTTATTCGGTATCACGCTGCTGCATAAGCCACAGCAAAGAAACTCTAATTAATTTCGTTCAGAGCAAGCTGTTGTGTCCATATAAATCGAGCCGTAGAAAAGAAAGTGGAGTTACTTATTTGTATATTGATCAGCACAACTTGTGGGGAAATGTTTGTTCAGAAAGACAATTAACTCATTCAATTTGATGTCTGATTTTTTTCTGTGAGTTACTTCTATTTCATACGACGGAGAATATTTTTCTGATTTTTTAATGTCAAATACGCATATTTCGATTTATTTAGTCACTGTACCTACCTCCCTTTCGCCCAGCATAGGCGATATGCACTGTTTGTTGTTCACTGTATCACTGGAGTCAGTAAATTTCATGTCAGCTGTGATTTAATATTCCTTTTCCTTTTACAGTTCACCCTCACGACAGCACTCGCCTGACGATCTCAATACCAGGTGAGCAGCACATGTACCTCAGAGCACCGTCTAGTCAGGAGAGACAGCAGTGGCTGGTGGCACTTGGTAGCGCGAAGGCATGCGTCACGACCGCCTACGACGGCGGTGACAAGTCTGAGGCGCTGCGGACCAAGAGGGCTGAGCTGCGGCTCTACTCGGATGTCTTGCACCAGCAGGTGCAGCTGGTCAAGGACAGTGCCAATGACACGCCGCCCAACTTCGACGTCCTCACTGAAACCACTGGAATGCTGTCACTGACGTGCGACACATTCTTGAAAACCCTCGATGAATGCCTAAAAATTGTCGATGAGAATGCTCCTTATGAATTTCCCCACCAACATGTTACCGATGTCGGCCTGTCACCGGGAGGTGCGTCCAAGTCGAAGCCCACTGTCCCTTCAATCAAAAGAAGTGCGTCGTATGATACGACCGATCGAAAGACATAGGGATAATGTTAGGAATTTGAAGGGACTTCATGAAAATTGAAACGACCCATGGTTCCTTCTTAATATTTTTCATATTGTAAATGAAGTTTTAGGCTTCAGTACGTGAATTGAAAAGCATAACATCTTTATTATGTGATTATAGAAACATTCACACATTAGGGAATTTCTTAGAAATACAATAATTTAGTTGTAAATGACGGGAACCCCCCCCCCCCCCATCTCTGGAGGTAGATAGTATGTACAGTAGGTCTAGGTAACACTTCAATGCAGAAATTTGGGGGAGTAATTGTGTTGAGAGATGTACTAAAATTCGGATATTAATCCCAGTAAGGCACATTTCCTCCTTAGTAGCGTAGCTTCCTCCATCGTTGGTAAGGCTACGGATAGTGGAATCCGAAGCCGCCACGTTTTTCCGATCAAATGCGTTGAGATTCCATTTTCCGCAGCTTGTCTGCGGAAGGTGGGAGCCTCCCTGGGAGCGGTCGCGTCCCGTACGCTAGATATGATAACCAACACAGATATAGTACGTTAATTAAATTTAGTATTAGTTTCCACATTCACTTTGGAATGCTTCGTCAACTTAGTCAAGCCTAAAAATATACATATATATTTTTAGTTATACTTGACTAAGTTATTTTACTTTACTTTTTAACAGTACCTTAATATTGCATTGGTGTCATAACCGTGTTTAAGTTTACAGCCGGAATAATTTAATACAAATTCTTCAAGTTCATTAGGCCAGAGCTGTATGAAAATGGCAATATTGTTTTTTTACTACTTCATTCTTTATGACGTCATGTGGCGAACGTTTTGCATTTAACCTAGTAGGTCCTATGATGTTTGAAAAGCTTGCAAATTTATAATATTGTTTCAGAATCTTAATTGGCATAATTATATTCGGAGTTACAATTTTAGGAAATATTGCGGACATTGACAACTCACAATTTGTGTTTAAAACTAGTAATTAAATTTTGGTTGCTGCGGATCGTCCGACTTGTCAAGAATTGAGATACATTGTCTTAAAGACAGGTATTATTCAATTAATAAATAATAAATAAATAAATAAGGACTTTTTTTGTTGTATTACTAAGCCAACCTAGCGGAGTTAGGGCTATAAAGCCCTCTCTTACACTCAACTAGGAAGGCCCGGGACCGCCTGCTTTAGATGCCCTCCGAAGCATGGCCAGATTGTTAGTTATGTAAAAAGCCGTTAGTGGACTTAATGTGGTATATAATAATTAATAACAATAGTTGAAAATCCTCACGCAGCGGTTGCATTTACCGTAAATAGGCCTAACTATCTGTAATTTGATAATTTTTGGACAATTTTTATTATTTCATCTCATTCTGTTATGACCGTTTCTGTATAGGCTACGTACACCAATGTGCGATGAATTTAGGACAAATAATCATCAATTATCTCACTTAAATATTTCTATAAATTTACCTAACAATTGTTGCAATTGATCGTTAGACCGTACCAACAGCGTAGAGCTGTATCTAAAGCTTCCGTCTCAGCTGTTATCCAGCATTCTGTAATAATGACTATCTCTTAAACGTTGGTCTTCCCATTAAGTAGGTATTAGCAGACTAGTATTAGATAACATTGCACAAGTTCCTTTTGGTTTGTATTGTTGATATAATTTAGCTATTTTGTGTTGGTGGTAGATACCGTGTCCTTGTATAATAAAGACTGATACTGCTTCTTAGCATTGCATAATTTTGTGTTATTTTTTCGTAATATCCGTATCAAATGGGTCGCTCGTTTTCAGATGTTTAGGTCAACTCTATTTATATATATGTAGTTTTGTACTGTAGTGATCAGAGGCGTAAAGTTTTAGAATTATGGCGGGGGCAAAACCAAGTTGACCTTATGCCGCATCAGGCTTTTCGTAAGGAAATTTTTCATGCATAGGCTTCCCATATCACGGAATCAGAAATTCACAAGAATTTAATGCGTCTTGATAATTGTGAACTTCGAATGATGTATAACCCCCCCCCCCCCCCCCAAAAAAAAGGGAGCTGGTGGGGGTAAGATGGACCGTGCCCCCGCCAACTTTACGCCCCTGGTGGTGATGACTGAAAACTAGTCAGTGAGGTTAGGTGAGGGCCATGTCTGAAAAGACGCTTTTTTCGACAGTTATTCATGTAAACTACTAGAGAATTTTACAATTATTGTTGAACGGTGCTGAATTTATAGTGGTGTCCACACTATGCCGCGTTGGCTGTTGGCACTGCCAACATGGCAAATCTGATTGTCGCAAAATGTCCGCCGAGGTGGACTTATTAGGAGGATATAGGCCTTTCTGCGTGCCGCGAGAAGCCAGCAACGCAACGGTTGGCACGTCCCCACTACTCGCTCTCGCTGTCTTCCTTAGATGGAAACCGACATTTTTTAGCAATTTTCTGCGGCAAACCGTTGGCTAAGTGGCACATGCCAACGGTCTCATATCCACATTGTATTGGCTTTGCCGCGTTGGCAGTGCCAACAGCCAACGGCAGCATATATAGTATGGACGCCGTTTAAGAAGACATTAAAATGAGTGCTTACGTATCTTAAAGGCCAGTTCCGCCCCACAGAAGGGCATTCTACATCTGAATCCGAACAAGAAAATTTGTCAGCTGTCCGGCAGTACCGTATAGTTATGCGACTGCCAAAAAGTCACCTGAATTTTTTATATATATCCAGGTCAATATAATACCGTATCGGAACATTGCAAAGCCGATGCAATGGTTTGCCGTAAATATGCGGGTACAACATTTGGTTGGGCATGGTTGGCTATAGGACGAAATCTCAGATCATTTTTTGCCCTGGCAATCAAGGCCGCAGCCAGAGGGGGGGGGGGGCCCTCCCGAAATATTTGAAGGGTACGCTGGATAAAATGGAGTTTGCTGTAATATATGGTCTATTGTGCCTCACCACCGGTGATGTCAGACTAGGGTTGCCATAATTTCGTAAGCAAAAATACGGACATTATTAAAAAGTTCATTCTATCTAGTGTAAATTTGTTTTTCAAAAACTCATTCTCTCCAGTGTACAATTAATCTTTCGTAAGATGCATTCTATGTAGTGTAAAATTAATTTTGAAGGAATTTTTCTCTTAAAATAAGCACAAATAAAAGAAATAATCATACCTCGATTAAATTCATTATGTATTGACGTATTGTAGGCTAATTCAATCACAATGCCAGTCATATTAAATTCATATTAAATTAAATTCAAAAATTGTATATTTCAACGCAAAAATTATAATTAATACAGATTTTTTTGTAAAAATACGGATTAAATACGGATTTAACCATTGACTATTTAAAAATACGGACATTTCTTGTTTTTGGGCTTTGTACGATACGGACACGGACAGAAACCCGAAAATACGGACTGTCCGTACCAAATACGGACGTATTGCAACCCTATGTCAGACAGACCCCTCGCGAAAAATATTTCTAGCTACGGCCTTGCTGGCGATCTGGGGATTGCAACATAATATATATTATACTAGAATAGTAGGCTAATATTTTTTTTACTTTAGACCTACTATTCCTATTTTAAAATTTAAGCATTATAGCCTTTTCTCACCATCAGTTGCATGCATTGCACATAAAAAGCAGTTATATACAGTCAGTAGTAACTCATCTATTATATACTTAACTCATACAGCCTATCTCTATAGGTAGCCTATATTTTGACTCGAGCTCAAAGGAGTCAAGGGCGGATTTTGCCTCCAATTCAGGGGGGGGGGGTCAGCGCGCAGGTTCAGTGGATTGTGTATATCCTTAAAAAACAATTATTTTTAATTCCCCGCTGTAAACCCATTGTTATCTAGTGTAAGTACATTTTATTTGCGGGTGGGGGGGGGGGCGGTGGACCCTCGCACCCCTCTAAAATCCGCCCTTGTATGGAGTACATTGTATAATTAATTGACGTAATTATTATTATTATTATTTCTTAGTAATACTGGCTGCCAGACAATTTCCATTAGAGCCTATCCCGGGATTAGGGATTGAAAAAGGTTCAGGATTGCGAACTCTAGGCATGGTATTTGGTTAAAAAATAGGCCATCAAACCAGTCGAAATTGCACCCTATCGAATGTTGTTTCCATCAAGCGCCTGCAGTTTAGTAATTATTAACAAAATTATTTTTATTGGTATTGAAACTGATTACCGAGGAGGGAGTTGCTTCCAACCAATCGTTAAGATTAAGAAGACGCATTAGAAACATTAGACAACTCCAGAAAATGCTGTCCAGCGACAATAACATGTCTGACTGGTTTTGAATAATTTTACACCTAAAATACCTTATTAGCCTTACATAGTAAGCTACGAGGTACCGTACTTTGTTACTTGTATAGGGGAGATCGGCGTAAGATGGATAGTCTAAGGTGGGACCCCTAAAACTTAAAGTTAAACTTAGGTTTTCAATATTCTGGCAACTGAACGAGGTACTTAGGGATCTTGGCTAGCCTCGGGAATATATTTCGCGCAACTAGAAGTATACCTAATTTAGAAGGTTTAGATTGATTTCCGCAGAACCCTACTCTTATATTCATCTTACCCCATGGGGTGGGGCAAGATGAATAACTGATTCTGAAGTGATGATTATGACTAAAAATTAGAAAACGTTATTGTCAATGAAACAATTTTATTGTCAAGTTGAAACATAAAAAAAAAAAAATCAAGGGCTTGTAAGCTGCAGTATACCGAACCTCTTGGAAATTGATACTATACGGAACAAGTTCCTTGTATTGCCTCTAAAATGCCTTTTTGCATTCCTTCCCCCAGGCACCTATCGTTTCTTTTTTCATACGCACTTGCGTGACATAAAAATCGATCTGACAAAAAAAAGTAAAAAAAAAAACAATTAGGCTATATCCATCATACCCCACAGAGTCAATATTCATCTTACCCCACCCTGTTTTCGTTGACAAGAAATGAAGTTATGTAAGAAATATCTGCGTTTTTTTTCAAAATTAGTTTGCAATATGAATTTTAACGACTTTTTTTTTAATACAACTGACGAAAATTTAGTAAACTAATAGAAATAAAAAATTTGTAAAACCTTACCAAAGTGTATCAAATTATACATGCGTGGCCTCAAAAACGTCATTTGCAATACAACATCTAAACAACTACGAAATTCTGGTACCGCGAAATGCGGTCAGTTTTGAAATTCTTTTACGTCACTTTTTAAACTATACCACCAGTTCATTCCCCCTTTTAGTTTGGCGTAAATTTGACTTATTCATCTTAAATTACCCCGCTATCCATCCTACCCCGGTCTTCCCTACATAATTTGTTATGAAAATTGTTCAAAATTAACAAAGCAAATGCAGGAAATAAAACAATTTCCTCCCCTTCCATTCCAGCCCTTACAAATTATGTTCCTGTTTTTCCAGGCTCCTAGGAGGGTTAATGATAGTTCCAACATCCGCAGCCTACATCAGCAGCAGATATGCCACTATCACAGACAAATTTGTAAAGCACTATGACGTGGGGTGCGTCAAGTTAGTCCACCATGATCAGGTGATTCACCAACGAATGGACAAACTCTTGAAATGGATCAAATACCCAGCAGGACCCTTTGGGACGTCCACCGGGGTGTTGGCTCTCGAGAACAATCGCAGTTTCACTCTCTCTCGACAGATGGACTGCTCACGAACGCTCCATGTTGCGGTCGCGGTAACCACTGCTAATTTTAACTTCACTCATGTAAGTTGCAACTTGACATCTCTACAAAAATATGAATATGCAATATCTTAACTGTATAACACAGTAGCCTGTTATTATTATTATTATGACTCATTTATTACATTAGTGATGTAGGCATTCATTCTTGAGTGTTGGGGGGAGGGGGTCCTCTTCTTTTTCTAATGGCAGTCTGCCATGTATGGATTTGTTGAAATTCGTGAAGGGCCTATATTTGGCTACATAATAATATAATATTAATAGTATTTCGGGCTAAAAGTATTGACGCTGCCGTAATTGCGTTAAGACGAAAAGGAATTTATTCTCTACGTGCAACATACGATAATTCCCCTGTGCCCTTCATTCCATAATTTCCAAGCGAAAATTATGTCGTGTGTTTAGTCAATAAATAAAATTGTCCCCCTTTTTAACTTTGTAATATTATGAATATGGTAGGTACATACTATAGGTGTTTTAAAGTAAATTATATCTTGGTAGGCCTAAATATTACATAAAACATGAAAAGTGTTTTCTGTAATATTTACTAAGATATAGATTTTTAAAAAATATATGACATATATTATATACGATTTATATATTACATATATATTATACGTATTGTGTGTTTAGTCCGCTCTGGAGTAGTAACGTAATTTATGATGAAAGCTAAGTATTGATCCTACTATAGTTGAGTATTCATTATTTTTCACTCCATTTCTTACAGTTATCCCTACAAATGCGATTGGAAAAGTCCTCGTGGCTAGTATTTTTAAACAGCTCAGTGAATGTTTATTTGCGGAATTCTCGGCTGCCGTTTTCCCTTGAGTTGTTCATCGTGAGGTTCCGGAATGTGAGTTACGCCGACCTGTACGACGTGTACCGCGTGGACCGCCACAGGCCTGTACGTGCAATTGGCATCGGCAACTGGAGCGCCGCAGGGGGGCTGCACATCTCGTACGGGACTGTCTACTCCAGGAGAAAGGACCTGGAAGGCAAGGTCCTCCGGATAGGCATGATTCAGGTGAGAACATAGCTGCGTTTTCTTTGTTCTCCTTCTCCTTTTGATGCCTCTTCTACCGAAGATTCTCGATGATCATTGCACCATGGAGTGCTGCTCTATGTAAAGAGAACTCGTGCTCTTGCCTGTCTCAGGTTTTTCAACCAGGATGTTCTTCTTCTGCAGTCCTTCTATCATTGCATGCAGGCCTGATTACAGTTCTGTTAGTCAGCAACTCTGCTTGTGAACTTTGCCTGAGGACTTCAGCGTTAGGGACATGATCGCTTCAGGATATGCGCAGAGTCTACCCACATTTCATTTGCAGTAGGAATATCATAAAATTGATTATTTCTTCCAGAATTGGCCCATATCGTACGAAATAACAAAAAGTAATGGCGAATCAGAATGGGACGGACTTTTCCCCGCCGTGTGGAGGCAAATTTCCGACGTTATTAACATCACATCCCAGTTTGTGAGGTAGGTACATACACCTGTTTTATATTATTATAAGCAGTAATATGAACCTGCAAATTATTACCCATGGCATCTTCTTCTTCTTCTCCTCTTCAGCCCTTAATGAGCTTTGGCCTGTTTGACAACACTCCTTCAGTCATCTCGGTTTCGTACAACGCTGCACCATCTACAGACACCCAACTCGCGAAGGTCGGTTTCTAATAATCATATCCTTCGAGGACGTGCCACCCACGACTTGATTAGTGGAAATTGCAAGTGAGCCATATTTCTAGACCAAAATTCCGAATTACGATATAGGTAGCCTGATTGCAGCTCATAGGCTACAATAGTGGTTAGTCATTGTACGGTGTCTGATTGCAGATCTGTTGATTCAACGACTGGCTCTTTACGCAGCGATGGGACATGGTCCGGGCTGATAGGAATGGCCACACGAGGAGAAATAGATGTCATTGTCTCCGAGCTGACCATGGACGCGAGGCGATCCAACGTTCTTGATTTTACTATACCTCTTTTAAAATCCAAGTACGCCTAATTTTGGTTTAACGGTACCTTACAGTAAATTGGCATAGCCTACCTATACCTGTACTCTATAGCGACGGGTCACGTCAACTTAATAAGTAGCAATTTCACATGGTAGGCTACTTGTATTGTAATTGGTGCTACCTGGTTGTCATATAGGCCTACTTTGGCTAGATATTTTTGGCATGTGGCTGGGAGCTACAATAGAGCCTATATGGTAGTTACCAATTTGCGGTGACCAATTGGCTTGAATAGTTCCAGTTGGTGAACAACTCGACTACGAAACTGAAGTTCGAGGTTTGCGACAATGTATGAAAAGGAACCTGGGTCCATCCAATCCCGATGGGTTCCTTACCTTCGTTGGTTTTGCTGACCGCGGCATCCCAATTAGAGCAGTGCCCAGAGGATCCTCGACCTGACCATAATGTTGGTGTGCCACGGCATTTTTGTTTAATGGGCTGTGAGAAAAAATATTGACAAGTCAGAAAGAAATTGCTGTTTTTTTGCCATTGGAGTCTCCGTAATTTCAGATTTGCCGATTAGGATATCATGCGCCCTAGCCCCCATTCAAACACGTATTGGTACATGTAGGTTCAGGAACGCATCCTAAACTTGGAATTTTAATAAATGTTATAATACGGTATTATACATAGGTTGGCAGTACCTATAGGCTAATAATGAGTAATCCTATTTTATTGTCTAGGTATCAGATATATTTCAAGCAGCCAGGCTTTGCCATGAACTGGGGAGGAATCTTGAAGCCATTTCCAAGAAGTTTGTGGGATGCGATTTTGGTGTGGACGTGCGCTGCTTCGGTCGTTCTGTGGATTGTTTACCGTATTTGCGTGGTTTATGGCATAGAGCGTTCTTCCGAGCCTCCCTATGGAATTATAACGTTCTTGCTCAACACTGTGCAGGCTTTATCACAACAAGGTACTCGTATAGTCGATATAATAGCACACGGTGTAGTAAAGGTAGGTAGGAATTGGGACATTACGTATTTTGTCAATAATATTTTCCACTCGTATTCACTTTCCAATACTTCGTCATAGTATAAAATAAAATAACTTTGCCAAGTATGTATTTAGTAATTTACCTTGTCAAAGCTATTTTCTTTTTTACGAAACTGTGTGTGCTATGGGCACACACATCAGTTTCGTAAAAAGTACCTATAGATAGTGGTAGGTAATGAGATGTTTATATAGCCTATATAAAAAATTATGCATAATTTCCCCACAGATAGGCTATACAGTGATATACGAGTATGTATTCTAAAAACATTTGAAGTCTGAATCAAACTTAAATGAAATGAAATTTTACTGACAATAACATTATAATTTACAGAGGTGGCCACAATTATTACAATTATTCAACAATTTTCACATTTACGTCATTGGATCCTCCATGCAACTGTGGAAACCACGCGTTTCGGTGGGGGTAGTTAATTTATAATTAGGCAAACGTAAAGAACCTTTAGTTCTGGTCTAGTTCTTAATAATAGACTTTTTTTTACTAAATATATTGATGTGTTCAATTACAATATGATAGACACTCAGGGGTGGGAAAAATTTTTTGACGACCATGTCAGCTTTTATATAACATAATTGTGAAAATATCAGCTATTATTTGTTAACTTATTTCAGGTCGGAGCGATACATCAGTGTCAGCAGCCTGCAGAATTCTGTTCTTCTCGTCGTACCTTGTGTCAGCTGTGGTCATCCCAGCCTATTCTGCCTCGCTTATTTCCTCATTAACCCAAAAAACCCCGACACGTCCGTTTAACTCCATCCGGGATATGTTGCAGAACGGAAGATACAAACTTCTAGTTGCTTACAATACTGCTGAAAGGGACTATTTTGCGGTAATTTTACAGTAAATATTATATTATAAAATACAGGGTGATTCACAGCAATCGTACCACCCCCTTAACTTCGTTATTATGGGGAACATTGAGGTGGGTTAAAAATAGGGGTCATACTTGTCTATGATACTTCTGCATAGGCGCACTCAAAGTACCACTTTCTGGGGGAGGGGGGGGGGCAAAAGCGGTTTCTCGGAATTTTCAAATGTACCTAAGCATGGGTGGTGCTGGGCATCATATGAAACATATTTTTAACACCTTTCATTGTGTGCCTGAGCTTTAATGTTTCATTTAAAATACCAACTTGTGTATAATTTTAAAAAATGCCAGAAAATGTATTACAAAACTAGAAAATATGAGAATGTTTAAAGGACAAGATACCGTAGCTTATTCTAAACATGTCCCCTCATTGACACTTTTCAGTTCGAAATTATAAATAATCCGAAGGAGGCAGGAATTAATACGCCAAACATACTCTTGTCCAATTTTACGGGGTTTTATGAATTGACGATTGCTTATTAACGCTTTCCTAATTACTTTTAATTTTAATTGTTAAATATTTCTGTGTTGTAGGCTGAATTGCTAATTGCTATGTTGTTATTGTAAATGCCTTCGTTATTGGATCCATTTGTTTCTGTTAATGGCATATAATAAATATTCTATTCCATTCTAATTTAAATGCATCAGATTCAGATCCTGCCACTAAGTTAAACAGGAGCTTATCTGCGAATTTAGTGACTTCGTTGCCATGGTGATACCGTGCTTGTACATGTGCGAGTCTCTCCGCACCTTACGATTGGAGACGAGACGTAACTCGCCACAAGTACCTATCAGGTGATTTAGTGAGGCGATTCAAGAGGTTAATCGGATAGGCTACATTCTTTTCATTCTTTTTACGCGATTCACCGTTCTCAGGAAAAAATGTCACACTTAAGCTTTTGAGATTTAACCTCTCCCCATACTTAGCGTCCAGATAATTTTCGGTGGTCAGAAAGGCTCGAAGTTGATTAATTAATAGCATTCAAAACAAGAACAAACAAACAAAGCACTCTGTGAATGTTTGCAGGGACCCGACTAGCCTAGTGACGATAATTATGATTTTCTGTGTAGGACACGAACAACGCTATTCTGTCAGCAGCGTACAGGCGACTAATTCTGCCAGTGCCGATGACACATCAGATGAGAACGATAAGGGCAGGGCTGGCGACTGTCTGTAGGGAGAACGACTACGCTCTATTCGGCATACAAAAAATCATAGAACAGCGTATGCTCCAGCCGCCCACGCCCCCCTGCCTCATTCAGTCTATGGCGCGCCCCCTCTCCACTGTTCACATGGGAATGGCTTTGCCCAAGGGCCATCGGTTGCATCCGTTGATTAATTATCAGTAAGTTTTCTTGAGTTAAGAATTAATTCGTGGACCAACTAGTCCAACAACCAAATCTAATTTGTAATGACTCTTCAATAGAAAAAAGTGGACCCCAGTTTAAATTAATGAAAGTCCTTCTTGGTGGCTGGGCCAATTTGATTGGTCAAAAGGGACCCTCATGCATTCAGCAATTAGCATTCTTATGGCTTTTTAACATAAACACCACCACTCGTATTTAGGTTTACATTTTGAAGCTATGCTACAGTATATACAAATGTACCGGTATGTAGGATATACGGATATAACCATGTACAGGCCACTAGCCATTACTTCAGCAATTGGGAAAGTCATGGAAAAGTTATTCTATGTCCAACTTGAATTTTTTTGGAATGATTACACAGTTTTATCGAAATTACAGTATGGGTATCAAAAAAAATAAAAATCCAACGTGCGCCATTATTAACACTGTCAATACAATTCTGGAATGGAAAGACAAAAATAAATTTGAATTCGGATTGTACCTCGATTTGAGGGCAGCTTGCGTTAATTTCGACATTCTATTAGACATCCTGCAGCCTGATCGAGGCGATTATAATACCGGGGTTAAATAAATACCCTAGGATTATAACTGTAAACAAACAAATTTTCAATGGCACTTTCCATTATAAAATTATCTTGTTTACATTTTTAATACCAGGGGATTAAATAAATACCGGTATTATAATCGCCTCGATTAGGCTGCTGGAGAGCATGGGCGTAAGAGGGTTACCATTGAAGTGGCTACGCACATATATTTTAGGTAGGAAACAGTTTGTTGAAGTTAAGGGAGAGATAAAAAAAAAACTTGCAAAACATGAAGTCGGTGGTCAATTTTTTAAACCAGGTGGTCCTAGCTTCAATAGCAACATGTTTTGGGGGCTTTTTGGTCAGAAACTCTCCGCACAATTGCAGGTGTACCACAGGGCTCTATACTTGGCCCTCCATTGTATCTTGCCTATGTGAATTTTATTTTAATTTTATCAAAGAAACCGCAGTTCCCAGTAATATGTTTACGAGAAAAATTACCAGGTGTTTCAACAAAAACTATAATGTACGCAGATGATACCTCTTCCATCATAGCTGCTGACAAATTTGACGACTGTGTTACTCTCTTAGAAAGTGTTTTAAAATGTCTGACCAGTGAATTTCAAAGTGAATAGGTTTCCTGGTTAATTGAGCTAAAACTAACATTATCAATTATAACTCCTCTAGGAAAAATATGGCAGTAAAGACTGTTACAAAAAATTTAAAACCTGTTCTAACGTACATTGACGTAAATCAGAAATTAAATTCTGTGAACTTCCTCATCAGGAGATTTGCCCAACTCGACAAGAAATGGGCACTTATGATATATAATTCACTCTTCATGAGTCGTATCAGTTATGGAATTGAGGTGTGGGGTAGCTGTACAAATTATTTATTTGAATCGGGGTTTAGAGTTCAAATACGAGCCATAAGATCAATTATGAAATATACTATAAGGCATGCATGTAGATATACCTTTAGAGAGCTAAATTTATTGACATTGCCGTCTCCGTATGTATTTCGAATTCTTTTATATGCAAAAGAGGTAGCTGAAGAAAACGAACAATTATTCAATCTAGATAAACACTCCTATAACACCAGAAATAAATTAAACCTAGCTGTAAATAGCAAAAGTACAACTTTGTATTCGAAAGCTCATATTAACGTGGCTAAGTTATATATTTTTATAACAGGCTGTCAATTTCATTCAAGGCCTTATCTAGAAAAAAATATAAAGTCCAACTACACTCTTTTTTAATAACACAATTTTTTTTATTCAAATATTGAAGAGGCGGTAGATGAATTAAGAAATATAGACACGACCATACTTTAGCTTAGTTCAGTTTTGACAGTGAATAACATAATTTAATTTAGGCCTATGGTTTGTATCGGTATGAATACGTAAACCCGTGATTTTGAATGGTTGTGATGTGAGTGTGAATGTAACGCTGATTTGCTTAAGGTATGATTTTTTGTTACTCTGTTGACATACTGCTGTATATCTTTGTAGCTTGTACCTTAATTTAAAATATGTGGTAGTGAACATTTATTTGTTTATTTATTTATTTATAAATTACATCGGCTATTAATAACAATATTCTTCTTCTTCAAATGCCTCTTCTATCCTCATTGAAAATAATTTTTTGCCTTCCGGTTAGCAGCAGTATGTAGTAATCTATGCCTTGTCGTCGTCGTTGAGCTGGCAACGTTTGTTTCAGCTTAACCAAGATGGTGGAGATGGGGTTGCTGAGCAGGACCACACAGGCGTACTGGCCGCCACATCTGACTGCTGATGTCGAGAAGTGGTCACAACTCCGCGTCGAAGAAGTGTTTCTTATGTTCGGATTCCTATGCTTTGCCTTCGCTGTGGCTCTTGTCATATTTATTGGCGAGAAATTAATTGTCTGGCAACTTAAAAGTCGCAGAGAAGTGAAGCCTATTTTCACTGTGAAACATCCATACATTAACTAATTTCATTTATAAGGAGTTTTAATAGTCTATTTAGTGTGTAGGAAGCTCAGCAAATTACTATAATATAGCATATACTATTAAGTAGAACTCGGTAATATAGTCAATATTTTCAGAATGCCGTACGGTGTACATTATTGACCACTGTAGGAATATACAATATTTCGCATTGTGTTTAGCGATGCAATGAGGCTTACATAACGATTTTAGGGAGATTTCATCTAGGCCTACCTATCGAACAGGTGACCAATGTTCAACAAGAGTTCTCAAGAGAATTTCTTCATAACTTTTCATTTCATGACCCTCTGAGCCTATAAAACCACCCCCATTCAAAATGTTATACATATAGCCTACATAATTATATTTGCATTGTATACAGTATGGGTATATTTGTATACCGATTATAGGAACCACTATGTAACATCAGTAGATATTCGATTTTGATGTAACTTGGCTCAAAAACGCATCGTACAAATATCTTGATCAAGTTCTTTAACCAGCTAGATCCGCAACTTTGTTTCAAGATGGTGGCCGATCAAAACTTTAAAAAATTCAAATCTCAGTTTCATGTTGGTCGCAGAGAAATGTAATGAAATGTGACTGGATGAAAGCCCGTAGTATCAACGATACTGCTAATTGACACTTTTTTTCAAGAAATTGACGATTTCAAGGTGTCCAGTCAAATTAATGTGATTTACTTTAGCAAAGGTTTAAAATAATCGTCTACATTGTGTTTCAATTGTGGGGCTACACCGGTTCCATAATAAGGCTTGGTATGGCCCCGGCCAATACCAATAATTTTAGACATAACCACCTCATATTTTAGTGTAATTTGATCGATAAATAAATTCTCTGTTTTACATTGCACTTATTTAGAACAAATCCTATAATTTATTATGAAAATTAAAAATTAAAGGAAATGAAATAGTCAAATCGATTATTTAAATCAAAATTGGCGGGAGCGCTGAAGAGATTGGGCGCGTATATGACAGTACACCTCGGCTAGGCTGATCTTTGTCATAAGCTAAGCATATACAATTTTAATGTGGCAAATTGACTCCTTCCCCCCGAAAAAAAAGATTTCCTCGGGCAATTTTGGGCCATACCAATATATATATACAAAATAATACTCGGCGCCCATGGGCCTACATCAGTATAAAGCAAACGTAGTCATTACGGGAATTAGTTTTATACACATAATAAATTGTAAATTGTGCAACGGTACTGTACATATAAATTCTACTAAACATATTTTATTTGCATTCATAAACAGGAGGATTCTTCTCGACACATTTCTTATAATATTTAATGTAGACTACGTCAACTGCTCTAGGGAGGGGACTACTGACCAGGACTCCATCTGAGCCCCCCTTCCCTTTCAGAAGGATGTGCTCCTGATAGTAGCAGTGGTTACCTCTATATAACTAGCTTATTGCACGTTGGAGCGGGCATAGTCATTAGGTTGGGAACAGGAATGACTTGATGCCACGGGCCCCGTATAGGGGCTGTGGGCAGCGCTGACTAATATATTTCATGTCATAAGCTTATGTTTATATGTATTTCATGTTTATATATTGTGTGAAAACGCGAAGTTATATACTGTTCTTAATGGGAAACTTTTAGGGAGATTCATCTACCTATTGAGATGGCGACCAATGTTCGACTTTCCCGAAAAGTTCTTCAAAACTTTTCATTTCATGACCCCCTGAGCCTAAAACCACCCTCCGTTCAAAATGTTATATACATAACATATACATTATGCATTATATACATACATACATTGCATATAATATACTGTATATGCTGTATATCGATTTTAGGAAACACTGTAACTTCCGTAGAAATTATTTGATTTTGATGAAACTTGGCACAAAAATTTATCATACAAATGTCTTGATCGAATTCGTTAACCAGCTAGATTCACTATTTAGTTACAAGATGGCGGCCGATTTAAACCATTATATAATTCATATCTCAGTTAATATTGGTTTGCAGGGAAATGAATTAAAATTTGGCTGAAAGCCCGTATTATTATCTACACTTTTTACGACAAATAAACCATTTTAAAATGGCGTCCAGTCAAAGTGAAAATAATTTGATAATTAAAAGTTCATAGTCATGATTGAGGTTCAAAATTTGGAACACAAGAGTGATTTGTGTGTTGGGAATAATCAAGTACTCTTTATTTTTTATTACATAACGTAGGTGGCGTAGAGGAAAAGCAGGGTCTGCTGAATCTGTCTACACCTGATCAGCCAGGGCTGAAAGGGATTTTTTTTTTATTAAGTTGGTTGCCATTATTGATTATTCCATATACTACCCGACCACGTTACCAAGACCTTTTGCAAGTCTAGTTTTATTTAATTCTCTCCCACTGTGAAATTAATTATTGCATAATCCATAGGTCATTTCCATTAATGTGCAATTATACTTAAAATGCACTGATTCTTATCCTGCATATTATGACGAATATGCTTTTTCTACAAAACAAGATGTAAGACTACCGAATGTCTTGGTAACGTGGTCGTGATATAATAGGTTCATCTAATGCAGCGCTCCCCAAACTATGGCCCGCGGGTCATCAAGTGGCCTCTTTTTGATGTTGCCCTCGGCCTACCTGACAAAAAATTAAAAATTTTGCGAATAGCCTGCTGCGGGGAGAAACCTAATATTGGAGCAACTGTTGAAGAAAATATACAGTTTCACGGTTCTCATTAAATTAAATTATACCTTGCCAATGTTAATGTTTTTTTCTTCTTTTTCATTTTTTTTACATTTTTACCTGCGGCCCGCGTTAATGTACCTGGCCCTCGGAGTGGCACTCGAGGAAAAATGTTTGGGGATGTAATGGAGCATCATCTTAATTATTATTTTTTTTTAAAGTCAGCCTTTTTACTTACAAAAAATTTGGAAAGCTAGGCCTATATGCCTACATTTTTAGGATTGGAAAATTTGTTTTTTATTCGGTTTCATAGTCTATTAGCGTATCCAAGGAAGCGGGTGCTAAATCCATTACCCTCACCCCTCCCCCACCCCTTTACTGAATACTGACAAAAGTAATTGTTATTTGGCTTATACTGTCAGCCTAACAATACAATTATAATTTAGAATCAGAAAAAGGCATGCAATTAAGCTGTCTCGCCCTGAATGGACTGCTGACCTCATACGTCTCTTATAAATATTATTGTAACTTACTGTTCATCAGTTCCATTAAATATTCGTTTTTGTCTGATTCTCTCTGTTATTAGCTTTTAGCTCTGTTCATTCATCACCTTTAGATATGACAAAAAATAACAAAGACGTGTTATGTCCTAGTGTGTTATGTGCGCCTTTAAAACTAACTGCCAGAACCGTCCATTTCTCATAATTGAGTTGCCTTGGGTTGGCGTGGCATTTTACCATCTCCATCATAGCCTATATGCTTATTTTAATATACATTATGTTTGTATCGGTGCTGATTTTACCACTCCTGACACTCAGGTATGTACTTAACTTGCAAGCCGCCGCGAGTAGGTGTCATTTTAGTGTGATAAGTTACCAGGTAGGCTAGGTGTTATTTTTTCGTAACATTGCGAATATTTGTTACAGTAAGCATCAGAAGGTTTATTTTTGCAGTTCAGGTCTATAGTGCACATTTATTCTATAAATGAATAGCCTATTTTATTGTACATTTTAAAATCATGAATTCCTAGAAGCGCAGAATTTCATAAATTATTTCTAGGAAAAAACATAAAAATATAAGAAATACAGGTTTCGATAACAGACCTAATATTTGTCTAATGTTGTCAGGTTTCTTAATTATCTTGATATTTAATTAATTTGTTGAACATAAAAGAAAGTAGGTAGTTTGTATGTATTAAATGTAAACATTCACCCAAATACGGATTTTTTTTTTTTGGAATTCATGGATGTAAAATGTACAATAAAAATAATATTGTATTGTATAGTATATTCCATTAGGCTATTAATTTAAAAGAACTCTTATTGTATTTCAACTACTTTTCAAATTCCTCTTTCTATATTATGTATGCCTTGTAAGCAGTGCGCTTTCATAAGGATCGGCTAACACTAAGTTTAGAAAACGGTAAAAATTATATATACACATAACATATTATAAGCATACTGTAAGCTACATATAATGACCGTTTATACTCAATATTTCTTTAATTTTCATTCCAAGTCAAGTTGCCGCAACGGAAGAGCTCAGGTTTCGAAGTCGCGTAGTTTTGGATTTCGCTCGCGAATTCAATGCAGCCTGCATAAGAATTTTTGTCTCGTCTAAACGATACGAAAATGAGAGGCAGTCTTTTGCATTCTTCGAGTCCATTCTGCGCACTGGAACTTCAAGCCAATTCTTCAGCACCACAGTGACGACTTTTCAACTGTTTCTGGCACAAATACAAACGTATCCGGATGTCGAATGTTACAAGCCACTGGATGTTGTTATTGCTAACAATAAGATGAAGGCTGAGTTTAGAAATGTGAGTAAAAGCAGAATAACACTCACATAAACATAAATATAAACTAGAAACCTGCTGCTGAGCACTTGATTTAGTTTCCCCATGGTTTGCTGAATGACTATAAAGGCCACTCCTCCACCTGCTTATGGAGTGTGTGACCTCACGGATGCTGCATCAGAGACTATACAATGCTTTGGAACAGGAGAAAACATGGCGGAACACTGCTAAACCTGATGGAATACACTTTACGGGAGTCAAAGCCGTCTTATGAGGAGAAAAGGCGGGAGCCTCCAGGGGCACTGAAGAGCGAAAGGGAGATTAATTTTCTGAGGATTTATTAATAGGCTAATCGATTTTTTAACTGAAAATCCCCAAATTAGCAATCTTGGTGCTGTACTTCTTCATGAGGCTGTATACCTCAAAACAATACGTTCCCACATTGAATTTACTGGTTCTGTCGTGAATTGATTTTTTATACTGCTTGGCATATATTCTTTTGAAATTCTGTTAACAAAAATGTTCTCCATTAAATATTTCGGAGGGGGGTTCAAGAGCAGGTAACCTCTAGCTTTTCGGCAGTGGGCAGAGGCCCAAGACGACGTTGAATCCTACCAACCAAACTGCTCACCGCTCACTGTTGACCCTTAATGATATATTTCACCTGTTAAAGAAATATATTATTATTAAAATATTTAGTCTAATTCTTCTAAAAAACAACAGAAAATTCTTTTTTTAAATCTCATATCGTGTCTTTGATGTAAACAAACCCCACTCTGATAGTTTGGAAATAGAGACAAAACATTGCGCTGAATATGGTTTATTGTATTCAAGCCCAGGTTTTTGTTGGGGGGGGGGGGAGTCCAACATTTTTTACGTATTTTATTAATGAAATTCAGTGTTTAAATTCAAATTAATTTATTCAAATTCTTCAAACAATACAGGCTTACGTAATATAATACATTTTATTGTATCCCTAAAATATGTAATTAAATTTATATTCGTGTACAGCCCTTTTATTTCGGGGGAGGGGGGGGGGGGCAAAGTCATGATTGTATTACTGTGTAATGAAAACGTACGCTGCTGATAATCAAATAATCTGGATTACTTTATTCGAAATTACTGGATTGGTGAAAAACTGAAGGATAACGTGCATATATAACTAAATTTAGAAGTAGATAATAAATATGATCGTTATGTATGTTTATGAGTAGGCTAATTTTTAAAAAGCTGTCTGGTGTAAAGCCCACCAACAGGTTTGTCATTATCACAACTTTGAATTTCAGTTTTGCAACCAATATAAAATCTCAAATTCAAAATGGATTATTTTTATGAACAAATTCCATTCAGAGGACTTGTTTCTTGAAGATACGGACATCCCCTTTGACGCACAAGTTCTTACAGCCTCGTTCAGCATGGGTGGCTTCAGTTTGAGGGAAGTTTATCGTGTCAATAGAACGTCATCGTTGGCGTCCGTGTTCTTGGGGCTCTGGACACCCAACAACGGGCTGCTGCTCAACGACTTGGAGGGTTTTTACAAGCGACGGAGAAACATGAATGGTATGGTATGGAAGACCGGCTCCATTCAGGTACAGTACAAAATAGAGCGTTTAATTTAGTCCATAGAAGTATGAAAATAGATCTGCATCGATATTGTCAGGACCGTGCAGACTGGCGCAATCTGGCAGAGCAGGCCTAGGCCGAAGTGCCAAGAAGAAAGTGAAACGAACTGAAAACAAAACTGAAATTGACTTGAAACCGAGTTTGTTCGATTTTATTAATTTATGCTTAGGTGCCCATTCCACATACGTACAACGTCAATGAAAATTATGAAATTGAAGGTGGTAGCAGACATTAAAGACATACTAAAAATTCTGCTACCACCTTCAATTTCATAATTTTCATTGACGTTGTACGTATATGGAATACCCGCCTTATTGCAAGCATATATTGTAATAAACATTAACAAAAGATTTGTTCGTTTCAATGCATGGTCCAGCATCCCTATTACGACGATTTGGGGTTTATTCTATTGTTTTTAACAAATGAGTGAAAAATGAAAATTGAAATTGTTAAATTAATCCTCGACTATATGACGAAGCAGTACAATGTGGGCCGTACATCCAGTACGCTTTCAGAACGACCACGTAACTCTGGCCGTAAAAGCCTTTGTAATTACGTCGGCTATATTTTTGGTGAGTTTTCAATTTTTTTCTCCCTTACATGTAGACTCATTAATTAAAATTATTATATTCCAAAATTCTACCTGTATATTTTAATGTTTATTAGGCCCTAGTATTTCCTTCATGCAATTATAAACAATGCAACTATTCTCTTGATGTATTCCAATAATTTACTAATTTGAATTTCCCGCACATATAATAATATATATATAATATATACCCAGGTGTTAATCCCAAATCGCTGTTGCAGTAATTAGGCTAATTGAATACAATACGTTAGGTATCTCGGAGCAAGCCTAACTCTTTAATTAAGGCGTAGACTTTTAAATTATATAAAAAAATATGGAATTATGAAAAATCTGGACAGTGCAGGAATCCAACCCTCTCGCATGCCTTCCTCGGGCATCATGTTAGACATACTGTAGATCTAGACATAATTATATCGGTGTTTTGTGTCCCGCATTTTTCAATTTTGTATTGATTCCTTTCCGATATATTGTCCTGAGGAGGGTATCAACCTAAGTTTATATACTAATGTTATAGATATTCGCAGAAATTTTTTTAAAGTATAGGCTTTAACGTTATTTCTGGCTAATTAGAAAGGGTTCCATGCTTGTAGTGAATGAATAATATACCATTCCTTTCAGAACTGGCCTGTTTCTGAATTTGTTACAAATAGTGAAGGCAAAAAAATAGTGGAAGGCTTCTTCCCAAGGGTTTGGCGTGAAGTTGAACAACTACTCAACATCACATCCATCAACTTGAGGTAAATAAAAGCAATGTACGTTCAGCATCTAGTATAATTTCAACTCAATTGGTAAAGTTGAGTTGTTGGCTTCAGCTTTCCTTTACGGATATCTTCCTCTTCTTTTGCTGCAGCTCGGAAGACAACAGCACTGGTGACTTGAGTCCAGGTCAGGGGTGGAACGGACTCCTCGGAATGCTCGAGAGGCGGGACATAGACATTATAGTGTCTGAGCTCAACATGAATGAAGAAAGGACTTCCCTCGTCGATTTCACGCACGCGCTCCTTAATACAAGGTACCACTGTATATCTTCACAACACATTTTATTCCAAATAATACCTTTATGCCGTAAGTTCTCAGCAATAAGTCCCAAGGCCAACGGACATTACTTTTTTTCTCCTATAATGTGGAGTTTGAAACCTCGACTTTCCGTTCGCAAAATGCGATTCTCTACCTCTTGGTGCCTATTCTTTTTAAAATTACAGGTACATGCTTTCCTATTCATAAATTAGTGTAGTTACCGTAATAGATAAATAATTACATTAAAATTTTCCCGACTTCTTGATGTCCTAAAGCACGGAATTAGTACAGTCTACAATATCAACTAGTATAAAATAATAATGTCAACATATATGCGATGCATTGCGGCACGGATTATCCATAATTTACTACAAAGTTGTTTTTTTTTCTTCTTCAAAAAGAACCGTACCGAGTTTACTCGAACATGCTTTCCAATTTATTGATTAGTAATTAAAAAATTAGTTGATTAATTTCATGGTAAATAATTTTCCTATGGTTAAACTTCGGATATCAGGGGGGGGGGGGGTAGAAATCAGAAATCATCGATCGAAAGGTTTCGCAGAAAAATTGTTTTTTTAGTCATTTTTCATTAAAATTTAGTGATTTTTATTTTTTAACCCCAGAACTGTCAAGGGGCAAGCGACCCCCCGCATTTCGTTAACATTAATAACAGCTACAATATATGCGCATTTCAAAGAAATCGTTGGAGCCGTTTTTGAGAAATAATGTTATATACGTTTTTTGGAGTTTTTTGAGTATAAAACCCCCCCAAATTGAGTTAGCCCAAAATAAAAATAAATGATTTTTATAAACCTACATGCCAAATATCATTTAAATCGACAGAGTAGTTTGCCCGGAAATCAATGAACAGACAGACAGACAGAGCGACAGACAGACAGACATTTCGTAAAAACCTTTTGGGTTCCTGGGACCTCAAAACGTGTAAATCCGTTGAACTCTTGGAATCGAAAATTTCGACCGTCACAAAGCTTTCCCGATTATTTAGTGGTAGAGAGTTAACCGTTATGTTGTGTAAGTAGTGGGGATGGTTAAATGTTGAAGAAGAGGCCGGTGATTCTTAGGAATTGTATGATTTTATTTGTGGCTGTTATTTTGTTTCCTAGAGCATCGGAGAGGGAGGAGGGAAACATTCCCAAATTCCTAGCGTAAATTCCCAACAGGGACCCGCGCTTTAATAAAAAAAAAAAAAAAATCTTTCCTTATACTACGTATAAATTGGAAAGCAACAATCAAACTTGCTTGGAAGAGCAACATGCTCGGCCTTGCTGCTATATTTAGCACGTACAACAGACATGAAGTCAGAAAACATCGATAGATAGGTTCATCAGTAAAATCGTTTTTTCCCCGCAATTATTCATTTAAATTTTTATTATTTTGCACCCTGAACCAAACTATAGTATCAAGAGGGAAGCAATTCAGTGGGATTTGTTATTGCTTTCCAATTTATACGTAGGCTAGGATAAGGAAAGCTTTGTGACGGTTGAAATTTTCGATTCCGAGATTTCAACGGATTTACACGTTTTGAGGTCCCAGGAACCCTAAAAAGTGGTTTTTACGAAATTTCTGTCGGTCTGTCGTTCTGTCTGTGTGTCTGTCTGTCTGTCTGTCCGTCGGTCTGTGCGTCGATTTCCGGGCAAACTACTCGGTCGATTTCGATGAAATTCGGCATGTAGGCTCACAAAAATCATACCTCGGAAACATTTATTTTTATATTGGGCTAACTTAATTTGGGGGGGTTTTATTCTTAAAAAAACTCCAAAAAAACGTCTAAAAAAATTATTTCTCAACAACGGCTCCAACGATTTCTTTTAAATTCACATATATTGTAGTCGTTATTAATGTTAACGAAATGCGGGGGGTCACTTGCCCCTTGGTAGGTTGTTTTTGGGGGTAAAAAAATAAAAATAACTAAATTTTAATGAATAATGACTAAAAAATAATTTTTCTGCGAAACCTTTCTATCGATGATTTCTAACTTCAGGTATGTTTTAGGTGTTAAATTGAGTAACGAAACCGGACAGGTTGCTTTCCCAGAAAAGTATTTGGTTTTGTGCAAAAAAATTTTTTTTTGAAAAAATGATAGAAAATTCACGCTCAAGTGCATTGCGTGCCTTGCCAGTATTGCTGTGTGGTAATGTGTTGGTCTGACCTAACTAGAATTTACCTCACCTCCAGTGACGTCAGGTGGGCAACCCCCCCCCCCCTCCCCTTCGATCATCACAAAGCTTTGCTTATAGCCTACTGCGTATATATTATTATAAGAAAACAATAAAAATTATTGGAAGTCTTGATGACAACACTACCGTGTCCCGACAATGGTAAGTAGCCTAACTTAACATACCTGTAGTATACTTACTTGTAATTCATTGTTCAGGTATCAGGTGTATTTTCGAACTACCGGCTACGACTTGGCTTGGTCAGCGGTGTTCAAGCCATTTAATTCTATAATTTGGATCGCCCTGATTGCGTGGATTTTGTTGGGAGCGACGGTGCTTGCCCTATGCTACATTTCTTGTCGGCCTTTTGAGCCACCGTGCGACCTTTCTCTGCGGCCGTACTATTCAGTTTTCTTCATGCTGCAGACAATGTGTCATCAAGGTATTGTACGTCGCTTAGATATTTCAAGCTCTACAGCTTGGTATCCATGGTATCCATGGTAGCCACAGCTAGCGTTCGAAGAAATCAAATCCATGACGGTGTGAAAGCGGATAATTTAAGCTTGCAGTCTCTCTAGATATTCATGCATACGCACTGCCACCTTCAATAAGTTTGAATCCATTTCAGTAAACATGAGTTTGAACAGTAGGCTATCGTGATACTTAACGTGCCCGGGCCTAAAAATACAAAAGTTGCGGTCTGGATGGGCTTCTGGATGGGCTTGTCATTGGAATCTGGAAGATCTGTCTGGGACACGACTTCTTCTAGTTCTAGGGCAAACTAGAAGGCGGTCATCGTCTTGTTGTTGTCCGCATGCGCAACAATAATAATATTGCTATTGTGTGTGCATGCTGCATAATCATGAAATAGCAGGCGCTACGGTTGTAGTGGTTTCAGTCATGTTACTATACAGAGGTCATTGAACCCATGCAGTAACAGGTGCGAGCGTGCGACCGCACCCTCATGCCAGCCACGTGTACGCATGCGTCCGCATTCAACTTACTTCGAGTGTCCAGGCCTCCAGGGAGACAAGAATTTAAAGGGTTGTCCAATATTGAGCAGCTTGGACAGCTTTGTCATTTTCTTCATGCAGGTCGTTGACAGTGCGGTATCCTGTACAGCACCACAGCACACCGGACATCTTCGGCAGCACGCAATCCCCACTTGCCAGCGGGGAGTCATTGGCCATTTTCTGCAGCTGAACATGCCACTTGTATTTCAGGCCAACAGGTACCGACTTCAATGGTGGGTCGCTTCATTTTCCTTCTAACCTACCTCTTTCCACCGTCGTCATGCCCTCCTACTCAGCATCTCTTGTCTTTCAGGCTACTCCCAGGTACCGACGTCAGTGGCATGCCGCCTCATTTTCCTGCTGGCCTACCTCTTTTCGGCCGTCATTCTGCCGTCCTACTCAGCTTCCCTCGTCTCGTCGCTTACGGCGCCCAGTCCCAACAAGCCGTTCGACTCGCTGGAGGAGATGCTCAAGTATGACCGGTTCAAGCTCCTAGTATCTCCACGCACTGCCGAGTACTCTTACTTCTCGGTACGGTATGCAATACAATAGAATATTATAATAAATAATGACTTTAATATAGCTGAGACTACCCTAGCGGAGTTAGGGCCCAAGGCCCTCTCTTACACTCAACTAGGGGTCAGCAACAAAAACAATATAATTTTGCAGTGCAAGGTTCCAAAAATTCCAAAAATTCCCTAAGACTACAACACTCACACACACAAGCATGGGGCGGTTCGAATAAATCCTAGCCTATGTAATATTTGAAATTAGATACTTTAGATAAGGTTGCTCGCATCCTTCAACTTCAGCCAGCACATAGGCTTAGGCCACTTAGTTGCCCAAGTACCACCCCCCCCCCCCATATGTATATGCCATATAATTAGTAATTACAAAATATAGGTAATGAGAAAGGTCGAAGTTATATGGTAAAATGCTTGGACGCATTTCAGAAATCCAAGGATGACTTCTACTCGAAGATATTTCAGAAACTCATAATACCGAATCCGCTGACGATTGGGACGTCGGCAGAGGCAGCTTCCATGGTTTGTAACCACGAAGTGGCCGTGTTTGGGGTTGAGTCGACCATGGACCTCAAGATGGAGGACCAGAGAAGCGGCGACTGCGAAATTGTGAAATTCACTCAGCCGCTGACGAGGGTGTCTCAAGGCATGGGGCTGCTCAAAGGAAGTCCGTACACTGGAGTTATCAACTATCAGTGAGTAAAAACCCAGTTTAAAGAGTATGTTATTCCAAAAGCGTTACACACTGTTTTCTAACGCCTGCTGTCAGCATTTATACTCTGTTAGCCTGGCGGGGGGAGTGAATCTGCTTATTAACTTGAGGCATCCTAAGAACAGACTCCTTCCCCTCTGGGCGAAGGGGAGCTGACTGACAGATACTTAGACACGAAAGATAAGAAATCAATGAATGTAGGCTTTTATCTAAGTTATGCCAATTTTACAAGAGTCTACGGTGCCAGTTAGATAGATATGTCTCGTCTTACATTTTTCATTATTAAATTGAAAACTGCTGAGCCACAAAATTGCTTATACATAGGCTCTTTTACAACTCTTTAAGAGTTTATACGTCCCTTAGAAATAGGTAGGTAGCCCTACCTTTTTACATGCATCTTATTTTATATTTAATTAACAAAGCAATATAAGTAATTAAATATTTGGCTCATTTAAGTTGTAGAAGACTACTTCAAGCCTCATACAATTATTGGCTACCTATTTTTAAGTTTTGGTACCGTAGCTTTTTCAAACCATGAAAAAAATACAAATCCAAAAATTAGAAATACCCGATATACAAGTATGATGCATAGTGTAGTCTTCTTCAACTTATAAATGAAGCAATATTTTAATAACTTGCTTAGTTATTTAAATAAAAAATTAAAAGGATTAAATTTAAGCCTGCCAATCTCCCCCGGGACGTATTCTCCCGTACACACAGAATTTCATATCGTAGGTTTCAACGGATGCGGCCCCCAGTGGCGATGCTAAACACAGAATTTCCCCTGTTGGAATGTTTGTTTATGTTTGTTTATGTTTCAGCTTGTCAAATATGTTTACCTCGGGGGTGATAGACAGGATTCGGCGACAAGTGTGGCCACTTCAGCCATCTAAACGTGAATCAAGCTATAAGCAAGTTTCTCTTTCGACCAGCGGCGTCTTTCAAGTTTTCACATGTTTAGCTTGTGGTATTATTCTGTCATTGGTCATTTTATGTCTTGAATTACTTTTTGCCAAGCGAAGTCAAGTGATGCAGTCTGATTATGATCATATTAAGGCTATTCTTGATAGTAAATTGATTGTTGAATTTCAGTAGCAAACTTCGAAGCACCATATATATACTTCAATACCGTATAATTTTTTCGGGGACCCGCAGGCCTACACAGAAATAGCCTATCCTGAATATATGAGGCACTTTTTGTATTGTAACAGATCCAGGCTCACTTAATTTTAAATATAATGCACTATAATATCCCTACCATGGAAGTTTTTATTTTATTTCTAAGTAATTATTCCAGAAAAAAATGACTTCGCTAGAAATTCAAAGCCCCTTTAGATGATTCAAGATATGAAATTTTTTGTCTATAACTTAGGCGTACCACATTACATTTTTTTAAGTTACTACGTAAATTAATAAAAGATTTAAAATATACTGTATATATCAGATTTTGGATTTTGGAACTTATTAACTTTGATACAGCAAGTTTTCATAATATAGCCTACACTCGAAATTGACAACTCAACTATTCTGAACGTTTGGAAGTGATATTTTTTATCAACAGCTACAGTTATTTTCACAAACAGTAAATAAGTAAGTATTTACCAATTTTGCTTGCCATATTTTGGGTATTCATTCATGGAAATTTTTCTAATGCGGCTATTCTACTAGTCAATTCTTCTTCTATCTTGATGTCATTGACAGAAATATCATAAATGTTGCATTTTTATTTTTACACCCCTTTCCACTTGCCTTCAATAATTGACCATTAAAAACATTACCTTGATATTGTAACGTTTTGAAAGCAATAGGCTGCATTCACACTTTAGGTCTCTGTGAGCAATGTTCTGTAAATTAATGAATGTTTTCATTTTTTTTTAAAGTTTACCCACCGTTAAACCCACCCACCGCCTCTTTTTAGAAGCTACAAGAAATCATTTAAATTTTGATATAATTCGTTAGTTATAAAGAAATTAATTACAATTACTTATAGTATTATCTCAAGACACCATTTTTTTTTAATTTTAAATTGTTTTCTGTTATTCATACAAAACGTGGTTTTATTTATTGATAAATTATAATATGTTAAAATGGGCAGTGACTTTAAGGTGCCCATTCCACATACGTACAACGTCAATGAAAATTGAAAAATGACGTCAAAATGACGTAAATTGACGTGGTAGCAGAATTTTTAGTATGTCTTTAATGTCTGCTAAAACGTCATTTTTCAATTTTTCGTTGACGTTGTACGTATATGGAATACCCCCCTAAGTAAAACAAAAGTCTCATCAATAATTATGATATGATGAATAATATGATATGATGAATAATATGATATGATGAAAAATCAACGAGTTGTGTTGCATGTCCCGTGACGCGTGCAATGAAATTATTATTTATTGTAGTTTAGGTACCGGTACTTGTTTAAATATTTGTTCAGTATTCAGAATAACTCTCACTATGCAATACTTTAACAGTTTAACAGTAACATATTAATTTTCAGTTCAGTATGTACATTTGGCAATAATCATTTATATTGGTGATTATTGATTTCGGATGGCGCGTTCAAGAGGAGTACTGTAGACAGTGCAAAGCCAACACTGTCTACAGTATGGTGTTCAGTTGCTCAAGCACTCAACTTTCAAGAGAAGGGGGCTCTATACCCCCTAATTATTTGACAGGCTAAATTCAATCAAATTACCACAGCCTAATACTCCATGGGTCCTCCAAAATTTTCCCATAGGCTAGCAGCAGCAATAAAATATATGAAAATAACTTATGTTAAACGTGTGGTGAACATTTTAACACAACATCTAGGCTTTGGACAAATTTCGCAAATCAAAATATAAAGCACCGCCATTTTACTGATTAATTAATATATCTTCTTCTTCAAGTTACTGGCTGGTTGGCAGCAACATGTGGCATCGATGCCTCTACTCCCCTTAATCCTGGCACGACCTCTTCAGCTCCACGTATGAATTGGCCCCTACATCCTCCTTCACTTTCTGCAGATACTCTATTCTCAGTTCAGTTGACGTCTTCTGTTGTTCCCTCTATGATGCAGCTTACTAAGTTCTCGTGTCGAAGCAAATGTCCAATCCAGTGAGCTCTTCTCGTACTTATGGATGCAACCAGTGTTTTTATTTCGCTTGTTCTGGTTAGAACCTCCTCATTTCTAACGTCAATACATAAACTTCAATATATAAAAAGCCGTAACACGTGAACCCAGTGAGGCTAGGTGTTGGCTAAAATTTCAAATGCTATGGGACAGAGAAAGTCGAGCCAGCAGAACATGGGTATTTATTAAATTAAAATTGATAAAAGAGAGCCACACCCTCTTATAGCCTATTAACCAATTTTGTTTGTTCATTGCAGATTTTTGGCAAAATTTCAAGTAAATTACTCTTTAATGATTTGCGGCAAGTTATTTTACTGACTTCACTCACACAATATGGATGGAGATTACGAATTATGTCCCAGTGACTCGGCAGTTAGAGCTTTGGCTCAGAAGGGATACACTTTGGGCAAACAAATTGGCCAAGGCTCCTACGCAACTGTATATCTTGCCGATTTTCATCAAAAGAATAATACGAAAAGAACTACACTGGCATGTAAAGTCGTCGATCATAAGAAAGTACCCTCGGAATTTTATAGTAATTTTTTCGCAAGGGAAATAGACATTATAAAAAATCTGACCCACCCGAACATTATACCATTACATAGCATTATGCAGAGGGGCTCGAAGGTGTTTATCTTTATGAGGTACGCTGAGAACGGAGACTTGCTGAATTACGTCAAGACTACAGGTCCCTTGTCGGAAGATCAGTGCAGGAAGTGGTTCCGGCAGCTGACATCAGCACTAAACTATTTACATTCACAGAACATTGCTCACAGAGACCTCAAGTGTGAAAATGTATTGCTTTCAAAACGCTACAATATCAAGGTAATGTTTCATTGCTGAAAATTAGTATACAGTATGTTTCGTACATTATCACCGTCCCTCATCGTTATCAATTCATTTCAGCTGACAGATTTCGGATTTGCGAGGTATTGCGTGGACCAAGCCGGGCACCGGATCCTGAGCAGGACGTACTGCGGTTCTGCCGCCTACGTGGCCCCCGAAATCATCAGCGGAACTCCGTACTACCCCAAGATGGCGGACATCTGGTCCTTAGGCATAATCCTGTATATCATGCTCAATGCGCACATGCCCTTCGACGATTCCAGTCTGACGAAGCTGCTCAGATGTCAGGTAAGACGGAAAAATCTGCAGTTCACAGCGGGGAAAGTGCACTGTCTGATGCACTGCAGTTCGGTCCGACCCCACAGTCCCTGGAGACAATTTTGATTGAATTTTGGATGAGACCATCTCCGAAAGGGCGTCTTAATTAAAGTTTGAATGGCCTATAAAATCTCGGTATAAGATTGGAACACACGACATTTCGTGTCTACGTCCTACAATAGGCAACGTAATTTCAACGTCAACCTTAGAACCCGACACTCACAAAAACCCCCCAGCGAAGAGCATGACTTATTGGCCCACTTTGTTGTGTTTCCCAGCTTCTTATGTCTTCAAACTACATTTCTTTCTATAATCTAGACTGCTTCTCGAGTTGACATGGGTACCGGTAAGTGCATTTTCCCCAGATGAATGAAATGATCAGGACCTGATGCCATGAAAATATTAGCTCATCTATCACTAAGAACTATATAATTGTATAAGTCTACTCACAGGTACAGTTTTAAGAGTAATGTTAGCGTGACGAACATGTAAATAATCTACAACTGTAAATTGCCCCAACGCACCTTTTTGGCACCGGCTTTAGTAAAAATTGTAGTTTTTTTTTATAAATTCACGCATTATTTATATTATTTATTAGATTTCAAGGAGATGGACGTTCCGGAAAAAAGTGAAGACAATGACATCGGCATTGTGCCGGAGCATTGTGCGGCAAATTCTGGAGCCGGACGTGACGCGAAGACTTCGTCTCGAGGAGATTCTACACCACAAATGGCTGCAACAGCTGCCACGCGACGTTTCGGCGACCGGTGACTGGGAGCCGTAGGCCAACAGACCTGGCTTCTTCCGTTGGTTCACTCATGAAATATAATGCTAATTAAAACATTCGTTTTTTATGACTTCCCCGAATCCCGTCTCATATATTATACCATACGATACGACAAATACGTATTTAAAACATTGCAACGAAATATTGTACGATTAATGCTCTGCTAGACTGAGCCAGTAGACACATCAGCAGACTTCAGGCTTGGTGAATTACTGTTTTGCGTGGACACGTCTCGAAAATTAGTATAACCGTCTGTTTAAGATTAGCTCTGTATCTAGTAAGAACCGTTATGACTAAGATCTATTGACCCGGTGGTGGATCCCCATTTTCGCGTTGAATGTTTGGTGCCCACAGACTATACCCTACTCCACCACTGAGCTTTCTATCTGACCACTCTAAAGTCATCGATGAAAAGCGATAACCTATGCGTTAAGCATCAGAAGAAGCCACTTCTCTAGCTGACATCTAGCTCATGCGTATGCATGCAATAACTTCGCATAGTACGGTATGCCCAATACTTCATGTGACCTTCTTACAATAATGTTTTTTGAATTGCCATTGAGGATCATGCCGGGTCTCATTACGGCACTGCAATGCTTCCCTTTACTAGAAGTATACATAAGCTGGTAGAAGTAGAAGAAGCTATGGTAGAAGAGTTTCTCTGACAAAAGGCTAAAGAGCGAAGAAAACAACATGCATTGCTATGTACCTGTTTAAGATATTACATACCAAAAACCCATCTTAACTATCATCCTTATTCACATACTTGTCTGATTACCACAACTTTAACACAAGGGAAGAGCTTCTAACAAACTTTCTATTCCGAGGAACTGAACAAATTACTACAATCATTCCTTCGCAGGGCTGAACACCTCCAGGCTTTGGAATTCCTTGCCGGAAGAAACGAGAACAGAAAATAAATTGGGGAGTTTTAGGACAGCCTGCCATTAGTTCTTGGGAATGAATGAATGAATGAGTGAATGAATGAGTTATTATTTTTTACCTTTTCTTCTGCTATTATTTCTTCTCATCTTTTTTTTTTCTTCTTTTTTTATGAAAATGTTATGTTCATTGGTGTAAATTCCCAAAATTTCTGGGGGGGGGGGGGCTTTAGGACCCCAGGACTTTGATTCCCGGAGAAAAAAATTAATAAATTGGCCCAAATTAGTGAGGTTTTACGCATTTTGCATGCAGTACAGTTGAGATATTATAACGACGAATAAACCCACCATTGAGAGGGGCCCGGGGGTGTCCTCCGGAGAAAAATTTGGAAGAAATAGTTCTGAAGTATTGGGGTTTTCAGCATTTTGAGTTATATATTTTTTGTGAATGTTTTGGACACTATGTTGATTTTTTTCATGTAAAATAAGCATACTTTAATTTCCCTTTCATTATTGTGGATACTATGTCTTTAGCCCCCATAACGTCTTTGTCACCAAAAATCCTGGGGGGGGGGGCTACGGGTGGACCTGGGGGAGGGCTAAGCCCCCCCAGGACCCCCTATATTTACGCCAATGGTTATGTTACGTATGATAATAATGTGAAAAATAAAATAAATTGTAAATAGGCTAGGTTAGCTGGTAGAGTAGCCCTTCGAGGCTAAAGCTCGCCTAATATAAAACCGTTTTTCATTTCATTCATAAAACTTGTGATTCTATAAATAGTACATAGGCTAGGCCTATGTACCGTATGTGTGATTTTGTCATCAAAACATTAAAACCAATCTAATTGTAATATAAACTGGTACTTATAATTACTTTGAAAATTAGGAAACGAACGAACCAAGTTTCAATTAGATTGGAACAATATATTGTAACAATTGCCATGATGATCGCCAATCTTCGATAGAAGAGGCATTCGAAAAAGAAGAATGTAGTTCTGCAAACACAGTATACTGTATCCATTATACGTATTGTATACGTTATAAGTACTGCATACTGTAGGTTCAGCTTACAGTATGCGATCAGGTTTCTTACAAATGAGTGTGCTATATGTCATTTTAATCTTTCCCTACCCCCTAAAACTACTGGACTAATCAGAATGTTTGGAAATAAACAGTTTTATCAACATAGCATCAGATATTTGTGTAAACATTAAATAAGTAAGTATTTACAATAATTTTTTCTAGCCATATTTTGTAGATTTCTGCATGGATCCTTGTCTGAAACGCGTATGAAACCATCGTAATGCGGCATCCTATTTTTCTTTCTCCTAAATCTTTGGCATAACGGGTTATCATTTAGGGCTGCTGTTGGATTTCGTTTTTTCGGAATAGTTTTCCTTCTAGACTACCTGTATGAATCAAAGCAACACAGCAATCTATCCTGTAGGGGTAGGCTGATAATTTATATTCTTGATGGTGCAGCCTTATAAAAAGCCATTAAATGAAATGTCTTTAAACGACACTAGTTTTAGTTTGGTTCATGTGGTATTTTGGCCAAATGCATGTAATACCGGTAATATGAATTAATATGGTTGTTATTGCCTGGAGCTTCATTGTAGGTGAATTTCAAGGAAGTCGGAAAGGCTGATAAGAAACGGTGCTCTAGTTAGTGACTGACGCGATGTCAGCAATGGGTTTGAGTCCCGCTTTTTCTTATATTTCATCAAATATACCCTTTTCGAAGCTGGTTTCTTTGGAGGGCTTAAATACTGCTTACAGTTAAATATGACGGTCTCATTTATCGGTTAAGCAACGTCTAACCAATTATTTTGATTTAATTTCATTATTGCAGGTTTCGGACAAAATTTCAAGTAAATTACTCTTAAATGACTTGTGGCAAATTATGAAATAGTGACTTTTATAATCATACAATAATAATTCTGCTATGGACGGAGATTACGAATTATGTCCCAGTGACTCGGAAGTCAAAGCTTTGGGCCAGAAAGGGTACGCTATAGGCAAAAAAATTGGCCAAGGCTCCTACGCTACCGTTTATCTTGCCGATTTTCGACAAAAGAACGCTACAAAGAAAATTATACTGGCATGTAAAATCGTCGATCACATGAATGTGCCCTCGGAATTTTATAGCAAATTTTTTGCAAGGGAAATAGAAATTTTAAAAATTCTGACCCACCCGAGCATTATACCATTACATAGCATTATGCAGAGGGGCTCGAAGGTGTTCATATTTATGAGGTACGCTGAGAACGGAGACTTGCTGAATTACATCAAGGCTACAGGTCCCATACCCGAGGAACAGTGCAAGAAGTGGTTCCGGCAGCTGACATCAGCAATTAACTATTTACATTCACAGAACATTGCTCACAGAGACCTTAAGTGTGAAAATGTATTACTTTCACAACGCTACAACATCAAGGTAATATATTTTTTATACTGTAGATTAGTAGTAAAAAGTAATAAAACCACGATAAGTCAACAGCCAAACTGGAATAACGCAAGATATTGTTATACTGTATCCCTCAGTTTGTCGTTTTCCCACAAAGTTGGGCAGTTTCCTACAACTTATCATGCATGATTGTGTATGCGCAGTGCATTTCATTGCCAGTACTACAATAACAATAAAAAAGCAAATATTCAAGACCGCCGACCAGCCAGAGTGGGATCGTCACAAGTTGGAATGAGATTGCGGGTAATAAGGATAACCACCGGAGAGGGTGCAGTTGCACAAGATATGGTTGGTTCCCGTTCCAGTTCAGCGTCGAACTTCCCCAGGCTAGACCGCTAGAGGTCCATCCGAACTTGGAAGATTAAGACACATCTGGACTTGGCGGGATTCGAACCCACGATCTATGTCTATCCGGGGGTTCAGGGTTTTCTAAATCCTCTAATTTCGGTTATAATGAGGAGATTCATGTCAGTATTTTATATACCACATATAATGCTGCAATATATCAAATAACGAGGTAAATCACTAAGCCTATTATTTATGTACAAATGCTCTGAAACAAGTCATAGCAAGTCCGTAACACGTTACTTCCTCCTACTTTTTGTCGATAATTGAGAAAGCACAACCGGCCATCAATACGAATACTTCGTAATGAACCGCTGCCTGCAGCATTTCTGTCTGTCATTTAAAAAGTGGATTCTGAAACATGATGGAAGTGGCCGTTACATTAGCATTATCAGTGTTAAACTGGAATTTTGAGCTTTTAATGTTGCGGTTCAGTAATTCTGCAATAAGAATTAATTAATTTTTTAATAAGTGCGTTTATGGCCATTGCCCCTCATCGCTATTAATTCATTTCAGCTGACGGATTTCGGGTTTGCGAGGTATTGCGTGGATCAAGCCGGGCATCGGATCCTGAGCAGGACGTACTGCGGGTCTGCCGCCTACGTGGCCCCCGAAATCATCAGTGGAACTCCGTACAACCCCAAGATGGCGGACATTTGGTCCTTAGGCATAGTTCTGTACATCATGCTAAATGCGCACATGCCCTTCGACGATTCCAGCCTGCCGAAGCTGCTCAGATGTCAGGTAAGATGGGGAAGGCTGCAATTTGCTGCGGAAAAGGAGGGCACATCTGATTTCCGCCTTACAATAGTCCTACGGACAGTTCAATCCCGACATGTAACTACACTTTGAAGATTGTATCTTGGATGCTTAGTAGCAAATGAGGTATGGGTCTAACTTGCAGCTAAGTTGCTGCCTGCCACATGCAATCTTACAAGTGTGCGTAACGCTACTGAAAAGGTCGACCTGCGGTGGATCCAGACGGGGACAAATGGGGTGGGCTCCCCTCTCTGGGGCTAGCAAAATCATGTGGGTATAGCTCAAAAACCTATGTCTTATCGCTCATTTACTTACGAAATTTTCCCCAGGGGTAGACCCCAGACCCCTTACCAAGAGGATATCCATAGTTTCTAATTAGCAGTGAACCACCTAATGCTGCTTTGGGGATGTGCACTTTGTTTGAGATGACCCCTGATATCCACCGCAGTTGTTGACGAAACGTTTGCAGACCCGGCCCAGCAGCTCGCGAGCCAATTAAGTTTCCTAGCAAACTCCATCAATCCTACAAGTAAATATAATTTCGTCATCATACTCTTAGTTGACGAGCGTACATGTAAGCCTACTGGATGATTTTTTTTCCAGATTTTAAGGAAATGGACATTTCGGAAAAAGGTGAGGGAGCACACATCTCCATTGTGCCGGAGCATTGTGCGGCAAATTTTGGAACCAGACGTTACGCGAAGACTTCGTCTCGAAGGAATACTGCACCACAAGTGGCTGCAGCAACCGCAGCGCGAGGTCACGGCGACCGGCGACCAAACCCCCCAGCAGCAGGCGACCAAACCCAAAGCCAGCTTCTTCGGTTGGCTCAGTGATGGATTATAATGCTCGTCATGCCATTTTATCTTGGCTTCCTTGAATACTTATTTCCTTACGATACGATACGAAACATTATGATATCATACGATACAACAGTACGACACCCTACCTTTTTCCGTTTTGAATAAGAAGTCACATTTCATATGAAATATAAATTTCAGGGCTAACAATTAGGTCACATCCATCTGAAAATCTCCTCTACATCTTAACATGTAGTACAACCACAGTTTTGGAAAGCATGAAGAACTTGCACGGTGAGGTCCTATCAAGACTGTGGCTAAGCGATAATAGATAAAGGGGATGCAACCTATTGTGAGATAGGTCTAAGATCGATAACTCCAGCAAAATTTGACTTTGTGTATAAAATATATGGAGTTGCTACTAAAAGAGTCACGACGTGAGAAAATTTTGATACGGTCGAATCCGAGCTGAAACCGTTCCATAAACAACTATGGTCGACATCTTCGGTGGCACAAAGTAGACTGCATACCAGACGCTCGGTAGCAACACCGTTCGCCTCGGTTGCAACTCAGCTTCCGTGATAAAATCTTGGAGATTGTTTAACCCATAACACTGAAGACTTCGACCGCAGACGTTGATGAAACGTTTGGAAGTACTCTTCAGACTGACCGCGGCCAATCACGCCGCGTTGTATACTGTATCATCAACTGACTCCACAGCCGTGAAAGTCTTTGCACAAGTGCCCATTGCTGAGCAGTCTGGGAAGGAACTACTTCACATCAGCGTCACTTTATTCGGAATATTTTAAGTTCAAATTAATGCTCCTGATAGACAGAATGAACTCGAGAACACGTCACGCAGTCGAGTACAAGGAAAAAAATAAGAAATAAATATGTTATTGCTGGAAACATATTTATATTATTTTATTCCGCTCTATTTTCCAAACCACAGTCTATTCTCAATTTGCCAGGACCGTTATAAAACTGGTGGAACATAGACAATAGTAATTAGTAGACAACAATTAGACACAATGGCATGTCACACGCAGAAAGTACAAGATCAACATTCAAGTGTATGGCCAACTCACGAGCATTATTGCTTGGTTTACGGTTAGTAAATAGCCTGTGCAAAAATTTAACTCGGGTAGTGAAAATTCTGCGAAATGTATGTAGGCCCCAATACCTAAGTATGTAGTTTGAAATAATACAGTAGATATCTGGGTCATATTATAAAAGAAAATATCTTTGGTTGCTTGCTACAATTTAATAAGACGAACCTGGATGTCTATTTAAAAGGGTAATATTATATTTATTTGAACCTATCTGCGGTATCTTGATCTACAGTAACTTGTCGAATGTTATCTTTTTCAGATAAGGGGACAAACTAATTCATAAATTTTCAATACTCCAACCCACTACCTATCTGATAAGTTCTCAAATTTCAAGCTTACGGGTTTGACCAATTAAATTGAAGCACATACAATTAATTGCTATATGATAGATGCAGGCCTAATAATGATTTCACATGATTTTCCGATTCCAAGTAAAATTAATATCATATTATAAACTAACCCGCATCAGCAATGATCAGGCGTGGCTGCTGATCTCAAGTTATTTAATAATAAAAGCTAGCCTACATATGTTACACGCTCACTCTGTTACTGTACATACAGTATTGCAAACTAACAATGTGAAGGTACTAGCTTAAAGTTTGTCTGCTTACATAAAGTAGTAGAACTTTTGAGTTGTATGTTTGTAATTGGGGTCCATCAATCTCATCATAGATGAGTATTTCGACAGTTTCGTATAATTTCGTATTTTTTCAATGGACTGCGATAACAGACATCCCTTCTCACATCAGCCCCAGCATTGCTATACCAATTTCAAATTTGGATCACAAAATGACTAATAATAGATCTAAGTTCAACACCGATTATTTTAAATTGCGCGCCCTCTCTATCAGGTGTTCGTTGGTTGAAACAGAAGACAAAATTCAATGGGAAACTGTGACAATCAAATATTGAGCGTTTGAGCATAACAAGTTAAATTAGCAGAACGATTCTTAAATATAACGAGTGCAAGAGGTCGCCTAATAATTAGTTTTTATCCTAAATGTGGCCATCATACAATTACACATTGCAAAAGTCAAAATAAAAAATGGAAATATTGGCTTAGGATTCCCGATTTGCAGCCACTACCATATTACGTAGGAATAGTAAAGCATAGATTTTTCCAGTTACATCAACTTGATGGAAAATGTAATATTTAGACATCGACATTCATTAGATTAGTGAAAGTAGGCAAAGTGGGGAAAAGTTTAGCCGTAGCTAGGAATCTCGAATGATCTCAATAGAGAAGATTATGGTGATCGTTACAGTGCGGATGGCAATGACTTTTTAGCGGCGAATTCATTGATGATGCAACGACCCGACTAATCAATCGATCTCAAAAGCATCTGTTCGAGAGAAGATCGATTTAGTTAAAATGAACAAATATACCTATTCGTGGCTATTTGCTAGTGAGGTATTTTTAAAGCTAACATGGCAGCTCAATAGAACTAAAAACTATAGATAGGATGAATTCTATTCAGCAGGGCCAGCAAACAGTTATAACGGTAGTGAATGCCATCAAAAATCAATATGAATGTTTTACGCCTACATCTCTAATAGCGCATGCTGAACAACTGACAATCCGGTTGGCTATATTAAAACAATATACCATGGTACATACATATTACTGTGGAGTACAGCAATAGGTTCTTTTAATGTTATCTATTTATGTAAGTACCATTAGTTAAAACATTCGGTAGGCAACATTTGGGATGCTGACGGAAATAACTGATCCTGCTGAATGATACCTAAATTAAGTTGACAAAGTTCCAGGGCCCCTAAAATGATTTACCCATTGTTATTTACAATACGTTGAAAATCAGCCTTAATATTTGGTATGAGTCATCATACGAGTAGTCCAGTCACTGATCTGATATGTTTCAGCTAAACCAATAAACAAACAAAACCTCGCACTAAACATACCATTCTTTAACATCTTTCTGTTTTTTAACACCTTTGCCGTTGCCATTTCGCATGGAGCCGTTGTGCGCCTGGTACGGTTCGTTCGACGCCGGTGGTATGAGGGCCGCATTAGGGCCCTGCTGATAGTTCTTGGCTTCGTCTACTTTATAAGACGCTGCAGTTCGGTTTCTAAACCGTAGGACGATAAGAATTAGCAGAATGATGGCTATCATTGTCCCAGCAATAATGCCAATAACTAAGGCCGTGTTTTCCGCTGCCACAGACGACACTGGGCCTCGTTTCTTATCACTGGGAGGCCTAAGGGATGGTTTGTAAGTTGGGAAGGGTAATAGTTCGGGGGGCTCTGTTGTTGTAGAGGTCGTACTCGTCACTGTTGTTTCTACACTACTTCTGCTTTGTTCCTCTGATCCTTCGGCTCCTGTAGTGGCGCCTCCTGTTGTGCTCCCATCACCACCTGACGTCGACTCTGGCACTTCGGATGTATTGCTTTCAGGAGGACTTACTGCTGTTGTACTCCCTTTAACACCGGTTTCGGGAGCAATCGTACCTCCACTAACGGACGAACCTGGAAAAAATTATTATTCTTATATTTTGTCTGTCTTGATGATGTCCTGGTATTCATGACTAGCCTATCTACCATGCAGTAATAATTCTTAATAATAATAATAATAATAATAATATAATCGCCTTTAATAAAAAAAAATATAAAAATCTTTGCAGTGAATATTAGGGTCAAAGGCCCTCTCATACAATTAACTGTTTATATCAGAATAGTTGGTAATAAAGGGAAGACAACAATATTCTTATTCCATCTCTTCACCAATCAAGGCTACACCCACAGGCACAACTCATCCACTCACCTAATCATCCGCTCACTCACGCATTTAGGAGTTTCACGACACTCACTCACCAGGTAAAAATACATGCAATGAAAGACCTTTAATTTACTACAAACATCAAGTATTCGTCTATGTGTGCGGTTAAAAAATAAAGTATAACGAAAAATGAATTCCGAAACCAGACAGAGCTCACCCTTCGTGCTTGTTGACGTTGGTGAGGCTTCTTCAGTTGTGAGCTCCCCAGAGCCTGAACCAACGACACAGTCCTCATCATCGCACGGTTTTCCTCCACCCGGATCAACAGGTGCGACGCCTTTCTTTTGGGATGTTGGAGTCCGCGTGGGTGGAACATAAACAGGGGTTATGAGGTCGTCACCTGATCCTGTATCAAACACAGGCAGGCACGTGTCTTCGTCGTCGTTCTGACAGACAGACCCAGCGCCGGAGAAAACAAGGTCGTCCACGACGCCAGGAAAGTTCGATGCAGGGGTCTGTGGAGAAGAAAGAAAGATTGTTCTTTAACAAAGCAAATTGTGTGACTGAAACAATTAAAGTCATTATTGCCAAAAATAAAAGAATGGAGTAATATCTAACCTTTCAATAGTAATGGAGTAGCCTAGCCTATCATATAAATAACTACTTGCGATTAGGGTACCTGCTGCATCCTCATGAAAGGCTCCAGTCCTCTACTGTGAATTCCTGAAACTTGTTGTACATCTCCTCTTTGCGACGTTCTGGGATCTTTTTCAGCCGCTAAATCCAGAACACGTTGTCCATTCACCACCAAGCCTGACATTATGCCTGAAAATGATCTCTCTATTCTTTGTTTTGCCGGATTCCATTTGCCACCAATTTGAAGAACGGCTTGAGTATTGAAGACAGAGAGTTGATGTCCCGCAGGGTAATGAGTCTGTAGGTTGTAGTCATCAACTTGCAGAGTCGAGTTGGCACCGTTTCTTGTAAATCTAACCACGTGATATGACTCATCGTTGACCTTGACGTTGATATCCCCAATTGGATGATCATTAGTTCCCATGTTGTACACCATGAATACATTGCCTTCCACCTGTAATCAATTAAATTCTGTATTAATATGGTTATTTTCTAAGATTTATTATTATTATTATTAATTGCAAGTGAGACTGACGTCAAGCAACTTTGCCTGCGAGCTTTTCCTCTGGAGTTTCAAACTATCGATTGGTTTGCAGCGATAGTTTCAACCTTCTTCTCCACTCTTGTCTATCTTGGGTGTTCCCTTTTAGTACAATGTGGGTCCTAGGTCCTTCATGACATCACCGTCGTCTTGAATTAGTGCCTCCGACCATACCCTCAATGATGTTCTTGAGGGGTCCTTCATGTCCCAGAATATGTCACATCCATTTCTCTCTTCTTTGATATTGCGTCAATAATATCACTTTACGTTTATTCTAATATATACTATACCTACAATACCACACGTAATATATACTACACACCAAGGCCGTGCCCAGGTATTGATATCCGGGGGGTCCAAAATTTTGGACCTCCCCTGGTCACGGCCTACAGTCAATTGTAATACTTACTACTTCCAGCTCCATGTAATCATTTGAAGTAGCACTGTCTAGCCTTAGAAGAACGCAATCTTCTTTATTCAAAATAAAGCCAAGCGCCATTACATCGCTAGTCATTTCGGGTCGTCTGTCTTCTGGGTTAACGAGCGTGATGATTCCCCCACTTGGACCAAACTCGAATGAAATTGACTCTGAGAATGAATTGAACAATTTATTGCCTATATTGAACGACAATAAACTAATTTACAAACAGACCAGTCATGAACAAATCAGTCGAAAACAAATCAATTGATTTCCTATGTTACGCCCCTTTAACCGAAAAGTTTGGAGTACCTGCCAATCTAAAATAAAAATTGAAACTAGCCTAAATTAAATAGAATAGAACAGAAAAAAATTAAATTAATGAATTTGATTAATGCACGGAAAGGGAAACGTCTTTAGCCATAGACAATGTCAAGTTCACATTAAGAAAATCTTCCATCATCAGCTATTGTACAGTCACTAGGTTAAAGAAAACATACCATCACTGCAAGTTGATCCAGTGTATGAAGTCATATCACAGTCACAACCAGAAGAACTCCACTGCTGAACACATGTCCCTCGGTTGGCACAAACGCTGTGAGTACATTTCGTTCCTTGCCCTGTGAAAAATATCTACATCAGCCTACTGGCGATATTTATACCGTATCATTCATCAACAAAAGCCCAATTAGTAGCTAGTAGCCTTGCATGAGTAAATAAACAGTTCAAACCAGCTGAAGCTGTGGGCGAAAATCATACCTTCGCAACCATTGACAACTTGTGAGCTTGGAACGACAGCTTCCATCAGTAGATCTGGTGAATCACCATTCAAGTCAACACTGGCTAGGCACCCTTCGAACCCGTGTTTACTCTGCACATGCTTTGGTAATGTCTGGTACAGCTCTTTTCGCACACCACCTATGAACAAATCATCAGTTTAATGAAAATTAAGCTGTCTGTGACTGATAAGGGGTGACAAACGAAATAACGATATACTGGATACTGGATGAAACTATTAAAAACAAACTTGAGGTTAAAATTAATGAAGTAAGTGAAAAGAATGGTTGGCATGAGGAATAAAATACGATTTAAAGGCAGAAAATCTCACGAAACAACTTGTCACATACAGTAAATAATAGGCTCAGACAGGGCATAGAGAAACGCGGAGGAAAAGTTTTGTTAGTGTTTCTGCTGTTAAAGCTAAAACATTAACGAAAATTCAACATGATTACTGATATGAATAGAGTTATTAAAGGTAGTGAAATGAAATAAGAGTGTTCTAATAACGTTTTTGCAGATTTTAGTCTATGATTTTAATTAAATGCACCCACCTAAATATAGAATTCCTGTGAGATCCAACTTATCGTTGGGCCCCAAACTATTAATCACAGCGAAAGCGTCATCGACGGCAAGAGTGTGTTGTCTGACCGAGGGTCTGCCCACCGTGACAATGTGCCACTTGTTATCGTTAAGAGCCGTCCGTCCATTGTCCCGGACGCGGACAGGGCCATCGCCCAGGTTGAAAATGTAGTGCAGGCGGCCGCTTACCAGTTCAATCGCAATGAAGTCCTGGTCTTTACCGGCGTTGTACAGGATTAAACCATTTGGCTCTCTCGTTTTAAACTGAAAATTACATAAGTAGGTAATCAGAAACGAATGAACAACTCATTGACCATTGATCGAACCAAGAATATCGATCAATGCCAACCGTATTACAAGGAAGACGCTCTCCTTCACCGAATTTAAATTCAAAATGGAGAGAGCGTTCGTTAATCGACGAGGTCAATATTACTTCTGGTGCGTGGTCGGTCGCAGCGGAGAAGGAGTTTCCCCATGCGACAGTAACCCTATTGAGTGCGATGTTTGCAACCGTAATAAGCGCTTCAATATTAAAACCTTCTCTTTTGTCAAAACTAGCCTCCGTTAAGAATTTCGTTACTAGCCTACTTACTTGGAAGTAAACATTAGCAGCCGAGTAAGCCTTAAGTGCAGGAAGACCGAGGTAGGCATGTTTGGATTTAAAAGTAACGGCGTGATGCACCAGAAGATGCTCTCGCTTGCTGAATTTTGCTGTGATTTTGAAGAGAGGCATAGCTTTGGGGGCGTGGAAAGCAGTCCTGGCGATCTCCAGGTAGGGGACTCCGTTGAAGGTGAAATGTTGTACGACTCCTGAGAAGCCTGGTATCCTATGGGTGATGGCTTCATTCTCTTGTGCTGGATATCCGCCTACCAGGAGCGTTTTGTACTCTAAAATATTTTGCTGACCCAAGTCTTTTTCCGCTGAAAATGAAATAGGTTCCGCAGTTAGTTTTTAGGTGGCTGTAATGAATTCTGGTTGTCTTATTATTGGTAGACTGCTAGCCAATTCACATTGATAGATTGTTGATAGCCTGTTAGCCAATTGTGCTGATTTTACAGACTTTATAGATAAAGATGAGAAAGTTATGTGTAGAAGGTAGGTAGGTATATAATTGTTTGCCTAATTTTTCAATTGTTTAATGAATTTACGCCAATTTAACTAAGCTGTAGCATACGGTATTACAAATAGGAAATTAAGGGCTTAGGTACTGACCTCTAGCGGGGGGATCATCATCCAGCTGCAGATTGTAATGGGATCCGCGTCTACTGAGTTTGACCGTGTGCCACTGGTTATCATTGAGTCCTTGCCCCGCCATGATGTTCTGAACAAACAATGCTGACATCATTTACCTGATATACCACAATCCATGACTGGTAGACAACTGCTACATTTAGGACGTTGTCGTCAGCAACATGCAACATTAAACTTATGAAATTTGGTCACGAAATAAACAGTTGTTTCGTCACTCAGTCTTCTCATTATGTACGCTGCATGTTTGTTAATTTTTAAAGACTGATATTATTAACCATAGAACTGCATCAGACAATACAGCTGTACTGTACTGTAATCACTGTACTAATAAAATTTATAAATAAAAATAATGTTATAGACCTGAAAAATAGCCAATAGTACAAAATATAATTGTAACGAATGATAGGCCTACACGTTTTAAAGGGGAAGTATAGGCTACACTTATGTCTGCGGTAGATCTGAGACCTACAATGTTGAAGCCTGTAAGGGAAGTGGATTCAAAGGTAAAAAGAAATATTTGGAACCTTTCACTTCTACTGTCTCTTTAAGAGTAGGCATATATGTTACAGCTACGTACTTATACCAGACTTGATTGTAAATAACTCAAATAGTAGCCTATCTTTTAACAACAATGCTGATAGCACATCGGTTCTCAAAGTGATGGTTGAGTGATGAGTCCTTCCATACGCCATGAAGCACAAAACCATCGAGAAGATTAAAAATGAAAGGAAGAAAATAATGTGAGTCTCTCCCTGATTTCGAGAGAAAAAATTGAAATGAACTGAAATTCCCCGCTTTCTGAATCTCTGAAAAATGTTTTGAGAGATTTTTTTTTAACTTTCTTGTTGGGATAATGACCACGTTTCGGGGTTCCTGATGAGTTTTAATCTCAATCTCCAATCCTGTCGAATGTATTTTCTATTCCGTTCTTTTACTTTTCTTCTTCAATATTTTAAACGGTGTTATTTGTTTCTTAGTTTTCCCTTTCTTGGTAAACTTGTTGGTGTACTGGGTTATAATTGAGGGTACTATAAGCAAAAGGTTCCAGTTTCACTCAACTATATTTTTCTGGAGAGACCAAAAACTGTAGGTTAACTGATAACGTACGGTACTTAGGTCTGATTCTTTCGCGCTACATTTTATCACTTAGGAAGTCCTATTTTGCCCCTTAACAACAATGTGACTTCGTAGCCCTTTAGTAGATGATTTCGACGTTACCAATAACTCAATATCGCAATAAATAGGAACTGGAACCATTTGCTTTTAGTACTCTCAATTGCAATTTGGTTTAAAACTAATTTTAATTCCGGTATAATAAGTTAACTTGCCATAACTCGTGTTACGGCTGTAGAAGGAGAATAAAATTACACAAATGTTGCTGGTGCTCCTTATTGTCTATGTAGACATCATATAGCCTATCAGAAGTTACAACTCCAACCAAATTAGAGAATTGTATTCTCCAGCGACCCCTATTAATTTAGTCGCACGTAGACCAGAATCGCACTAGAGTACCTACATTGAGCAATTATAATATTTTACTATTTCTATTGATATCATCCATGGGCCACGGATCCAGAGGGGAGACAGGTGCAAAAGTTTACTTATCGCGGGATTATTTGAAATTATTTGGGATATTTAAACATTAAAATGTTATTCATTCCATCTAGTTTAAATTCCTCGCACGTTTTTATATTGTGTTAGTTCATCAAAGAAAACCGAAAACCCAATTCTATCTAGTCTTAACTGGTTAAGTATTTATGGGGGGGGGGGACGTGTCCCCTTTGCACTGGCTACGCCCATGATCTCATCTCTTCTATATAAGAACTCTAGGCAACACTAACAAGAAACAGCAGTATGTTTACATTGCAATGGTTCAACAAAAAAAGTCTAATACGCTATTTAGTTTGAACTTATTCTTGGGGTTAAAAATGTAGACGAAAAAGTTTGAATAGTACTTTTCAATCGAAAACGATCTTGTTTACATTATCAATCTCAGGTTAAGATTAAAAATAATTGCCAGCTCACCTTTTCTAAACCATTAATGCGAATATCCATCCGCAATCTACCTCCGACCAGAAGCAGCTCCAAGTGGTCCCCGAAGACTTCTGGATTGGTGCTGAATAGCAGGCCTGCGTGGTGGGCGGTGCGGAACCTGAGCACGACGTCTTCAGCCTGCGTGCGGCCGCGGTCCTGCAGCACCACCGACAGGTGCTGCGTCCCGTTGAAGGTGAGCGTGGCCGCGTCCTTCCCGCATGTCGGTCCCGTGAATGCCGTCCGGGAACACTCGCAAATGAACCTGTTCCAACCTTCGGAGCAGGCACCGCCATTCAGACAGGGCTGGGAGTCACATTGGGTGGGCTGCACATGGCAGGACGGACGTATTGCACCTATGAATATAATAAGGCTATTACATCAGCAATGCTTAGTGGAAGGGACCAATGGAAGAGGGTGGCTGAAGAAGGAATTCATGGATCAACTGGAAGAGGACGCAGCTGTTCGATAGTAGTACCAGAGCTGCAGAGGAAGGACTGAGAGAGTTGGAGGATGATATTCAGGGAGTTGCTGCAAACCAATCGTTGAGAATGTGACCACAGAAGAAGATGAATTACATTAATTATGAAATTTAAGCAAAATTCTCCTTTTAACATTAAATTGACTTTGGTTTGAATCCTTTGGATAAAATAAAGGACAAAGCGAGATTCAAACCCACGATCTACTTATGCTGTTCCGCAAACCTATAGTGTAGTGGTAACACGATCTTGGATTTGAGTCCCGGACTGTCCACCTATCACCAGACTCACTTCGTAATAGGCAGATTACTCATAACAAATTTATAGGAATACGAGCCACCACGTGCGATAATTTCGATATAAAGGTGGAATGAGACCTCGAGCGTTTAGATCAATGGCCATATATGAGTCGTGCCTCACGCAACGTCAAATTTTTGAGTCTGCCGACGTTTGAGGGAAACCAAAGCTCGTTAACCTAAAAATAACTGAGCTATAATTATTTCCAGGTACTTCTAATGCTTTCATTTTACAGCTGTCTATGAATGCATTGTTTTTAGGGAGATTCATCTACCTATTGAGATGGTGACCAATGTACGACTTGCGGAAAATTTCTTCACAACTTTTCATTTCATGACCCCCTGAGCCTAAATCCACCCTCCGTTCAAAATCATATACATGCTAGTATGTATGTAGGTATGTATGTACTCGTGTGTATTATTGATTTTGGGAAACACTGTAACTTCAATAAATATTATTCGATTTTGATGAAACTTGGCACAAAAATTGATCTTACAAATGTCTTGATCGAGTTCGTTAACCAGCTAGATCCACTATTTACTTTCAAGATGGCGGCCGATTTAAACCTTATATAATTCATATCTCAGTTAATATTGGAAGCAGAGGAATGAAATAAAGTCTGACTGAAAGCCTGTATTATTTATCTACGATAATGGTAATCAACACTTTTTACGACAAATCAACCATTTCATGATGGGTTTCCACGCTCCATACCTATTTACCCGGTAGTGGGGGGCTGTATTGCTGTTCTTAAAATAGGCTGAACCAAGTAGCCTACCTTAGTAATTACAACCATACACAGTCATATCTTCCTGTTATTTATCTAGTTGGCTAATGTGCATGTCGCTGGAGCACCCCATGCCTGGTAGAGGTCAGTGTAAATTAACTGGTACCTGCCGTACCCGTAATTTGTATTGCAATCCCTTTGTTCAAACAAAAGCTAGGTTTAGAAGACAGGGTTAATTCATTACGAAGGATAAGCAAAGTCCCTGTGGATTGGGGGTTACCCAGGGGGATTGTCACTACGCCCGTGATGGAGGATTTATCAATTAAGGGCCATTATACTCTTACAGGAGCATCACCTCGCCAGCCAAGTTTTCCATTCAACTTAGGGATGCAAGGTTTCATCTGAATTTTCTTATCGTAGTGGGACAGCTCGATTGCCAAGTATTAGGCTAAGCCAACAAAATAAGCGAATCCTGAATTTTAGTCAGGGCGAAGAGGCGAGTGGCGCAAGGGGCTCTAACAAGAAATTGTTAAGGCATTTACTATGAATGAAATATCATTATATAATTGCAAAGACTTTCACAGCCGGATGGGCGAGTTATTTTATGATGCAGTAGACATTGATTGAATGATGGGCCGTGGTCGATCTGAAAGTGTAGGCCTACTTCCAAACCTTTCGTCAACCCCTGACGGTCGGACATCTTCAGTGGCACTGCACTCTCGGAGGTTCAGCAACAACTCGACTACGGCCTATCATCCCAGATTCTACTGCTTCGTCAAATTAGATATGGTTTTCAGCTCTAGGTAGTATAGATCAAACCCTCTGTACCCACTATTGGAAAAATGGAAATAATAAAAACGCATGATCTTTGACCGGATAAGGTTTTTATATATACTGCACTATCAAGGATTCAGCTCTAAGCTCTATTGATAGGCTCCTTGTTTATGAACTAACGTCGAATTCCATTGTCACATCGTTTGTGTCGGAAAGAAATGCTGCACTGCACCACCATACTGGGCAAAATGGCGGAGCAGTCCAGTACGTGTATTCCGATACTTTTCCAGTGATGCTAGGACCGGGCATTGGGAGCGTGGCCTAGAAATGCAGGGGGGCCAAGATACTGTTTCAATTGTTTCACAACCCGCCCCCTTCCCCCCTCCCTGCAGTTCAACCCTTGCAACTTTGCCATTGTTCTCCTGACCTTTTGAGCTGCCTCTTTTAATAAGTCCATGCTTGAGTGTTGGTTGTCAAGAGGTTAGGGCTGAGACTTGCTGAGTGCGGGAGGGGGGGATGCCACTTTGTAGCCTTTGGTTCGGCACTTGTGCAGTGGCCTTCAAAATACAGCATGGATCAGTTTGCGTGTAGCCTATTCACTATGAGGCCCCGCTCATGTTTACACGTATGATAGAATCATATAGCTTGCTAACGTATGGAGAAATATTTTCGTTCTAAGCCTATATAACAGTTTACCCTAGATGTAAACACAGCGCTAAACAGCTGGATTATGTTCTTGAAGTACCGTACTATAAATCGCAATGCATAAATAATAGGCTCTAAAATGAGCATGACCGTATAAACAAGGAAATTATTAAAAAATACATATCAATCAATTATCAATACAATAGATAAGATAAAATAAGTGAACTTACTGGAGTCCTGTTGTTTGGCGTAAACGGCAACATCCACAGCATTGCCATTGATGACGAGGTCCCTCATACAGCCGACGTAGCCCTGGCGGAGGACTCCGGTCCACAGGTAGACTGGGATGTTTACCGGGTTTATGTGGGGACCTACTCCGCCTATGTGCAGACCCCCCGACAAGTCCAGCAGGTCTGACTCCCCTAAAGATATAACAAAAAACATTATGTTTATCGAGTGGAAGTTAATTTCTTTTTCTGTTCGTTGGATCTGGCTGTCCTAGCCCCTCAATATGAAACGATTGAGTACGTTTTTATGATTACATAACTCGCATAGGCTTATCTTTTAAACCGGAATCAGGAGATGGGTGTCTCTCAAACCCGGGCAGTGCTCAAGACAATCGGAGAGTGAGGTGGTAAAAATTATAATTTCACAGAAAATACCAATTGCAGAGCTACGTCTCATTGCTTTAAAGAAAATATGTTGCCGTAAATGTTGGTGTTCCTTACAATACAATACAATGTATATTTCCTTTAAATTATACAATACATGTACAGTATAAGATAAAATAGTCAGAGTATCGCCAAAATCAGGTAGTTCTGTCATTGTGATTGTGCTAGTGCCTCAGTGACAGTGTAAAAAGCTTTCTCTAAGAGATGGTTTCTAAGCAATTAATGGAAGTTAGAAGCATTTCTCGCCGCTCTCAGTTCAATCGGGAGTTTCCTAAGGTAGGCGAAACCTTGTAGTATAGGATCCAGTCGCTCACACTTGGCTGTGCGTGGCGCTGTCCTTACAAGGTCTCCCCGTTGCTTCGTGTTGTAGGTGTGAGTGTCCCCTTTTTGTTTAAATGTCCCCCATACCTCAGGCTTTAAGATATGTAAGATGCAGCTAAATATGTACAGACTTGGAGCTGTCATGATTTTTAATGATTTGAAGTGAGAGCGACAACAGTCACGGGGTCCCAGTTTTAGCACTCCCCTCTTTTGAAGCCTTGAGTACAGCGCCCATGTTCCCTACGGAGGTCCCTCCCCAGACCAATATGCCGTAGTTTATATGGTTCATTACAAGTGAGTGGTAGGTCTGGAGAGTTACCTCCGGAGGACACACAGAGCTAAGGCGCCTGACTACAAAGAGGCCACTATTTAGTTTTTTTCAATAGCTCAGCCACGTGTTTATTCCAGTTTAAGTCCTTGTCAACTTGCATTCCTAAGAATCTGACGCTATCGGTTGCAGTTACTGGTTGTCCTGCTATGCATGGGTATATGTCAAGCTCAGGTTGGGAGTTAGAGAACACTGTTAGTTGCGTTTTTGTTTCGTTTAGCAAGAGCCCATGTGTGGCAAATTCGAGTCTTATGTCATCTAGCTTTTTAGTGCACATTATCGCAGTTTCTTCTATTGAAGTGATTATGTGATCATCACTAACAACTTAATTGCAACTTAATTGATTTCAAAAAAAATAATGGTCGAAGGAGTTTCCAAACTGTGGCCAACTGGTGATAGTGAGGGGTGGCCTTTCCGTTTCAGCGAGAGAAATCACAAAATAATTCAGGGTATTACACGACATCTGAATCTGCTACCCACCAATAGATGATAACGAATATCCAATTACAATTAAGTTACAATACACAGGCAAAGCGATGTACTCGACGAGTACTACTCGTACATGTACATACAGAGTTAAGGTACATGTAAACAGAGATAGAGTTATGATGAATAGTAGAGGACTGCTGAGTGCTGACAACACTGTCACTTTGATTTATGACGTTTGCACCTTAATTCTTGCTGAGCCCATTATAGCGCCACTCTTCTGCGTCATTGTGGTAGTTGCTGTATTCTGCAGGTACATAAACACATGCTGGCATACATACACAAATCCAATGTAGGTAGAAACATAATTACTATGAAATTGCGGCGTGTGGGGTTTCTACTTAAAGTAGGTTAACGTGGATTACACGGCAGGAAGCTGGTAGCAGTAGACCTATTGTTCTGCTAAAGGTCGCCTACCCACTTGTTCCAGAGTACAGGGATAAGCTTTTTAAATTCTAGTCTAGTTTACGCCTTATAGTAAGCACTGTGGATTTATTGTATACAGCGGCTAATACCTATTGTATGCCGAAAGCTACCCAATGAGTTCATAAACAGAAGTATTCGTTTTAAAGTTTCAAAATATCGTAAAAGTACAGAAGTACCGCAAGTAAAGGCTGTATCGTATGTCTAATAGGCCTAACATAACATTTCAATAAATTTTTTATGAATGTTCACTGAAGTATTAGCTCAAAATTTATAAACGCTGTAGGTTAAAATTAGCTATTTAAAATTTCCTTTGAATAAGTTAATTTATTTTAATTGCTTGTCAGACTATATACAGAATTATACATTACAACCACTTTTGTAGGGAATACAATCTTAAAGAACCGGTCCGAGTTTACTCGAACATGCTCTCCAATTTATCACAATTAGTAGATACAGAAAATGAGTACTTTCATGGTAAATAATTTTCCTATAGTTAAATTTCGGACATCTTGGGGGGGGGGGGGTTGTCCACCTGACGTCACTGGAGGTGAAGTAAATTCTAGATAGGTCAGACATTACATTACATAACCACACAGCAATAATGGCAGGGCACGCAATGCATTTGATCGTGAATTTTCATTTTTGCAAAAACATTTTTTTAGCACAAACAAAATGGTTTTTTGGGAAAGCAACCTATCCGGTTTCTTTACTCAATTCAGCACCTAAAACATGCCTGAAGGTAGAAATCATCGATAGAAAGGTTTCGCAGAAAAATGAATTTTTAGTCATTTTTCATTAAAATTTAGTTATTTTTATTTTTTTACCCCCAGAAGAAAACTATCAAGGGGCAAGCGACCCCCCGCATTTTGTTAACATTAATAACGACTACAATATATGTGAATTAAAAAAAAATCGTTGGAGCCGTTTTTGAGAAATAATTTTCTTAGACGTTTTTTTTTGGAGTTTTTTGAGAATAACCCCCCCCCCCCCCAAATTGAGTTAGCCCAAAAAAAAAATGGTCTCGAGGCATGATTTTTGTGAACCTACATGCAAAATTACATCAAAATCGGCTGAGTAGTTTGCCTGGAAATAGATGAACAGACAGACATACAGACAGACAGACAGAGCGACAGACAGACATTTCGTATAAACCACTTTTTTGGGTTCCTGGGACCTGAAAACGTGTAATTCCGTTGAAATCTCGGAATCGAAATTTCGACCGTCACAAAGCTTTCCTTATACTACGTATAAATTGGAAAGCAATAATAGAGCTATTAAATAAGAGCGTCATAACTCTTGTTTAAAGCTAAAGAGGTGACTTGTCCTTATGGAGGGTAATAATAATAATAGTAGTAACAAATTGTTACTGTTCTTAGCGTATGTTAACAAAATGTTAGCAAAATTTATAAAACAGAGTTTCCCGGTAGGAACCTGTGAGAATACAATAAAAGTGACCTTCCAAAAGGCGATGAAAAATAGTACAAAACTGTAGTTTAAATTGCAATAACAAGTTATTATGGGGAGGACGCGAGAATAACGGTAGTCTGACCTACATCCTGTGACCCCTGCACCCCCCTCCCCCCCAGCAGCACTGCATTTGTTGCCCCTCCCCCTCTTCAACCACTTGACATGCGCCATTGCATCTCTACTACCCAGTACAATCATTTGTAAACTGGTTTTACTAAAATCCATTCACAGCTACATGTGAACAGACACGTTTACCTTTACACAACACTTAAACGTGTGCTACATGTATTGTACTAGTATTGTAGTATGGTAGATCATCTCAATGACTCTGGAGAAGAAATTATTGATAATAATTCATTCCCCAATACATTGCGTACCCTGCGTCATTATTGAAACAAATGTTGACTTTTTCTGTTCTATTACTAAGTCAACCAAGCGGAGTTAGGGCTATAAAGCCCTCTCTTACACTCAACTAGGAAGACCCAACACCACATGCTTCACATGTCCTCCGACGCATGGCAAGAGAACCGGTCCGAGTTTACTCGAACATGCTTTCCAATTTATCAAAATTAGTAGATAGAGAAAATGAGTAATTTCATGGTAAATAATTTTCCTATGGTTAAATTTCCGATGTCTCGGGGGGGGGGGGGGAGAGGTTGTCAATCTAACGTCACTGGAGGTGAGGTAAACCTATATAGGTCAGACCAAAACATTACCACACAGCAATAATGGCAGAGCACGCCATGAATTTGAGCGTGAATTTTCCTATCATTTTTTCAAAAAAACATTTTTTTACCCCCAGAAGCAAACTATCAAGGGGCAAGCGACCCCCCGCATTTGGTTAACATTAATAACCACTATAATATATGTGAATTTAAAAGAAATCTTTGGAGCCGTTTTTGAGAAATAATTTTTTTAGACGTTTTTTATGAGTTTTTTGAAAATAAACCCCGCCCAAATTGAGTTAGCCCAAAAAAAAAAGTATTCCGAGGTATGATTTTTGTGAACTTACATGCCGAATTTCATCGAAATCGACCGAGTAGTTTGCCCGGAAATCGATGATCAGACAGACAGAGCGACAGACAGACATTTCGTAAAAACCACTTTTTTGAGTTCCTGGGACCACAAAACGTGTAAATCCGTTGAAATCTCGAAATCGAAAATTTCGACCATCACAAAGCTTTCCTTATACTAGGCCTACGTATAAATTGGAAAGCAAAAATGTAGTAAGTCTGGGACTGAAACCAACAACCTTTCCGGTGAAAGTCGGAGTCTGTACCACTACTCTACATGTCCTGACAACTACATGTATTACTGATTATTACAGTGTTGTATTATATTTGTCTTTCCATTTAATACCATTCCCATCAATCAATTTATTGGAAAAGTCGAGACAACTGAAATTTAAACCTAAGACAATTTTTCCCCTCATTATTATATACCTCTACTATATAATAGGAAAGTATGCACGGTTTCCCTCGCACCGGCTCTTATTAATTTTTTCGAATGGTGCTTAAAAAGAAAGATGCCGATTTGAGCATGAGGAATTCAACTGTGGAATATATTAAGTGAGCTTTGGCCGTAATAATACCGTATTTGTACTTAAAATATTTTTTTAGGGATGGGGACAAGAACAATGTTGTGTAACCTGTACATTTGTTGCCAGACGCCCGGGACGACCTTAAATTGTACCAGCCAGACTGTTGACCCAACCATTTCTTAGATCTGGCAAATTATGTATTAGAAAACGCTCACATTAGTTAATACATAAATAAATAACATATTGACTTTTTTGTTCTATTTCATCTTACATTTTCTCATTTAGGGGGGAGACCCTTGGGGCCCCCAACATGCTCCCCTCGGCCATAAGAATTCCAATAAATATCATTTTTCTATTTTGAGATCCAAAAAAGCTAAAAAAATCTCTTAACTATATATTTAAGCACGTTATTGTCCGTTGCATAAAAGGCTATCTTTTGAGATAACTTTTTTCAAATTCAAATCAAATGTATTTAATTCTATCTCAAAAGTACAAGATACAAATGAACAATTCCAAACCCCAAATGTTCCTAAGAATGTGCTTGTGGAGGGAACATACCATACTAGACTAAATTAGTAAATTATTCAATTCAATAGCAATGACATGTGTGCCTCAAATGGATAGCCATCTATGGATTCTTGCACGCTAGTTGACGCCCCATTGCCGGCAATATATCTCGACGACAATGTGTCGATGGCGTCGCGACAGAAACCTTTGTGCATCGGGCTTATGCCCAACAAATTTCTGCCTTCCGTACCTGGCGTGGTAAAGTCGGCATGTGCCGCCCCGTGCGATTGGTTCCTCGTCACTCACCAGATTATCTCATAGCAGAGTCCGTTTTCCACCCACCCTCTCTGGTAAAGTACTTATAGGTCCAAGTGCAATAAATGTACCTGGCGTGGTGAAGTCGTCAGAGTCTCCGTCGAGTATGAGCCGTCCCGTGCGACCACTCCGTCGTAAGATGATCTCATGCCAGGCCCCGTCGTCCACCCTGCCTGCTGTCGCCCTTACTCGCAAAGGTCCAGAGCCTAGGTCCAGGTGCAGTGTCAGCTGTCCATCCACTATTTCGAACGCAAAAAAGTCCGGCTGAAATAACAATCAGAATTACATTAATGCCGTTGGGAGGGGGAGGGGGTATTGCAGAATTTAAAAAAAACATGTTTACCTAATAGCGTAGAAATCATAGAGTAGTGGGGTTGCAGGCAAACTGTAAAATTTATGCATAGTATTACTGAAGCTATGCAACGTCTGAAACAGTTCAGTTGGCAGAGAATTGAACAACTACTTGTATGAAACAAAAAACTCATGTTCGAAACTGGAAATAAAAGGATTTTTTTTTTCTGGTGGACCTAGGTGTATCCAACTCTATTGGTTACCTTCATTAGTAGGAAAGAAACGACTGCCGGACATGTTGATGACCACAAAATCCTGAATAGAGCAGTGGTCAACAGAGAAAATCCTCCACGAGTCCTCAGGGCTAGACCCTCAGTGGGTTGTCTTCTTAATATATGGCGGCGATGCAAGGATTGTTTTATTCGGCCAGAGCGGCATATTTGCCGCAGGAAACCGAGTCCTCATTAATTGTTCTGAACCTGAATGCATGTCCCACGACAAGCTGTACAATAATTATGCCTCGTGGGTGTCAAAAGACCTGCCGTGGCAATGCATATTACATAAGAGCTAGCAGAGATGGGTACACTTCCCGGAGCTTCACCCTCCCAAATAATAAATGAACTATTATCTATAGGTGGCGTAATCAGCAAGGCGGCATTCAGTGTGGCACGCCGACCCTCCCGGAAACTGCTAAATAATTATTGGTTTAGGTCCTGTCTATTGTTGCTTACCTTATTTATACATTAGTACATAAGGAAAGCGTTGTGATGGTCGAAACTATCCCCCTTTAACAAAGGGTCTGTCTATCGGTCTGTCTCTCTGGCCGTCGATTTCTAAGCAAACTACTTGATGGATTATTGGATTATGGTGAAATTTGCAATTCCGGTTGACAGAAATCATGTCTCGTAAGCATCTATAATTTTTTAAGGGTTGCCCCCCCCCCCCACCAAGAAAGAAACTACAAAAAAGCGCCTACGAACGTTTTCTCCAACAATGCAACGATTTTAATTACATTAATATTGTATTATAGTTGTCAATGTGAACAAAACCCAGTTCGTTGCTTCCCAATTGAGAGTTTGGTTTTGGGAGAAAAACTAAAAAGTCACAAGCTTCATTAAAAATGACTAAAACATTATATTCCTGTGGACCCTTCCTATCGATGATTTCTAACATCAGGTATGCTTTAGAGTTTAGACGCTAGATAGAGTTGCAAAACTAATTAGGTTGCTGCGTTCCCAATCAAGGTTTCGGTTTTTATGAAAAAATATATAAAATGGAACCTATCTTTTAATCTATTACAACACACAAATGATTTAAATCCGCCGATGCTATCGAATAACAATATTATAATTGATTTACTGTACCTCATTGTTAAAATTTACTTCGTATAGTCTTACAATAAATTATTTTTAATTTTAAATTTATTGTAAGACTATACGAAGTAAATTTTAACAATGAGTGACAGCAAGTTTTACAAAGTTACTAAGGAGACTATTATGTTGATTTACTGTACGGTATGTCTGCCGTTCAATATTAAAGTACCTACCGAAGTATTAAAGTTGAGATGCAACCAAGTACCGTGACTACAAGATAATATACTGAGCCCTTAACCTTTTGGGGTGATAACTCTATCGAGCAAACCTCCGCCCCCTCCCCCACTCTCAAAACTTTACCTTAAGTTGCACCCAATAAAAATACTTTTACCTGGTAGTTAATTTAAAACTCGGTCATTAATTTGACACATCCAACTATACTCCAACTAAGCTGCTACACCGCGTAGTTGATTTTATCATATAAATCGGTTGGGAGAACTTGAGAGTTGTGATTGCAACCATTAGTTTCTCCAATTACAGTTTAGTTTTAATTCAGACATGGTTTAATTTGATGAGGGGGTAATAAAATAAAAGTTTGTCTGATAGTTTGATGAATTGTTCGGAAAAAGAATTACGTTAGTTCGTGCAGACGTTGTGAACAATGAGCTTGACCTTCAAACGCTATTTAATTGTACAGACAATAAATTATTTTACTTGAAAAATCAATATGGTGGAATTGGTTCTGTATAGATGTATATATTAACTCGATGTTGACTTCATTTTCAGTATCCTCTTCGCTATTACATATGTCAACAGAATAATTTTGTGTATTTAGACTGCTGCTTGACTTTTGCCGAACTGCAGCCGCAGCACGAATGGAAATGAATAATTTATCCTGTGGACCTACAACGGCGACTAGCATTAACTAAACACTTCCTGCAGCCTGATCGAAGCGATTATAATACCGGTATTTATTTAATCCCCTGCAGCCTGATCGGGGCGTTTATAATACCGGTATTTATTTAATCCACAAGATAATTTTATAATGGAAAGTGCTATTCAAAATTTGTTTGTTTACAGTTATAATTCTAGGGTATTTATTTAACCCCGGTATTATAGTCGCCTCGATCAGACTGCTGGCGTTAGAAATGTAAAAAAAAACAATTTTGAACAGCACTTTCCATTGTAAAATTATCTTGCTTACATTTTTTAAATCCCAGGTTTAGATTAAAAATAATCGCCATACGTGACGTGTGAATTATCCGGAATAAAAAATAATGCAAATGTATGTAAAAATTAAAAAAAAAAAAAATGAACATTAATTTCCTTAATTATTCCTAGTTATTACTTAATTAAAGTAAAGTAAAGTCTTACTTTTTTTCCTTATTAATTCCGTAATTAATAGGAACATGGCCGATGACATTGCCTAACCCTGGATCACGCCAAAACATGTTGATTTATGTTTGTTATTTAATTTCATATTTAAGGTTACCGATTTGGACTCGTCAATTGGTACCTGCAGTATATAACTATTTCATAGTCCATTATAGACTTAAACATTCGCTGCTAACCAATTGACAAAAGCATCTGTAAATATTTAATTTTATATTCTAAAATGTACATTTAAATTGACTAAGGCTCAATCAGAGCCTTAATATTAATATTGATAGTTTTTTTTATATTTTTACTTTGACCGCAAGTAATTGTAATTGTTCTCCTAATAAGCCTTTAAAATTTAATGTATTCTTGAAACTACCCCAGTGATACAAGTCTCTTTGAGTACTTAGTACTGGGGTAGACTTTGTAAGCTGCACATGAAAAACTGTAATATACTATTTACTTACTTACTTACTTACATATTGAAACTCCAGAAGAGAGTGAATGAGATAATGCGTCTTATTAAAATTATAACAAGTAGAACCCTCTATAGGTATACTGTATACATAGATAATCTCGAAGTAGGAGGAAATATAAGAAAGTGCGACCCACCCCCCCCCCCTCTCCCAGCGGGAAATGGCGTGGACAATTTAGCTCTAGATATAACAAAGGAGATCCGGCGATGCAGTCGGCGGCGTTTCAGCAGCGTAGAGAGCGAGCATTTAGAGACAATGTCTCGGTGCCCCGCTGACTAAGCTCTAGTCTGTTCAATTCTTTCATTACGATTTTCCGAGTGTTTTTTTTTTTAACAAGGAGAGAGGGAGCGCATTTACTGTTTTATTTTGTTCGGCGTCTCAACTCGTTAGAAATCTCATTTTGGCACGATATTGGTTTTCATTTTTATGAAAACAATAGGTTTTTTTATAATCTGGCCTTATGCTTTGAAGAACTTGTTAGGGAATTATTGTGTCGAGTGATTTTTTTTAATCAAAGGCTAGCTGTTTTGTCTGCAACTAGCTCACAGCATTCGGCATTTTTATGCCTACAGGATAAGTAGGCCTATATACTAGTTATTATTAGCATTGCCTCTGAGAAGGGGTGAGAATATAGCGAAAAATGGTGCAATCTCGAAACAGAAAGTCAAGCCTTAATTTATGTATGGCAGTACTTGTCAGACATCCCCAGCAATACCCGTAAGGTGCGTCTAAATTTAACACAATACTATCGCAAGCATCGCGAACATGTACGCCCTTACAAATATCAAAGATCAACACGTAAAGGAAAAGAGCCTTCCTTGTATTTCAAATTTTCTTAGAGGAAAACTTCTTAAGAAAGTTTTATTAATGCATCTACTATGGATTACTAGGTTTACAGAATGCTGTAGCCATTTAAAGCACGCACTGTTGGCGCTGTAATAGCAGTATCCCACACCCTGAAATGATATGTTGGCCGCGGTTTCAAAACTAGGTCAATTATCCATGCATTAACCTACATAAGTGTAACACATACGATATACACACAGCTTACGATCGTCGCAAGAGATGCCCTTCACTACAGCCAGTACACGCTCATTAAACGCATGCACCGTACTGCACAACCTCGTTCACGCTTTCTCAGTAGGTAAAGCAGTTAGGTACGATATATGATATTTCATTCAAGTCGATACAGCTTATATGATGTATCGCAAAATGTAAAATAAACTGCTGATAAGTTGTGGTAAATGATTTTCCAATATCGGTTGACGGTTATCATCAATGTGAACCGTAGCATTGAATATATAACACTAGTGTTATATATTCAATGACCGTAGGTACGTGCCACAAAATTTGCTTGGTTTTCATATTAAAGACAAAAGAATCTACTGCACGGAAATGAAAAAATTAAAATAACTCTTACTTTACTTTTTGAGGGGTAAAAGGATCTAGTAATGTTCATACTGTAAATTTTGTGAATTATTTAATTTGGTAGATATTCTATTATGTGAAAAGGCAATCAACATTGTAAATGAGTTTTTGTGAAATCGAGTTGTGCTTAACTTACTACTGCGTATCTTGGTGATGGTATAGCAAAGCGGGTAAAATGGAAAAATTAAATTTGGAACTTGCTATCAACGCATAGCCTAATAGAAAAACATGTAAAGAATACAAGTAGAAGCAGTAAAGGGGGCTGTACTAATTGTATGTATTAATTTCATAGCCACTAATCTTGCTCAACAACTCGTTGAGACTTTTGCACATAATATTGTATTAGGCAAAATGAAAAGAGGAAATATTGCCCGGGCTGCTGATCAAAACCTTCTCCCACTGTCAAAAGTTTTCGCCACCAAAGGGGAGGAGTAAGTCTTGTTCATCCGCTCAACTTTAAACCCTCTCGAAGACTTTTGTTAATCTTAACCTAAAATTTTACTTTTAATCCACCAAAATTCAGTATCGATATACAAATAAGGTCTTGCAATAGTTTGACATACAATATCGGTTGATTCTCATTGGGGCGAAGTCTTCCGACAAAAGCTCACCATTTTCTTCATCGTCAGTTGAGATAAAAGAAAAATCTGTGCCCTATAACCACGGTGTTGGGTTTTGCCCCACTGCGTATTTTGTGGCAATTAAAGACGGGTGCGGGTTTCCCCCCCCCCCCCCCTCCCCTCTATGACGTACCGCCAGTCAGAAAAGACGGGCCACTACAATTTACAGCTGTTCTGCTCACTATAGAAAATTTAATTTACGTTATCAGTTATTATGACAAAATTGCAATAATAGCAGTACCTGTTAGCTACCTGGCTAGCCTTAAGTTAAGAACGATTATGTTATGAGGGCAAATGTATGAATTTTTCCCAGACTTTGCCTATGTATTGTACATTATTTCCATGACGGAAAATTTTTACGATAACATTAACGATAATTTGCTTGTGCCTAGCGTTTTTGTACCTAGACTCCGCATTGCGGTAAATTTTCATAAAATTAAACGTTAATTATTCATTAACTTTTCAATTTTTTAGGGGAGGGGGTACATGGTCCCCTTGGCCCCCTTTTGGGTGCGGGCCTGAGTTCAAATTTTTATAGGAGAAGTTGAGGACTGTACAACACGCGAGGGAATATGTAATAAATTAAGAACGCTAATTGCATTGCGTACATGTACGTTTCCATAATATCCAATTTGGTAGCTCTGCGTTTATGAACACTCATACAAATGTACATAGTAAGAACTAAATCCATAAACTGTCAACAAAAATTAATTGCTGTCATTGTTCCCTATGCTAGATGGATATAGGCCTAGCTGGAACATTGTGGGCTCTTTTGGAAATATTCATTGTATGACAAGACAATTGAATGTTGTCTGTTTTGTAGCGGGTTAATTTTAATATTGTATTTAAATGGCTTAAATAATTCCCAAAGGTAATTCTTCTCCATTGGCCTGCAGAGTATTGATTAATCCATGTCTGCTAAACTCACTGAAGTTAAATTGTACATCTTATGCATAAATCCATAGTCAGTCATACAGGTATTTCCTGATTTCACATCACTATGCCCTCAAATCCAGAGAATTTAGATGCATAATTTATTTTACTTAACATTATGAAATTGTGATTTGCCTTTACTCCACCGTCATTAGCAATACCATTCGGCTTTAATCTTAGCTATACTAAATGCCGAATGCCTCAAGCAATTGCTAAATGTATTTCAGACAGAGCCTCGACGAAAGCAGTTGAGTTTGTGGTTGAAATTGTGTGAAATTTCCGTGGGCAAAATTTAGGCGGCACGTCTCTGGTGTACAGGCACGTCCTACAAACCTCACCGCTAATGGCCGTCATCTAACGAGGCCTGTTATCAGACCTGCCTCCTGCTATGTCACATTTTAAGCGCTAAAGGTTCAATTTTCTATTCGTACCTACCATCAAGTTTTATTCACTGATAGCTATTGAAAGAATTATTACTAGGCCAATACTGATTACTGTACTTGCCAAATTCAGAACAAACTTTTTTGTTGACTGTGACTGTCATGGGGCACTGGGCCCAAAACCTCTAATGGGTCTCAACCGCGGACACGAAAAAGTAAAGTAAGTAAGCGAGAACTAGAAAACTATTTTTTGCCGCTTCATTGCTTGCGCCACTCAGTCAGCCTGGTGCAGACCCAACCGAAATGCTTAAAAAAGCTGACATTTGACTCGGTTAATTGATATCAAATAAATCTAATAACTGTTGTTATGATTACATAATACAGTAGCTTGCGGGTCAGCAGGGCTGCTTTGTTTGTTTTCAATGAGCCACAGCTGACGGTGTCTGCTCAAAAATCAATCAATGCTGCTACGGATAGTTTGCCCTGCAGCTGTTATGGTGTACCTATAGGTACCTGTCATGATATCTACAAATTATGACACTGTACAAACCATACGTTAGAGAAAATAAAATTATTATTACCTATGCATTTAGGGTACCTACTCACTCAAAAGCGGTATTAAAAATAATTTACAAATTATAAATAAATAAAACTATAATACAATTTAATTTAATTATTTACTTAGATATCTACTGTAATTCCCCGGTTATTCCCAATGAAGGTGAGGGTATTTTGCATATCCGTATATGGAACTACTCTGTAGCACTCGTTGTCGGCCTAATGAACCAACCTAGTCTAAGCTATGCTGGTTAGTAATGTACAAAACCCGCCTTTGAATTTCGATACTCAGGTAAGAAAGACCCTTAATTGGCCTCCAAAGCTTAGGATCAGGTCGATTTTGAGATTTAGCAGGAAATTTTGATGGTACAGCTATAAGAGAGATTTCATAAAATAGATCAAAGTTCCTCTACACTCTGATATACATTCTGTGACCGTCACTAGCACGTGTTATAACCTACTTAGTGCTAGCATTGAATATCTAAGACTTCAGTTTAGGAACTCCTTTGACCCGACGTCCCCAGTGTCTGTTATTTTTTACAAATTAAATTCCATAACTGTATACGCGTATATGTTGAGGAACATTTCGTCTACTCTGTGGCATATCTTCAATCTATATTCCTGTGAATTTTTGTTTTTCTACATCTCCTGTTGTCTGTTAATGTTAGGAAGTTAGGCTTAATATTGACTTACATGGTGAGCGGCCGGGCCGTTGCTGAACATGAGCAGCCCGTTGGCCTCGTTGGTCCTGATTTTGAAGGACATGGAGCCAGACCGCGCTGCTTCCCAGTCTGGCAGAATCTAAAACAACGCAGTCGCATCACACATTTGTATTAGTGGTAGCTTTCTGAAAAGACACAGGTGCAGAAAGCGAGTTCATCTATACAAAAATTAAGCACTGCCCCAGTGAGTTTGAGCAAAATTTAAATAATAAAAAAATGATCGAAGGGAACGTACCATTGTAATGTATGTGCTCCACATAATTTGTAATTATTGAATAGTATAGGTAGTGTAGCATAAGATATGAGTTAAGGAGGTCCTCGATCTCGTCTTCAACTGCCGAATAGTGTGAATATCAACGATTTGGTTAGAAGTAAGAGCTCTTAAGATACAGTAGGGACCGGCTGATGGGAACAATTTTCAAACGTTTCGTCAACAACTGAGGTTCTCATCTTCAATGACACTACGAAGACTTCAAGGATTGCATCTCGGAAGCTTAGTAGCAACTGTTTGTTAAGGAGGATGCACACTTATATTTATAATGGAAAGAGGGCAGTGAAGAGAGAGCGATAAGTTCGACGCCTGGCAAAATATTAGAATGACGCCATCAATAGGAAATCCCATTAAGTCAGCAGCGAGCCAATCTGGGTCGAGAACACCCTCGTCCCCACGCCTGTTCCGAGAACAAAAAAAATGGATCGCAACGGACAAGTGGAAAAAAACGAATCACAATAAAAGTATTGTATTAGTTTTAGGAGCAAATTGTTAATGTACTCGTCCAATTAGAAAACCTGGCCGTAAAACATTCGTAAAGTTAAAATCTGGTTGCAATACGTGTTTCCACTTGTTCATTGAAGCTTCACTTCTACTATATGTGGTCCAGCACACATTTCAATCTTTTTTGTTGGTTTACCACAAATTATGATTTGGTTAGCTACATTTAATGAATGCACTTTTATTTCCAAAAAAATTATTTTCTCAAACAAAAAACTGAATTGAATTTTTCCGTGATAGAAAAAATCCTAATCCCCCGTCTATAGAGTTGTTTCACTTCAATACTGGCGAACATCACCTCACCCCAAAAAAGTTGCTGCTGAACCTCCGAAATACAATCTTACAAGTCTACGTAGTTCCACTGAAGACGTCCATGACAAATGTTGATGGAACACTGACAAGTACTCTTTGAGATCGACCGTGGTCCAAGTACTTTATTTAGCCCTACCGAAGCATTGATCCGTTCTTTTAGGGAGACTTTGAGAAACATAGACCGACAACGCCAAATTTGTAAATCTGATGAGTCTGCAAGTAAATTGGTGCCTTTATATCGTACGTATGATCGTAGAAAAATATTGAAAAACAAAATCCTTTTACAAAAGCAATTATTGCAATTATTTTAATGGGTATTAATTAATATAAAATAACAACGATTTACTCCTGGAAATAAAATTGTACGCGCATGTGTGCACTCCGACTTACCAAGGCATGTCCCGTTATTGCAATGCATGTGTGGAGATATATCGTAGTGTATCTGTGTATTACGATGCAATTTGTATGCAGGTCATCAACATCAAACATGGAAACTTGAATTGAATATACAGTGTATGCCTGAGTTTCAAAACGTGTCCGGCAAAGTTGGTGTCAAGTCCAGAGAATTTACAATATTCAATAGCCTTTATTTTCGATAAAAAATCAAACGCAAATTTCGCGACGAGGCTACATAAAATTTTTTATTTTGAAATGTTTGAAAGAGGTAATTATTTTTATTATACTGACTGCTATGGGATAGTACCCACCATGATTACTGTCAAAATATACCATATGGATTGCTTTGTTTTGCACTGAATTTTACCATCAAATTTAGACTACACATTTCTTATGTTAACCTTGGCAATACATGGTATAATAGTTGCCTAAAACCATCAATTGCTTTTTATTTTGGGGGGGGGGGGGGTCATATCGGGGAATGTGAGGGAACTTGCATGGCTAATGCGGTGATTCTCGAAATTAGACGATATAGAGAAACCTGGACCTGGCGGGATTCGAACCCAAGATCGACGCCCATCCCAGGCATCGCCTTAAACGCTGGATTCCCTCATATTGCACACTCGAATATTCTTTCAATTTTCGGAGTAACAAATATGGGCAACAGAAAAATTGGAAACTGTTATACGGTACCTAAATTCATTTTCAAATTCGTCGACATAAACAATAATCCAGATATTTTTTCGATCAAATAAGTTGCCTATATTACAATAGATTTAGATCGGATAAATATTTTGTTTGTTTATTATTTGTGATTGGGAAATATATTATGTACTTGTATAATAATATGCTACGGTGCTAATATTTAGATGCTGAGTCGGATTTTTTTTTTTTTAATTTTGGTAATATAACTTCATCTCATCGATCACTAGATAGGCTACTACTAGTCGGGATTCCTAGTCGAGTTGGTGGAGAATTTGACTCTGAAACGGCAGATCAAGCCTCGTCATAAATAGAATAATTTGATCCGTGGTATGTTTTCACACAACGCTGATTGGTGATAAGCCATCATCCATATGTTGCTGACCACGATGTCCCAAATCGAGTAGTGGTCAAGGGAGAGGGTCCTCTGCCAGTCCTCAGGACTAGACCTCACAGGGTTCAAGTGATACGGCGTAAGAGGGGGAAACAATCGGACGCTTTCACACTACTCATGGTGGCAAAATAAGTTTTTTAGTTTTGGTAATTTGCAGTAAGTAAGTATTTCCATTTTGGTACACATGTTGACCATAGAAAGTGCATGCAGAGAGTATATTGAAGAGTGATAAGAAAAGCTCTGTGGTGAGCCGAGCGAAGCCACATGCAAGCTTAGGCGCGTGTTTATTGCGGTGAGTGCGTACAGTGTACAGTCGACCTATCTAAGCCTACTTGGTCCGGCAACGTCACCAGTAGTAAATGCACTTCTAAGTTAAGGTACAGTTTCGTGTTAAGTGCGCACTACACTAGGTTCGTGTTTATATTATGTGAGATGTAACGTTCTAGTTCAATACTACTTTTTTTTCTCCCTCGCTGATGACTGTGGTCAGATTCCCAATCCTAGGACGGTGAAAAGATATTCTTGTAGTTTTCTAATTCTAACATTTCCAAAAAAACACATAAATACCTACTGCTAGGATTTTAAGAGATAACTGGGCACCCACCCAGTCTGTTCTTCGATCCAATTTCACCGGAAATACCGATTGTAAAGCCATAAAGGAGATAACATTAGAAAGAAGAAATGTTGTTGTACATTGTGATAGATGTATGTGGCCGTGACTAACACCAATTGGTCACAATTTTGTGACATGACATCCTCAGTGCCGGAGTGGACCGGTATCAGTGACGGCCACATAACCTGTATATAAAAATGTAGAGGAGCATTGCTTCTACTTTATGATGTCTTATTTATGGTTCTATAATCGATAATCCTGTGAAATCCGATCTTAGACACCCGCAAGGGTCCCCCCTCCCCGAATTTTGCTTAATCAGAAGCAGCAATAGATAGAAAAAAAAGAAAAAGACTGAGCTATGGTATTGTAGTATACTTGTAATTGGTCACTTTACTAAGAGTGACAAAGAACGGGGTATTATATATTATTTATGATATGGAAAAAACCGAAAGGTCTGGAAGTATAATATATATCAATTTACAGGATATAAATATATTATACCTGTATATGTTTAATATGATTGTGTCAATATAGAAACCTTTTTATTGTATAATTTGTAAATATATATAATAATATATAAATGTTTCATTGACATTTTCTGTGACTTTTAAGTAGGCTAAGTTTGTACTATTGGTACCTTGGGGCTGGAGCTAGGTGGACCTATGGGCCCGAATCGTCCCAACTCAAGATAATACTAATACTATTGGTAGCTATAATTTTGTTCAACTCGTACATCAAAAACTCTTAAATTAATCCATATGAAGTTTAGCCTCGTTCACGAATCATAGGGAATATAACATAAAGTAAAAGTTAAAGAATTAGGTATAGAGATGAACTTACAGTACATGATTTTTTTTAAAGAGCAGCTTATCTAATAGGTTAACAAAATCTAAAGAAAATGCATATTTGCGTATTTATTATTTTAATCTACGATATGTTCCGAAGCCTCCCATCTGACCTGCTGCATCAGGCATCATACTATATAGAATCGATTTCCCTTCCCTACAGTATATAATAAAAACTATTGGTATACATGTATTTGGGCCTATTGTGAATGGTACAATACATAATACCTTCATTAAACTGACTTGGCTTCAAGAGGGAACTTCCTCGTTACATCCGAAATTAGAGAATCAAGAAAACTCTAGACTGGGCGGGATTTTAACTCCTGATGTATGCCAAGGCATAGATTTGAATCCCGCCAAGTCCACATTTATGTGATTCTCAAATTTCGGTGGACCTCTTATACGAAGCCATTCCGGATATTTTATTATTTCAAAAAAAAACTCCCCTAGATTATGACCACAGTCAAAAGCAATCATCATTAGTCAAAAAAGATGAAATATAGAACGCAACGCCTGAAAATATATCAAGAGATGTTGTAGGGGTTCTACCAGTTGTGCAAATTCAAGTGAAATTAGGTGTGGAATTAAAATTTAAAAACTGATTTGTGACGTCATTCCGTACATATAACATATGATACCGTCGAAAACATTGAGTAGCACGGACACCGGAGATATCTTTCTTTACAAAAATATCATTTTTTTCTTTGAGTTATTAAAGTTTGGACAAAATGTGGGAAAATACAGGTGTATGACTATTCCGATGGGAGACAACACTTTTTACAGAACTAAAAGACCCCCTCACACACCTGTATATAAAAAAACAAAAATAAATTTAATCAAATTTTGTTAATATTGGTATTGATGATTCACAGGATTATAGAAACGATTAATTTAATAAAATTAATAAAATGGTTACCCTATGCGCGCAGGTTTGTTGAACTGTACAGGCGAAGACATTGTTAGCAATCATTAAAAAGAAGTCAGCATATAACATGAATGAATTTAGCGAAAGGATTGGCAGTATATTCTTTTCCAATTTTCATGAGTCTTTTGAAACCTTTTCATATAGTATATAAGAAAGAATGCATTGTCTTATTGGCCGATATTTTGGACATTATAATAATAGATGGAAAATAAATAAAAAGTTCATTACCTACTTTAATAAAAATAATTTTTCAGTAGATTTTATAATGTTTAATTAAGGTGAATTTGTTAGCGTAGGAAAATATGGCCGATCAGCTGGCCATGTTTGAAAGTGCCCAGCGTGGTTTATAAACATTCTGAAAGTAGGTTTACATATTTTATTTCGCATAATTATATTTCAAACCAACAGGTACATAATATGAAGCAAACTGTGTATGTGTATGTCAATCAATTAGATGAACTTACTTTTCTTAATAGTATACCTACTTTTTATGCTAATCTTTTAGGTTCAGATTTCCTAAAATTTTGTAAAAAAACAATGTGGGTATTTTTTACTAAGTTCATTAACTTCTCATACCCAGCCAGAAAGTTATAAGTTATAAGTAAAAAGTTTTTTTTATTAAATTTGCAACTGAAATACATAGTTTTATTACTCTATAAAAACACAATGCAGTGTATTTCACAGATTTTACAGAATATCAGTAAAAAACAAGTAAATAGTCTGTTCTGCTTAGAAAACTTACTCATATTTGTTTTCATTTTTGTATCTTTGCGGCTTTGGAACAGAGAACTAATTTAATCAAAAATGGTAGGAAATCCTTTGTTTACAAATTATTCGAAAATCTCTGGCTTCACGAGTAAAAAATATAAACTAGCAATACTACAGTTATAAATATTTAATATTCTTGAGTGAAAAAAATGTCATCGGGCTCGAAATGTTTGTAAAATATTGTTGCATGTCTAGAAAGTGTCGACTGGGTGTGATGAATAGTAACCCTGCTATAACTCCTATAGTGCATGATTTATTATTAAAGCCTTTTTCTTCATATTTTTTCAGTCTACTTGACAGCCAGCGGACCAGGTTTAGTTAGTTGTGTACCTGAGTCTTACCCTATTTACAGGTTTAGGCACAATTTATTAGCCTATTATGCTGTGTTGTGACGTATGATTATACGTCATATACAATGTACCACATCTTTATCTTGTACCTATATTTAGGTTCCAACCCCAAAACATATAAACTTTTGGATCCAGACACAACTTTTTAATTTAAAAATAAGAAATATTAAGTGGGGGAGGGTTACCATTAAAAAGTCAGGTACTAATGTGTCGATAACAAGCAGAAAGAAATTTTAAACTGGAAGGGTTTATTATTTTTTGGTTTTTGAAAGACACGCTCGGGACACGCACGGGACACCCGCCTTATTCGTAACATAAAATATGGACGCTGTGTAACTAGTCTGGGTGATATTAATGTTTTGACTGCGCCCCATATCATAACTAACAAGGCAGTGGATTAGTTGACTTTTACTAATAAAACTAGGAGTCTCGACTTCAGACACGAAAAACAAAACCAACAATTAATAAAAACTTAGGAGTGTGTTTTCGCAACTTTAACAGTGGGCAGTTTTTGGTTGACTTAACCATTTTTTCATTATGACATCAAATTATTGAATTTTTACAGATGGAAACATGAAAGGCCGTAGCCAGGATTTTTTTCGAGGGGGGGGGGGGTCAGAAATTTAATTGGATATTACATAGTAGTTTTTATTTTTCCTCTCAAAATCCAATTCCATCTAGTGTCAAGCCATTTCGTTTCGGGGGGGGGGGGGGTTGAACCCCCATGTACCCCCCCCCCCTTGGCTACAGCCTTGGAAACATGAAAGACATGTAAAAGGTTCTACAAAAGGACACATGATACTCTAATAGGTATTCGAAAACGCGGTCTTAATAAAAATAAAAGGCAAACATTAAAAAAATTTTGGTTTCCCTTTCAAAATGAGGAAAGTTTAAAGTTTCAAAAGACTCATATCGACCGGAAACTAAGAAAATTCGTGAGTGAGCAAATGGAAGGAAAGGTGCAGTAGTTTGACAGAGAAGGAAATTAAGGAAAAATTATTAAAAATCATAAAAATATTTTTTTTATTCTTGTAGTTTTTGATAGACAGTTATGTTTTTGACAGATTATACTGGAAATTACTTGAAATTGGAAAACATAATTCTTATGGTATATAGAAAGCGATTGTTTCAACTTGTCAAATTACACGAAGGGGATTTGTTTTTTTATTAAAAAATTCAATGAAATATTAGAATACCTTCAGGAAACGATTTGCTATACAACATTAATTAGGTTTGTTATCCGAATATGACTTTTTGCTTTTACAGACACGAATGTCAAGTGAAAAGGCGCCCATTCCACATATGTCAATCGTCTTTGAAAAATTGAAAAATGACGTTTTAGCAGACATTAAAGGCATACTAAAACTTCTACTACCACGTCAATTTACGTCATTTTGACGTCATTTTTCAATTTTTCATTGACGATTGACGTATATGGAATGGGCGCCAAAACAAATCAAAGTATTAATACTGTACTTTTTTAATAGTGGCAGACGCATTCTGTATTGTTTTGTATAGTATAGATTTGTAAACAGCTGGCCTGATTAATATATTTAGGCAAAGTCAACAATATAATCTCACTATAATTATGGGGAAATTTCTATTTTACATTATTAAAAAAGAATATGACAAAAATGGAGTCAAATAGCTGTACCTACTCGTGTAAGTTGGGTTAAAATTAAACGAATTATTACTTGCAGTATTTAGGCTAAGTTATTTATTTATCTATTAATATATTTTAGCTCTGTAACTTCATTGTTAAATTAAAACTATTGATATTGTTATTTTTTATAATTTGTTAGGATATATTATTGTAAGGCACCATGTACTGATGTTGTGTTACTAGAAGTAAGTACTGTACTTAATGATTAAGTTATTGTAAAGTTTTGTGTCAAATTTTAATTCCACAGCTTGTGTGTAGGCATTCGTTATGTAGATTGTCTTACCAATAGGCTGTCTTGGGTTGTAAATCTTACTAAACCCCAAGTAGGCAAAGATGGTGCCTAAGAAACAACAAGTAAGTTTACAGTGTAGCAGTTTGTACTGTAACGAGTTCAAATATACATTTGTTTATTGTAGAATAAGATTTGTATGATGAGTAGAATTTATGTTTGGAACACATTTTTCTTATTTCTATTTACTCACAGTACTTCTTGTTTGGGGGTTCCAGCCAATCACTTAATCGAATTTACAATTTAGCGGTTTTGATTGGGTGAAATGCATCTATCCCAGTTTGGCCGTTTATAAACACCATTAGGTAGTACTGTATGTAAGTAGGAATGAGTTGAGTAGGTAGGGTTAAGTTAAGGTGGCAATTAGACACATTCGCCACAATTTCAACCATTAATTTACTAATAACCACTACTGTTTTATTTAACTGGAAGCCCGTTAGGTATACGGTAATTAATGACCGTATCCTTCCCGATCTTCTGATCTTTGTATATGGACGGTGGATGCATTAATAAACTTGTTTTATTAATAAAACAATCAGTTTCGAAAATTAACCGTTATCACTTGAATGTTATTATATAAAAACTAAATTATTGATTACTCAGTTCTTGCCACATTTACAAAACAGGCTTCCAGTGAGATGTAACAATACTTCTCCAAAAGTAATACAAGAGTTTACTCTGAAAAAGTATCAGAAACAGACCTACCATGATTTGATGAAAAAAAGGAAACTACTATTTGATTTGACCACGTTTGAAATGTAGGAATGTGCACTGACTTTGCGAAAAAAAGGCTTTACCTAGATTTAATTAAAAAACAAGCGGAAAGCTCAGTGAAATGAAGCGTGTGGTTGTCTGTTTTTGGAATGATGGCATTCAACTCGCACTGTTGTGCAATATTTTTCCCTCTGTCTAAAATACCATGAGCAAAAAAAAAAAATCTGCAGAGACGCGTTTGTCAGCACTATGGGTCACTTGTATTGCCCGTTACATAGCCTTGTTTATAACAAAAGGGTACATGTAGCCTACCTAATAAATAACCTAATTTAAACGAATATGGAAAGAAAATTGTCACTCTTAGAATCTCCAAAATACAATATGACACTTTAAATTTTATGCTGGGGAAAATTGATAAAGAGTTAACTCATACGATGTCTGTACATAATATCGTATGGAATTGGTTCAATAATTCTTTCATCAAAATTAATGGGTACTAAAATATATGGAAAATATATGGAAAAAGATTACAACGCCCAATCTTTAAAATAGGTACCTACTTCAGAAGTATATATATATATATATATGATGCATAGTTCTCTACAACATGAATAGACTAAAAATGGTCTGTAATTGGTATAGATTTAATAAAAAATACTAAAGTATCAGAGTTTTGACTGTTAATTTCCTGATTTCCATTTCCTCTCAAGCTATTTATTGTATTGCATTTTGTAAATTTTATGACAAATTTCTTAAAATTGTATTACTAATACTACTATTACTAATGCAGGAAATTGAGTATGTACTGTATGTGAGTCAAGGTGTCGTAGTTTCTGCTCATGGTATCACACTTCTGACAGGCTGCTGGTTCGGTTCGAATATTCACCGCTACCTAACACGCCAGGTGGTTGTTAGAAGACAGGGACCACGTCGCCATGGCAACCCCCAATCTGATGGGTTGCTTAATTAGCAACTAACGGATGAATATTCGAACAGGTTGTCTTATTTGATTATGGTCTGTGCAAACTCCTTGTCGCTTATAAGGGATTCTCACGAACGATATCATGACTAGCGTTATTTGCATACTTTTGTATTTTGTAACTGTACCTACTAAATTGTATATACTTACGATAATCAAATTGTGAGGACCCCTAATCAATTAATTGTTCGGAAATATGTTATTTACAAGATCAATAGAGATTATGTCCGAGGAGAAGCAGACTTATCCAGTTAGACGTAACTTGTATACCAGTTCAATACGGTTATTTTTCTCAACTGCTAGTCATTTTTCATTACAAATGATTATATTCGAAATATACTGTAACGAGCCCAATATTACTAGAGTATATGAAACATAAGATGTTTGAATAGAAATGGACTTCATTTTTCAATTTTTAATGTGAGAATTTTCATAAGAGAACATATTACCATATTCTGTAGTGAACATATGGCAAATATAATAATCAGATCAGAAAAACTGTGCAAAAATAAGATGTTTCCCAATGTGCTGCTTATTTTCGATGTTCCTTGATTAATTCATTTAGAGAACTACTCCGCATTATGCCTATATCCGAGTAAATTCGAAATTATACAATAATGCTAATATTAGATAAATCTGCCTCCCACCAGTTGGATAAGTAAATAGTATTTACAAACGGTGATTTCACATAAAAATCATAATGAAAACGTGTCGTGCAATTAATTTAATTATTAATGTTCCTCTTTCTCCGCTAGGCATCCCGGCGATAGAAGAACCAAGCCATGAGCGGGTTGCAATTCTTCTTTTACATTTTCTTATTCTGTCGTGTTAATGTTTAAAAAGGAAGACTACCTAGTTTAGTGAAGTTTCGTTTTATGGTACTCGCGTGAAAACTCTTTAATTACTAGTCTCCCCAACAAAAAAATAATGGCCACAATAGGATGACATTTGAAACACTTATAAAATTTGAAAATACTCTGTGTTGCGCTTATGCAAGTTTTCTAATAAACAAAGTGTTCCAAATGTCATCCTATCGTGGTTGGGTATTATTAAAATTTTTAAGACTGGAGGACTTCATTGCATCTAGGCCAAGGTTAAAAATAAACACCCTGCTAATGTACAGGTACTGAATAGACAGGTGTAAAACAAGGAAATTATTTTTTATTAAGAAAGCAGTTATAAGTCCATTGAAGCTTTTATTTGACCCTAGAATTTTAGGCAACATGAATCGAATAAAGACTACTAACCGCTCGTGGAATACGTACCACAGACATACGAGGTTCATACAATGGTACAATGTAGCAGCGTATTGTAATAATCTATCGACAAATAATTAGATTCCGAAACGTTTGAAAACCAGCATAAAAGGAAAAACCGATTTATTCCCAAGTTGACCTATGAAAATGGTTCAAGAAGTAAATGAGTACAGCAACATTGGCCATGTAAATGGAATATTCGCCAATGTAAGACCCACAATGCAGTCAAATACAGTCTCTGGGACGTCTGACATTTCCCGATGGTATTGGAATGGCATTGGCTGATAAGAAGTAACGTATGGGGTTGATAACGATTTCTCCCGGAAATGGCTCACTCATTTCTTCTCCAACGGACAGGAGGACCGGAAAGAGGGGGAAACGAATGGCTTGAGGGCCAAAGAAGGGGGATGGGGGATCACACGTCAGTCTCTGATTAATTGCAGCAGCACGAGAACACTAATACGGCCATGTTAGAGCACCTTGTAATGTGGGCCAGGGCCGGAACTAGGTACCGAAATGGAGCAAATTAGTATTCCTCGGTAGATTTAGGGGCAAAACAGGGGGATGGGGGATCACACGTCAGCCTGTGATTAATTGCAGCAGCACGGGGACACTAATACGGCCACGTTAGAGCACCTTGTAATGCTCGGGGCTGGAGCTAGGTACTGAAATGGGGGAAACTAAAATCTGTCGGAAGATTGAGATGTAAAACAGGTGGAGAGGGAATTACATGTCAGCAGATTATGACTAATCGCAATAGCACGGGGGCACCAGTAATGTTTTTGATTCTTTCGTCAACACCATGTGTTTTGCTTCCACACTTGACATGACTAGCATATAGTCGTAATATACTACTTACGTATTAAAAGATGGGCTCATTAATTTCTATTAATCTTGCCAGAATTATTATTATTTCCGTGATGCATACCGTACTTAGCTTGGTGGTTTTGTAGCATCGTTCAAGCTATATTTGTTGTGATCATTTACTTGTAGTCTACATTGCATTGCAGAATGCAGATGCTGCCACGATTTACCCCGTGCGAAAAAGCAGGGAGGTTTGAAGTGTTCTCAGTGAAACTCAAATTAATGAAGAACCAGTAGAATCCGGGCTGATGGGCCGTGGTCGAATTGAAAGTGAACTTCCAAACGTTTCGTCAACATCTGCGGTCGACATCTTCAGTGGCGCTGCGTAGACTTCGAAGGTTGTACCTCGGTGGCTCCGTAGCGACCACGGCCCATCAGCCCAGATTCTTCATTTGACTCCGGCCTTGAAAGCCTTTGCATTTACAGTGAAACTCAAATTATTCGAACTCCGATTTTCCGAATCGCTTTCAGCAAAAATATTAAAGCGGTTGCCCAACATTGCTGCCCGAAAACAGGTGAAGACAAACAGCAGACGTTAACCGAGATGTTCAGTGAAAATTTACTTAGTTTTAGATACTGTACTGTATGTAGGACTACTAATGTAATTAATAAAATATAAATACCGTACAGTATAGTAAATAAACAACTTTTCGTCCAAATGGTACCTTAAAAAAAATTATCCGAATTCATTCGGATAATAAATTTGGAGTTGCACTGTATGTTTGAATGTAATTTTCTGTCAAATGGACTTATAACCACTAAATACGCATATTGAGGCTAATACTCGAGGGTTGGATGTGTTAAATTTTTAATATGTTATAGACTACAAATGTAGCTCAAATTAATTATCGTCAAGAATCGCCAATAAGGAATAGTGTAAATTCTAGAGTGAAATTATAAAACACACTGCATAAAACATTTTTTTTGTTCAGGCCCCGTTCGAATACCCATCCGTTCGTTACTTGTTATACAGTTGTCATACTTCTCAGGTTGGGTGCGTCATTATTAGATTAAATTAAATTATGACTTTTGTTCAATTACTGTGGAGTGAAGTTAGGGCTATAAAGCCCTCCCTTACACTTAACTAGAAAAGCGCGGGACTGCCTGCTTTACATGCCCTCCGAAGCAGGCAGAAAATGTTGCAAGTGTGGGACTCGAACCTACAACCTTTCGGGTGAAGGTCAGAGTCCGTACCGCCATTCTACATATCCTGATTATTGCGATAGCAGACAATCCCTATCAGCCACAAATATACTTGGCAATTAGTGTACTGGACTATATTCGAAGGGGGCCTTAGTGTAGGGGTGTAAGGCAAACATGCAGACATTTGAACTTACCATGTGGGCCTCCCGTGTGGTGAAGGTCACGGGGTCTTTTGCCTCCCCCTCCTGGCACGACCAGTCCACATTGCCGGCCACAGACAGCAGCTTGCTACCAGACCTGCCCAGCTCGATCAGGTTCAGTTTGATTGTGTCTGCCGAGAATTCCACCTTAAATGATAATCAATAGAAAAAATTTGGATTTCTGTTGTTGAAATTTTAAACCAACTTTGAGCAGGGATTAGCGAAAAACGCAGTCTGTATGGGGCACTCTTTTGTCCTGGGGCTGGAAAACTCAAGAAGGAACTCAATGAGGAGTTAACGGCATTTAGGCGCCCATTCCACATACGTACAACGTCAATAAAAATTATGAAATTGAAGGACATTTCAATTTCTCATTGATGGGGGCCATTCCATATGTTTTTCAAAAATTGACAATTTTCAATTGAAGCGTATGCGCCAAATTTTTGAAATTCGTTTCTTGAAATTGTATTTGTTTTCTTCGTCGCCTTATTATTTAATCCTCATTATAATTTTTATACAGTAATGCTTTCTTTTTAGAGAAATCAATCAAAATAGTTGTACTTGTCATATCACATGACGCCATTTTTTAATTTTAGATTGTTTCATTGTTTGTGATTTTACTCTATTATCAATTGATCATTGATCAATTTTAACAATGGCATAGAGTAAAATTGAAATGCCCTTCAATTTCATAATTTTCATTGACGTTGTACGTATGTGGAATGGGCACCTTAAGGATGCAGAAGGCAAAGGGAAACCTCTGCATAACTATTCCCTACTGTAGTCATCATGACTAAATTGCCATGACGATTGCCAATCTTCGGTAGAAGAGGCATTACGAAAACAAGGGGTTAGAGAAGAAAAAAAAAACAATTAAGATGCGATTCAAAATTATTATCTTGTTTACATGTTTTACCCCGGTAATAAGTTAACTTGGTATAGCTTGGGCTCAGTCTGCTTTATTGCTTAGAGTTCAGTGTATAAGAGAAATGGGGCATTCACTTACCTCCAACAATATTTTTGAATTCCTGACTGAGGCCACCCACCACTCCTCATAGGACCAGATGTTGAAAGGACGTAGCAAGTGGTCCCGGGATTAATAAAATATATTTTTGGGGGCTCAAATATCCCATCTCTCCCATACAGAACTATAGCATACAACTTCTATTAATCAAACTGAGCCTATATATTTTGTATACCGGGTCTTTTACACGACTCCCTTCTAGATCAGTTTTTATGTCTAATATTGAGATTGTGAAAAACATTGCATTAGTAGTAGTATGGTTAGAAACAGTCCCAGGCCACGGTGTGGGCCCATAGGACAGGGGACCTCCTGATTATAGTGGATTCCGAACCACATGGGAAACACAAACACAGTCACACGATTAGTTCGGAGGTGACCAGGACAATTTCTACCATGTTTCTCTACCGCCACTGTGCACACGACCAAGTTATCTGCATCTTTGAACCTGCTCTGGTCCGCTGGGCTGCCGGCTATTGCATTAGTAACTGAGGTCACAAGATTTGATTGAATAATAATGCATTGGCGTACTGGGGTTTTAGAGCAATGTAAATACGGAACGTTGGTTGTACTCTGAAGACCTTTCATTTGTTATGCTACTTTTGAACCTAAAAGTACAGAATTAATTTAAAAATTGTCATAGGCTATTGAACAATGATATTAATAATTGCAGCATTAACTAACAGAGCTATGAGCCTCTGTACCCTTAACATAACTTACATTTAATTAACGCGTATTCACCTTTCTCAAGCAGCCGACGAAATTGTTGTGTATTTTGGAGCCCGGAAGTAGATGGGTGGAATGACTGCCTCCTACGAACACTTTACTAGAAGACAACATGGTCGATGTGCCGGCGATGTGCGAGTGGTCCGAATACACACTGTCCACTACAGCGGAGAGCTGCAATAAAATCACAATTCTGCATTCCCAAAACAGTTCAAAACATAAGTACATATCCAACATTTTCAACAGGGAAGAAGAAAAGGGACCTTAATGACGTTTAAGCTGTTATAGTGCTATAGAATAGTGCTATAGCAGACATTCAATCCATGCGACTTCAATAGTATGCTTGTACTTGTGCGAGTCTGTACACGCCATATGCGATCTGAGGCGTATCGTAACTCAACACGGGTTCTAACCGACAGAGGCGGCTGAAAAGGTCAATCATACATATGAATAATTAAATGTTTGTAAGCCATTAACTTTTTTTAAATATTATTATTATTTTTAAGTTCGATGTTGCCCTCGTAGAAACCAAACTACCCTGAACCAGTAAAATTACAGTTTTTTTAGAGTACCTGCTCAAAAATTCATAGTATTTTAGCGTAGTTTGACATTTTACTACAATAAAATGTAGATAAAGTCCTATGCTAATTCCAGTAAATAGTATAGGCCTACAAAAAGTATCAGATGATAATAAAGTAGACTTCAGGCTGATAAGGTGCCCATTCCACATACGTACAACGTCAATGAAAATTATGAAATTGAAGGTGGTAGCAGACATTAAAGACATACTAAAAATTCTGCTACCACCTTCAATTTCATAATTTTCATTGACGTTGTACGTATGTGGAATGGGCGCCTAAGTCGCGGTCAATCTAATCTGAAATCGTACTCCCAAGGTTTCGTCAACATCTGTGGTCAACATGTTCAGTGGCATTACATTCAATAGGTGACTCAGTAGCAACGCCTAGATACAAATCCTCGTTGTCACTACACACTGACGATTCGGCACTCGTGAGTCACGGACCATTTTTTTCATTGTAGCAAATGGGTACTTGGAAAACCGCAGAGTCAATTTCAAAAGATTTCAGAGTCTGGTCTGAAGTTGACTAGTGCACGTTTAAATTTGTTTACCCATTAACTACATTTGCAATTTTGCTACAATGTCAAAAAATATTCGTGACTCTTTTTGCATTAAGTTGTACAACTACCCATTTGTTTGCCCATTTGCTATCTTCCCCAATTTTATGGCATTCAATGGCAACAATCGTCCATGACTCGCGCGTGCTCAATCGTTCGTGTGTACTGGATCTAAAGATGTCAACCGCAGACGTTGACGAATCGTTTGGAAGTCCGCTTTCAGATGAGCCCGGATTCTACTGCTCCATCGGTGTATGCAATTACTCGGCTCATTTATCGGTTTATTATGAGGTAATCGCATAGTTCATAGGGGCGTGTATTAAGGGTTGAAAGGTGAACTGGATAGATTGATTGCGTGCAACATTAAAGATAGGGTAGATGATGACGTACAAACTAGATTGATAATGGACGCCAAGCAAAACAACCAAATGGTAATCTCTCATCACTTCGCTTTTGCGAATAGCCTGCTGCATGTACTAAACATATATTTTAAACAGGTTAATTGGTGTTGCCAGCAGGCATACGAGTACAGTATAGTGTGCAGCATTGTACGTTTACATGTAAGCAACTGTTATATTTTCTTAGTTTAGAAATAAATCGTATTTATTGTCAATATGGGCAAAATTTGGCCAATTTGTATGTGGCGCGTTTTACCTTATTCCTAAGCATCGAGTGCAACATCGTGTCCTTAAAATAGACACACCCCGAAACTCCTTCAGCAAACTGTATAATACTACACATAATATGGTAATGTAGTTGCAATATAGGCCACAACTGGTTAAGTAAACAGTAGTGCAGCGGCCTCGACTGTTAGTATTGATATGCAGCACCCATTCTGAAGAAAAATCCAGAAATTTCACTTTGAGCTGGAAAAGTAAATTAGGCCTGCAGACATGCGTAATAAGGCTCGGCCTGGTGAATGTTTCTTTGAGGAATAAAATTCAGTTGAGAACATTTTTCGTGATTGAGGTGTTTCGAAGTCTTATTGTTAGAAGAACCCGTTTGAGTAAAGTCCAATAAAGCGTATGAAATAGGCTTACTGGCAGAATGGGAGTTTGCTTGTGGGCGTATATAGCTACGACAGAAATTGAAGAGCAGTACGTAGGCTAATTTGGTTACTGCCAATTACAAAATTGTATTATAGCTAATGAGTGACTAGAATGAACCCCGACATAAGTGAGGAGCGTTCTTTCTGACTAATGTTTAGTAAATTTATTTATTTTGCTAATAATTAATAATATGTGTTCTTCAATAGCAACTTCGTAGCTTCCTTACGTACATACAGAGTAGACTAATATTAATGTGCAATTAAATTGTTAGGACACGCTTAAATTCCAAAAGATGTGTATACTTTAAACCCATGGGGGTCCGTGGGGTATCTGTATCAGGGGTCCGCCAAACAGCATTCTCATTAACCTAGTAGTAAGTGTAATGAAATTGGCTACCAATAAAAGTGTTATGTGTCATATATAAATGAGGCTTTCTTCATTTCCTAAAATATTTTTGAAGAGGGCCCGTGGCCGTAAAAAGTTTAAGAAACACTGCTGTACAGGCTATACAAGACTGCTGCTTGCAAGAACTCAGATGAAACACCTAGGCCTATACAAACAGTTTTCTACCGATTTATTCTTTGTTAACCTACCAAATGTTAGCAGCCTATATATCAATTTGTGTCGGTCTAAAATAGTGCTAATAAATGAAACTATTGAATCGATAAATTCCAAACTGAGAAAGACAGACAGAAAGCAAGACCACCGCGTGACCTGATGACGTCTTCCACTATTTGCAGTCATGCATTCATCCAATATTTATTGTCGGTTACAATTTTCGATTCCCTACATTTAGTTTCGTTCTGTTTTATTTTATGTCGGAATACACAATGAAGTTTCCAAGGTCATTGCTAAGTACTGACTGACCTCCGGGCAATATATAAAGATTTGTGCTGATTTTCCTTTCTAAATGTCTATTTAAATCAGGGTTTCTTAGAATTTTTTCAGGCACGGCAGCGCTGTCCAAAATTATTTTTGGAAATGAAATCATCTGATTTATATTAATGAAAGTACTTTGAATACACTTACTACTTCCCAATAAATATGTTTACATTACATATGTTTACAATGTTTACCAGGTACCAGGCCACATATCTGTCGTCACCATCAGCGCCATTATGCCTGGCAATCTACTACTAATGGTTTGAGGCTTCAAAATACTTGTACTGCACACCTTGTAAATCCACACAAGTACTTATAATATGGTAACTTAGTAAATAAATAAATATTGACTTCCAATACTACGCCAACCTAGCGGAGTTAGGGCTATAAAGCCCTCTCTTCCACTCAACTAGGAAGACCCGGGACCACCTGCTTTACATGCCCTCCGAAGCATGGTCAGGAAATGCAGCAAGTTTGGGACTCAAACCAACAGCCTTTCGGGTGAAAGTTGGAGTCTGTACCACTACGCTACATGTCCTGATTAAGTAACTTTAGTACTTTAGTAACTTAATCGGATGCGGTACATTCATTAAATTGTTTGTATACAATTAACCAGGTTTTAAAATAAAATATAAGAAAAAGTGTCAATTCGGATGACTAGTGGTTACGAAAGTCATGGTTTCGTAAGTCATGGTTTCGTAAGTCATGGTTTCGTAAGTCATGGTTTCGTGAACAATGATTCTTTCAGCCTGCTTATTCCACTTAGACTGAATCAGTCGCTCGACCCTACCAAACCATATACATATGTAAACCATAAACCGGACAACGTTGCATGGAAATTATTTCTCTCAGATTTCCACTGATTAACTTCTTCATCCTCTTTCGCTGCCCTAAATAATGTACCTATAATATAGTCTAGCAATAACCTAGGCTATAAATCCGGTAACTTAATTTGAAATAAAGAGAAAGACAAAAATTGGAGTAATACAGATTTTTCATGCAAAATACAGAAAGATTGTTGAACTGAAGGAATAGAGAATAATTATATTTTACAACCGTAAGCAGACAACTGTACCGTACTTTACTGTACTGTACTGATATATATATATAGTAAGCCCTTTAACATTTTACAATGAAAAGTTGGTAAAAGTTATCTCCACTGGGAAAGTTTCCTTTTAAAAATAATTTTATGAATGGCACGGTGCAAATAATTATTATCTCTCAAAGAAAAGTTTAGAAGATAAAGCAAGGGACAATGGGCACCAAGAAATAGAAATGAAAACAGAATCATAAAAAATGGCAGCTTGTTTTTAGTCGAAGACGACAGCTTATATATGATCCTTTGGGACTACGACGGACCTCGGAAAGTAGGAAATTAAAAAAATGTAAAAAGATGTTTCAAGACACAATATTATTATTGTAGGTACTGTAGCCCTGAGCAATGGTAGCCGCGTGAGTTGATACTAATACTAATAAGAGACTAATTAGGCTATTTTCAGAAATATGGTCAGAATGTCAATGGGAAAAACTACTTATAAATAAGTAAATAAATATATACTTCTGTTAAATTATACAATACAAGTACGGTGATCAACAGGTAATTGTCAAGAAAGTAAAAAGTAAAATCGTTATGACACAGTTGGAGCGGGAAAAATCTTACACCTGTAAAAAAACAAATTTCATATGAAATACCGTGGAGCCATAAAAGGGACGTTGTAAAGTTGAAAAAATGTTCCTCTACGTTCTATTGCACTTTATATGGCCAACGGTTATCACTAAAACACAGTATTGTGCTCGAACCAACGACCTTCCTTACGAGAGCCAGAGTCAGCACAATTGTACAACCGTACGCGGGTACATTATCCTAAATAAACTTTGTCAACAGAAATATAGAGATAGCTATATACATAATTGGATGTAAAAGAGGGTCATAGGCCGTAATCTCGCTGTATCTACATAAGACATGTTTCTTCAATAAAAATTTAAAAAAAAAATTTCAATACAAATTAAAATTGCTTGTGGCATATGCTAGATGTAGGCGGAACATTAATTTTTCACATTATAGAGAAAACTATTCTGCATGGGTTAATTTTAATATCGTGTTAAAATGGTTTAAATAATCCACGGGTTAGATACTCTTTTACATTGGTGCTAGATCGGCAGTTATCGTAAAAAGGATGAACTTTACCCCTCATAAAAACCTTCAGATATTATTTTCCAAGCTGGAAATCCAGCAAAATAAGAAAATCGATTTAGGAAATACCCTGAGGGTGTTACAAACATAGAATAAGAAACGTGGAACGTGATAAAAGTAAAAGTTGAAAAAGTAGAGACTACTGCACGAGTTGACCTGGACAGTTTGGAAAGTTGGCTGTCCGAGCCGGCGGTGATTAAGTTTGAATCCAACCCCCCCCCCCCCCCAACTCTATAAGGCAACACCCCTTCGAGGACCCTGGGCCAATCTTTCCCAACTATCGTCTGCAGAATTTAAGATCTTGTACCCTCAAAGGGATTGACTTTCAAGCTCACAAAGTAGATTTATTTTGGCAGTTTACGTTGTTAGTAAAATATACAGTATGTTGAAATGTCAATACGTTACTGACTCAAGAAACTATTCAAACCCAAACAGAACCATTACAGTAGTGGACTTGTACAACAACTGAATGTGTTGTTCTGAACCACCCAGACACTACCTCAGTTATTATGAGCAAGATGGAAATCCGATAAAAAATTTAATAATAAAGACGGGGTAAAACTATCTTTTGGTATAGCATTAAAAATTTTTTTGGACAAGCTCTAGATGATTTTTTGAATAAAAATCATTTTTTGAATAAAAATCATCTAATGCGTTAGAAGATAGAAGATTGCTACAAATATAATAAATAAAGAGAATCATCATAAAGGGTTAATTTGTGGTATAAAAGATTATCCTAAAAAAATTTTAGTTTGACATTCTAATGTTATAAAGTTTAACTAAATCATTACCATTAGATTTTTTTTTTTACTAGGTATATCTGAATTTCCAAACGTATATGCTGCGTGTTGCTCAGCAAATGAAAGTCGTTTTGAAGATCTTTCATTTGATTTAAAAAAGTTGAGCCGAGCCTAAAAGGTGCAGGTACAATTAATATGAACATGTCACAAATTTAATACTTTTAATTCTGCTTTTTCAGAATAATTTTTTGCTTTTTGTATCTTACATGACGGATGTTTTAATAACCTTAAGGTACACCCATAGTTATATTGACCAAAATTGACTAAAATGTATAAACTGTGATATTACACAATCGATTTTGTTTTTCAACTATCGTAAAATCATAAAAATCTATGAAGTAAATCCTATTTCTGGAATGCATCGGCTGCTTCTCCTTTTAGATTATCTTATTTTATAGATTAAAAATACCCATAGTTCATACAGTATAAACGCAAGTATTGGCTATTGGCTATTGTCTAAGTTTATATATTTCAAAATATGTTCAAACAGCGATATTGTCTATGGAACGAGAATTCAATTCATTATCTCTCACACCATATTGTTTTCCAAAATTTTGGAAAACCTCCCCGTCAGGTCTTTAGATTAAAAACGCTCCCAAAGAAGTTTTCACTTTAATAACTTGGACTTACCCGGCAGAAACTGGTTACTGCGGATATCTGAAACCAAGAAAAAATTAAATTAGATGCTTGAGAGTTTTCGCGTTATCGCCACATGCTGCAAAAATTCAGCCCCCTCAAAAATTTTCCCGGCCAACTTTTTTCAAAAAATTTGCCAAATTGCCTTGGAATCGTTGACCTCATTTTTTATACACCGAAATTAAATTTCTGTCTGCTATTGATTTGCTGAAGAATACGAAATACGAATACGTTTACACGACTCGTATAATTTTTGGAATATTCTTTTGGCATTCTAATTTATACGTAGTATCAGGAAAGCTTTGTGATGGTATAAATTTTCGATATTTTAACAGATTTACACGTTTTGAGGTCCCAGGAACCCAAAACAGCTCTTTTACGAAATATCTGTCTATTTGTCGATTTCCGGGCAAACTACTTTGTCGATTTTGATGAAATTTGGCATGTAGGTTCACAAAAATCATACTTCGGAATCAATTTTTTATTTTGGGTTAACTCAATTTCGGGGGGGTTTTATTCTAAAAAAACTGAAAAAAAATATTTCTCAGAACGGCTCCAACGATTTCTTTTAAATTCATATACAGTATATAATGTAGTCGTTATTAATGTTAAAAAATTGCTTGCCCCTTGATAGTTTGCTTCTGGGGTAAAAAAATGAAAATAACTCCTTTTTCATGAAAAATGAAAAATGAAAAACATAATTTTTCTGTGGAACCTTTCTAGCGATCATTTCGACCTTCAGGCATGTTTTAGGTGTTAAATAGAGTAACAAAACCGGACATGTTACTTTCCCAAAAAACTATTTGGTTCGTGCAAAAAACTATTTTTTGAAGAAATTATTGAAAATTCAAATGCATTGCTTGCCCTGCAATTATTACTGTGTGGTAATGTATTTTTCTGCCCAATATAGAATATGCAATTCCATCGATTAATTCAGTGCTTTGGGATGGGGGATATTCAGAGGGGAGTCCTACCCCCCCCCCCCTTCCCCAAATGGTTGCAGCGTACATTAGATAGAATGAAGTTTTACGGATTTTTAATATACTGAGGTTACCCCCGGTGATGTCAGATGGACACAAATTTAACCATGTAGGAAAAAATTTTGCTATGAAATTACTCATTTTGTCTATCTACTAATTTTATTGATAAATAAGAAAGCATGTTCGAGTAAACTCGGTTCTTTATACGGTATATTTGCAGTATGTTCTTTTCATATGTTACCGCCAGATAGTATGTCAACATAACATGATTGACTTTGCTCGTCGAGCAATCTTGGAAAGCAACCGAATGTAAGTCCCACGAGAGCGAAATCACCATGCGTCCAATAATGTGTTTTTTAAAAAGAAATTTAGTTTAATTTACGCTGCGAGATCATACTGTTACCGGTATTCGGTATTCAATAGTTTCTGGTACCTACTTGTTTTGAAATATTACCTCTTCCTAATGTGGCCAGTGCCGGGTTTGGCTAAGGCGGGGTTTCCACATACGTCAATGGTCAATGGTAAATATGGTTTTGACGTGGTAGCAGACATTTTTAGTATGCCTTTAATGTCTGCTAAAACGTCAATACCACATTTACCATTGACCATTGACGTATGTGGAAACCCCGACTTAATACAACTCCGCAATACATTAAAAAAAAAAAAAATTAAGCACATAAATAAACTTGTACAAATATTTGGCGGGAAATCGGAGCGTGCCGTGGTATTAATAATTAATTGCATTACTCTATTGTATTCTATTCTATTTTGCACCCTGTGCCTCCATTTTAGAAATGATAGTGGAATATTCCTGCAAGAGTGCAAGACGTGTCTGCCGGAGACAGGCCCCCCCCCCACCATTCTGTGGTATGGGCCCCCACAAGGTCAAACCCGCACTGAGTGTGCCCTTTTATACCAAAACGTAACAAAAGTAAATAAAAAGAACCGGTCCGAGTTTACTCGAACATGCTTTCCAATTTATCAATTAGTAGATGGAGGAAATGAGTGGTTTCATGGTAAATAATTTTGTTAATATTAATAACGACTACAATAATAAAATATGTGAATTTAAAAGAAATAGTTGGAGCCGTTTTTGGGAAATAATTTTTTAGACGTTTTTTGGAGTATTTTGATAATAAAACCCCCCCGAATTGAGTTAGCCCAAAATAAAAAAAAAATGATTTTTGTGAACCTACCTGTTAAATTTCATCAAAATCGACTGAGTAGTTTGTCCAGAAATCGATGAACAGACAGACAGGCAGACAGACAGAGCGACAGACATTTCGTAAAATGGGTTCCAGGGACCTCAAAACGTGTAAATCCGTTGAAATCTCGGAATCGAAAATTTGGATTATCACAAAGATTTCCTTATACTACGTATAAATTGGAAAGGAACAAAATGAAATCCATATGTCTAGTTACCATTGCCTTTCCCGTAAAATTTGGTAAATTTTGTTTGTTTGGTCTACATTATAGGTAAAAACGAGTTAGGAAATCCTCTATCAAAATTAGCTATTCGTCTATCCATTGGCTGGTTGTCTTGGGTTCACTATATCATAATGTATGCGTTTCATATGTACAATATAAAGGAATGTCGGACAATGTACTGTGTCTTTATGTCTAATGAATATTGCAAAATACCATAAAATAATGATAGGTAGCATATTCAGTTTGATTCAAATATTTTGACTACATTTGCATGATGTACATATTAAATCATTGGAAAGATATTTCGACATGATCGGAAATGCACGCTATCAGACCAATTTACATGGATGACTTGACAACAGTGGATGTATCATTTACATACTGTAGCCAGTGCACTGCGGTGTATGTTTGACAACGTTGTATGTTGCTAGGCGCGTAGTGTATTAATTATAATTAACATATACTGTATGCTGTGGGGATGCAATTCTTGTAATTAATCTACCATTTACTTGCTGCCCAGTGTCGGATTAACCCATGGGCACTTTGGGCACAGGCCCCCGGCCCCCCCAGAAATGCCTAAAATTCAAAAATTCCGGCCCCCCAGAATGAGATTTTTTTTAGATGAAAATATAAAAAAAATTAAAAGTTTTGAAATTGGAAAGAAATGGTGTTTTTTTTTCTTTTCTTTTTTTTCCTGCAATGCTGGTAGATTTATGAATTTTAGAGGTGGTTATATTATTTGCCTCTAAAATAGAAGTGTTACTGCACTCAAAATCCGTAAACCCCACTGTTTCAGGCCAGCCCTATTTTTCAAACATTTTCTCCCGGGGGGGATACCCCCGGGCCCCCCTGTTCGCGATTATATTAATTCCCTGCAATTTATAAACCTTATTCCTCTCAAAATGCGTAGAACCCCAATATTTCAGACCTATTTTTCAAAAATTCCCACCCAGGGGAGACCCCCGGGCCCCCCTTGTTAGCAATTGTATTAATTGTCTGTTAAATCACAGTTAAAATCAAGTTACTGCTTTCAAAATGCGTAAAATCAAACGATTTTAGGTCTGTTTTCGCTAAATTTCTCCCCGTGGGAGACCCCCGGACCCCCCTTCATAGTCACTGAACCGAACTAAGGTCATCAATTTAAAAGCTGCGTACGTCCATGAGAATGGCTTTCCCAATTTTATTCACTTTTATGAAAATGGGTGGAGGGGCGCCAAATTATACACCGCCGTCTTCGAAAACCTATCGTTACGCCACTGACAAGTCCCTCCCCCTATTATGAGGTCTGGGACCGCCTCTGGTTTGCACTCACGGCCCCCCCCCCCATATCACGTGCCCCCGGCTTCCCCAGGGGTTAATCCGGCACTGAATGCTGCCATGGGGTGGTCATTAAAATATGATAAAAGTAACTAGAAATACGATGTTACTGTCTTTCTTCCATAAATTAATACAACCTATTTTGTGCATTAGCCTACCATTTTCCGAATTCTCAGGCGCTATTTCGTTTCAGATTCTTTCGGGTGCACGCGGTGTAAGTTCAAAAATTAAACCTCTACCAGCTTCGACATAGGATAGTTAAACTCCAATAGGCTACTTGACAGTTGTAACAATACAATAAATTAATAAATATGGGTGCTTTTTAACGGTGCCTTACCAGACCAGCACCGCGCACAGCTTCGCCTGTTCCCGGGAGCTCCCGATTGAACTGAAAGCGGTGAGATATGCTAATATCTTCCCCAGATTGCTTAAAGACCAACTCACGGACATAGCTTTCTACACTCTCAATTGAGGCCTTACAAACATGGCACCTGATACTGTTTATTTGACGAACTCACATTATGCTTTCGTATACGTATCGCAATAATTGTATAATCTAATCTAAGAAGTCCCAGGGGGTGGTCAATTGCCCCCCCCCCCCCCCCGCGATTGTATTTGTTTAATTACTACTAATTACATATAAAAGCAGATGTAAATACACTCGAAATTTAAAATTACGTTAGTATCTACATTATAAATATTTGGGTGCGAGTGAATATCATCTATGCAGGCATTTACCATTAAAGATATGCCTTTTATACCAGATGTACGGGTAGTAGCATACAGCAGCATAATATCGGAACTTGAATACTTTTTTCAAATTAATAATTTTTAAGCTTCATTCGCGCCTTTAACGTAACGTGACGTAACGCAAGAAAGACACTTGGCAAAACCAGACCCTGGCTAAACATAGGCCCCATACCAAAAAATATCAGATAGCCTCAGGCCAATTTATTATGGAAGCCGAGACTTCATTGAATTAATTCTAAGTACGACTCTACCTTATAATTAATGCTTCCAGGCAGCGTTGTTTGCTATAATCAAAACATGTGACAGCGGTGCGGAACAAAACGTAGAAAAGCTTGGACAAAGCAGGAACAAATTTGAGGGGCAAACAACGGGAGGGGCGGGCGGGGGGGGGGGGGCGAGGGGCGAGCAGGTGGTAGAGATATGTCTGCTCCAATGTGTCGCCGCAAATGGAACCAATTCAGCAAATATCAAACAACGCTTTTTCCCAACAAACGCTTTATCTTTTTTGTATGGGCTGCGAGAGATGTTTTAACCGTAATGTTTTTCATCACTTCTTTAGAAGGCAACCGAGAAAAATAAGATTGCACCGTTTACGTCTAGAAAGCTTTTGTTTTCGTTCTTTTTATGTCGACAGCCAAATACTAGGTTGAATAACATCTGCAAACTGTTGAGTTATTGCCTTATGATAGGGACGTCGTAGTAAAGAATTGATATAATGTTGTGTGTGCGTAAATTCTGCATCAAAGTATTGTGAAGCATTTAGAACAACTCAAATTTTGGTGGGGCTTATGAATTGCAAAGTTTGTTTTTCCCACGGACTCAGTATAAAAAACAAAGAAATAAAGAAAATTGCCTTTATTTTCCATGTGGGCGAATTTTGGGTCTTTTGGCCCACTCTTACAATTAACCCACATAAAACATGTAACACGCGAGTTGTACAAAAACATATAAAAATAATGTAAAACGCCAGATAATCCCTGATTGATTAACATAATTACAAAAACTCTCTGCCCACGCGTCTTGCCTCGCAAAATGGTGACGAACGTGCATCTGCGAGTCAAGCGCTCATGAGATGAAAATTTGTAAGAATCGTTGAATTACTTACTTTTAACTCTGTTGAATCGTTGAATAGTATTAATAAATAATACAATATTTAATATAGGTAATAACCTTTTACTGAGAAGCTTTGTGTCTTTACAGATATCATTTTATCATTTTTCACTGCATACATTTACGTTTCAATATTTAATCCAAAACATGTGGTCGATCTCAATGAGTACCTATATACATTTCTCCAACATTTTCAGGAGCACTACGTAGACTTCTTCAGAGACTGGGTAGGAACTGTCATTTCAAATGTACCACTGTCGAATAATTTTTTTTTTATAAAGACCTATAACAATTTTGTACAAATACAAGAAGCAAACCGGTTAATATGTTAAGCCTTGTTTTTCCGAGCAACCAGAATATTTAGTATAAATCGAATCGCGATTCTGTTTAGTTTGGTCTCTGAGTTGGCAGATTGAAAAACCAGTCCTGGCTGAAACGACTTTCCGTAAAAACGGTGATACGGATGGAGACGTGTTTGATGTACGGCAGTACGGTAGGTATGCTTTTGTTAAACACGGTGAAGAGGAGACAGGAAATTAAAGGGAAGTTAAATGCTGCTTCTCCAACAAAGTGCCTAACGACATGAGATTTCACCACTTGTAAGCTCACGTATTATACCACACCGCACACCGAACTGCGAACATTTCTCTTCTCATCGCGTTCCCCAACTTTGTAATTTGCTTTATTAAAAGGCGTGTTATTTTTACACCCGTAAAATAGCTATTTACTATCGCCAAGAAATCTTTAAAACTTAAAATCTATGACAATAGCACTTAAAGGCTCTGAAAGGCTGACTGGAGAGACTTTGATGAATGGATTTTCTTGGTAGTTTTGAAATCTGATCCAAACAAACTCGAGAGCAAGCTCGATGAGCATCACCGAAAAGCAAAAAAGCCGCCTAAATAATGCATTATCTGACACTATTCTTTCTGATTTAAACCTTGAAAAGTTGTGCTAAGAAAATTCCCTGCGAATATATAAAACCTGACTTGGGTGCAGATGCTGATGGAAAGTAATACTTTCAGTAATTGACGGGGAAAAGCCGTAAAAGTCAGGCATTGTAGCCTATAATGTTAATAAATAAACATTTACATTTCATAGCCTATACCGTATTAACTTTTAGCCCAATTATATTTTATTTATCTATATATCTTTTTCTTTTCCAGGCTTATTCCACTTCCGAGATCCCGCTATTACATTTCAGCAACCACCACAGTTAAAGTCCTGTGGATAACTATAGACAGCAATGCAGTCCTACAATTATTATTCTGTACCCACAGTTTGCCAAACCATTTCCAGTAAATATTTTGAAGAAAAAAAAGTTATTATAAAGTTATACAAACGGGACTCACCTCTTGAACCTTCCGATGAACAGTGAGTTTGTGCCACTGGTTGTCGTCAAACCTGAGCTTGTTGGGTCGAATATTCATTTCCAGGTTACCACTGCCCAGGTTCATTGTCAGGATGATGCCGCCGTCTTTGATAGCGAGGTTTAGGAAGTCCTGGCCGTCACCTGCCGGCAAATAACAAATATGAACAATAACTCGATGCTGAATAGATCAAACTTGATGGACCCACAGTCGCAAGCAATGCTAATATATTCTGACATACTCGACTATACGAGAACACTTGTTCATTTTACATGTTTAATAACGATCATGTACGGTTGGGCTACTTAACAGTTGAATCACAGTATAATTTATTTTATTTTGAAGCTATAGAGCAAAAATCAAATTATGTCACTTTTCAATTAATTCCACTGATAGCAGCCGTTAATAAGCACTCAAGTTGGATTTTGGAATCTCCTTCCATATTCTTATCCGTTCACCGCTTTTCCCTTCATATCCATCCCTTCATTAAGTTTACCATAATGCTTAAACAACATATACGAGTACACAAAGCTGTTTTGTAGCTGTTTTATACTGTTGACTTTCCCACCAAAATGAGATAACACAACGTACCTGTATGTAAACTTTGTGCCTTACTATGTTTCTACTCTTGATAAATTAGTTTACTTTCTTCGTTTTTTTACTATATCGTATAGTACAGTACAACTACTGTACTGTGTATTGTACAATCCAATTGCCCCTGTGTGGCACATATTTTAAATGAACTTGACCTAATAATTTAGCTATGTTAAGGTATTAGTATTAAGTATTAGTCATACGGCTTAAAATGTCGTTTGCTAATACACAACATTCACCCTCCTTAATCTCCTGAATACCCTTTTAGCGATAAAGTGCCGGAATTTTGAAATGCCTAACCTTTAGAGGTTGAAGAGTGGGAACCCCAATTGAATTCCTCGGAGAGTTACTTTTATCAGCTTTGTATTCAAATTTTTCCACTCAATTTTTAAGTATTTTCCTCTTTCTCTTTTTATGCACCGCAATCTCCAGAGTGTTAGCCCCATCCTATCCCCATTTCTAGCCACATCTATTGTCCATGTATTCTCTCTCCTAATATCATGCTACAAGACGTACTGCTGTTTTTACATATTAGGCATGCCATGCGTGCAGATAATCAATAAATGGATAATGCTTTTCTGGGTAATTTTTCTGATATAATGAGGATGTTGCCTCTTCAATCATAAGTCAATAAAATGTTTATGTTGTAGCAAATAGGTAGCTCGCAGACATGTTTAGTTCTGTTGCTGTGTTAACCAGCCTAGCAATATCAATCTTGTCGATTAACATCATAGAGAAAATCAAGGGAGAAGTGCATAAGACAGACAGTTAATGATGGTTAATGATATCTATAATATAAGAAGCATTCAAATGGGACATTTGTATATGTGGCGTATTCCTGAAGTAACTCTCCGTGTAGGTAACAGATTCGGGTACCAATGGCCCAAACGTGTAGTTTAGTGTACGTATTCCAATATAATAAAACCGCCCTCCTCCCTTAGTGGAATAACATACAGTAGGTGAGATCAACGCACTCTTATTTTATAGAATTGTGAAAAGTAATTCAGGTTATGGTAAATATTGTTTGCTGATGCAACATGCTGGTAGAATGGTTTAACTGGTGCCCTAAGTAAAGTTTGGCGGCCGGAAACTGCGGGATTCAGCCGGAACCGGACACAGGCTGTGTCAACGCGCCATTGTTGTGCCCACATGCTTCATCATCAACGTAAATTAAGCCTTTTGTTACTGAAAACCTTCATATACAGCAACTTCAATTGAATTTTGACAGGCGAAGCCTGTATTTTGAATGGATTTCAAGATGAAGCCTCTGGCCAATGATTTTTTTCAATTATTGAAAGATAGAAAGAATGAAAGAAAATTGCCTTTATTTTCTGTTTGGGCTAAATTTTGGTCTTTCGGCCAAGTCTTACAATTAACCCACTGACTGAAAAGTGATTGGTAGGGGCAACGTTCGCAATCAAACTGACCTGTGTAGAAGAGGAGTCCGTTGGGGAAGCGTGTCTTGAAGTGGAGTGATATGCTGTCCTGGGAGCTGACGATGGGCTCCCCGCCCGTGCTGTTGAGGTCGTACGACAGAAATTCCAAGCCCCGGAACATGGCTTCCGACGGCGCCTTGTCTGAAACAACACAGGTATCCATTTTCAGAATGCATATCATTTCAGAGCTTTGTACATCTGAGCATAAAACTCGCAGCTCGTACATTGAAAAGAAGTTTTAACAACAGTTGCTAAATGTAAAGTTACTGTACATTTGCTAGTATACTCGGATTGTTAGCTTTAACACCTTGCAACACGATCTTTCAGACTTACCATGTCCTTTACGAAGGCACCTATTCTGAAATCTCCGGCCAAGAAGGTTACCTGCTCAAAGCCGTGTTAAGACCCCCCCCCCCCTATGTATTGAATATTTTGGATCTTGGCACACGGAATTGGAACTTTTCTTTCTGGGTCTTTTTTAGCCTATGAAATCTATTCCTAAATCGAACAAAATATACCTACCATATTAAAAGTATTCATATGCTGTATGTGCAATAATACTATACTATTCAAAACAAATAGCCATGTTATATATTAAGCATCCACTAAGGGAAAATAGTCTTAATTATTGGGGATCTAAATTCTGAAAACAACATAATTACACGGCAGACGAAGGACATAAATTTGGCTGAAAGGGGTGAAGAAGCTATTCGAGGGCTGAAATGGGCAGCACGCAATATTATAATCCACCCCTCCCCCCCCACCCCCACGTTTTTTGTTCGTTCTGACATTTGTCAGGGAAGTAAGGGCCATAATGTCCCTTCCTGTTTTGCATTAACCAACCTCCTACAACAGTTCTATTTGCAGTGTTGGCCCTCGTATCTGACTTTTCCATCAGGGTCTTTATGTTCGTGGCGCAGAAATGTCGTACAGTATGTGACAACCTGTTGTGACAAGTTTTTAAGTTGCCGATTTGAACTATGAGTTCCCCGTTGCTGTGACCAGTATCTAGGTCCTAGCCTTGATAGCTAAGCGGCTGTGAGCCATTGTAGTCTAATGCAGAAACGTATAGGAAATAGGATACCAATTAGTTTATTATTGTTGTAACACAAAGTCAGTGTTCAATATACTACTCGTACATAAACATTTCAAAAGTATTTTCCACTTTCATTATGTAATACTTGGTCATACTAAATTTAAAAAAATATATACATGGAGCAAGTGTGGGACTCGAACTAACGACCTTTCGGGGAAAAGTTGGAGTCTGTACCACTACTCCATGGTGACATGTCCAAGTTTATTGGCAATTTTAGCCCACAGGCCACAACAGATACTTCGTACGTACACAGGTGGGCCATTCACTGATATTTTTAAACTGTTTATTGTATTGTAATACAGTTGTAAAAACCGCAAGCAAACTTAAAACAGAAGCGGGAAAAGAATATAGTAATGTAATTATGTTGGAAGCTGGAGCATAAATCCCGACATGAAGGAACGGGGGGGGGGGGGGCACATAAAAAGCAAACGCACACTAATCTAAACCAATTTGAATTATAACAAGTGTTTTTGTCTGGTTTCTCCCAGCTGCAATAAATCTTTGTCGCAGAAAAATTAAGTGTATTGCAAAGCTGACTTGTCCTGTTGTTATAAGGTTTACGTCAAGTCATTTCATTTTTTTCAGATGTAAGAAAATAATTAATATGCACAGCGTATTTATAAGTTGCTTTCTCTATTTACACGTCAGCATAGTTCTATAGACTTCATCAAATTTTCAATCTAAGGGGTATAAGATGCCAGTTTGCCTAATTACCCTGATTACAATTCGGCAAATTCACATAGAAAACGAACATTTGGAAACAAAAGATATATTTAAATAATAAAACCGTTAAAAATACTGTGGATATTGGGGAATATGGTGTGGTAAGTTTTACTAGGAGCAGTTAGTTATCAAAGTAACAGCGCGAGATATTTTTGATTTACGAGGACTTACCGTAACTGTAAAAGTTTCAGACAGCCGACTATGCACAATCTACTACTTCCCACACCGGAGAAAAGTTTCAAAGTTGAAACTTGGATTCTCCCATGTAAGTAGGTATTTTGCTGAGGTAAAAGATTTAGGAGAGATTGTAGTATATATAGTAGGTAAAGTGAGACTTGGTAGAATGCTGGGTTTTGTTGGCAGCAGACTATTCGTCTTTGTGCCGTACAGGTTACCACACTCCGCCCAACAACTAAGTTTGAGGATTTTCTGCCTCTGGCTTGATATTTAAATGTTCTCCTCCTAGATATCTACATTTCTATTCTTCCCCATAGTTCTCACATTGCAGTACAGTATAACTTGTCCGAAGGCGCCCATTCCATTGACCGGCTAGGGCTATTTCCAAAAACGGTGACGTGGTAGCAGACATTGAAGACTTAGGTAGCGTTTCCACCGACCTCGCATTGCAGATTGCAAATGACATTGACGGAAATGTTTGTTTTCCTTTTTATAGAAATCTATTAAAATGTTTGTAATTAACATATCCCATGAAGCCATTTTTTAATTTTAGTTTGTTTGTTTGTGATTTTACTGTATGATCATTGATCAATTTTAACTATGGCATAGAGGAAAATAAAAATTTCCGTCAATTCTGCAATGCGAGGTCGGTGGAAACGCCACCTAAGTCTTGAATGTCTGCTACCACGTCACCATTTTTGGAAATAGCCCTAGCCGGTCAATGGAATGGGCACCGAAGGAACATCAATGAACCGGCCGATTTTGTTGAGTTGGTCTCGTTAAGGCGGTCTGAGGAGCAAGGGTAGAGTTTATACGAGCATACCTAAGTACAAAATTTGACTTATAGCTAATAGTAGCAGGCCCGTAACCAGGATTTTTAGGGGGAACTTTGATCCTATAGTATGTAGTGAAATGTCGCATGTCTGAAAAGTTCAATTATAATTTATATCTAGCGTCAAGCCATGAATTTTGGTTAAGAGGCTCTTAATAAGAACCTGCATAGTTCGCATATTTTTGTTCCAACGCCTACTTTCTGCATTTCTGCTCTAATTAACCCTGTCAGCCTGGCGGGGGGAGTGAGTTTGTTTATTAACTTGAGGCAGACTTTTACACCTCGGGCAGGAAGACAGTTGACTGACAGGGTGGACTTCCTAATTCTGGTGGATTCCGAACCACTTGGCGATCTTAGTAAAGTCACACGATTAATTCGGAGGTGACCAGGACTCGACTGCACTCAGACTGATCTCCCATGTCCCACCATGTTCCCCTGCCAACGCTGTGCACACTACCGAGTTTTCAGCAGTTTGGAACATGCTCTGTTCCGGTGAATTCAACTTGGTATGGCCATTGGCGAGTATAGTACCGTAGTTATTTCAAAGTAGATTGATATTTTGAACTTCACTTAGGCGCAAATTCCACCAACCTCGATAGTGATAGTGATATTGACGTGGTAGCAGACATTTTTAGACTGTCTTTAATGTCTGCTACCATGTCAATATCACTATCACTATTACTATCGAGGTCGGTGGAATATGCGCCTTACCAGGTGACGGTTTCTTCAGTGACTTCGTGGAAGCGAAATATTAAATTAATGTTAAGAATAAAAATGCATAGAATTCCATGCAGTGTGATGAAGCAGCTGTCACATCTAAAGGTATTCGTGGCATTGTGTGCTCAACAGAACTTTAGTTTTAAATTAAATTAATGATTTGTCCCATTTTCACTGCTGCAACTTGAAAACTGTCAAAGATATTGCCTAAAGAAAAGTACTTTGGATTTCTGCCGAACTTTCGTTTGTTACTGTTCTGAATTTGTTTCAATGTTGGTATTGTACAATATGCGGAATAGGTGTACTGCTTTTTTAACTGTTTTTTCAATTGCTTAATTTAACGTTGATAGATCGCGAATGTAGATTGCAAAACATTGGAAATATTGAAAAATTGATAATTGCCAGAGTTTTTATGGCGACCACAAAAAAGCGACCAGAAAGTTTGAAACGGAAACAAAATTGGAATCTGAAATTAATAAAAAACACATATTGGTTCCGGATAGAAATTTGAAATTCAGGTCAGTGAAATGTAATCCGCAACCCTTTCAGACCTCTAATCTGTCACGAGTAATTGCCGACTCTTTCTCACAATTCACTCTTCTATTTGGGGTTAAAAATTGTTTTGGGGCATTTGGATTTTATGAGAGCTTCATTTTATTAACTGAAATGGCGTCATTTTTAATAATTTGTTCATGCCTTAGTCAATGTACTGTTCCGTAATGTACCACTAGCAGTGCTGGTCAACAGCTCAACAAATGTAGGGACATATTTCAAGTAAAATGACTTTCTTGCACGCTATAACCCACGCAGCTGTATAATAGTTATAACAAGTGTATCTTACGTTGTTTTTTTGCGAGTGTTACCGCGCAAAAATGTCATTTAAATATACCCAAAACGTGCCCTAAAAATTTATGACGTTGTTAGAATACATGACGTGAATTGGAAATGTGTTTTAAGGGGTAAATGGTGAGAAAATATCCGAAAAAAAATCAAATTTGACAGAAAATATCGATCGTAGGGCTGTAAAGTAGAAAAAAAGTAAGAATGGAAAGTAGAGGAATATTTCTTCTACTTCATGAAATCTCTATTATGGCTCTACGATCCATATTTAATGAGGAATTGGATTTTATATTTAAAAAAAACACCAACTGTGCTGGTGCCCGGTAGTCTCTTAAAGGTTGTCCAGGGACACAGAAAAAAAAACTATTTAAGGGACAGATATATGGCCCGAAGAACAGAGGACAGTCCGAACTTACAAAGAAATGCTATAGCATGCCTACAGACCATACACTATGTATGACTGCAGCTGAGCTAGACCTGGCACCGGCAGCTCTTGGGTTGCAACAAGGACATAGTTCTTAGGCCTTATTGCTTTGTAATTTATACGTACCGTAGCCTAGTATAAAGAAAGCTTTGTGATGGTCGAAATTTTCAATTCCGAGATTTCAACGGATTTACACGTTTTGAGGTCCCAGTAACCCAAAAAAGTTGTTTTTACGGAATGTCAGTCTGTCTGTCACTCTGTCTGTCTGTCTGTGCGTCGATTTCCGGACAAGCTACTTGGTCGGTTTTAATGAAATTTAGCATGCAGCTTTACAAAAATCATGCCTCGGGAACTTTTATTTTCATTGGGCTAACTTAATTTGGGGGGGTTTCATTCTAAAAAAAAATATAAAAAAAAGTCTAAAAAAATTATTTCTCAATTTTTTTTTAAATTCACATATATTGTAGTCGTTATTAATGTTAATAAATACGAGGGACCACTTGCCCCTTGATAGTTTGCTTCTGGGAGTAAAAAAATAAAAATAACTAAATTTTCACGAAACATGACTGAAAAACGTTTTCTGCGAAACTTTTCTATCGATAATTTCTACCTTCAGGCATGTTTTAGGTGTTCAATTGAGTAACAAAACCGGGCACGTTGCTTTCCCAAAAAACTATTTGGTTTTGTGCAAAAGGTTTTTGATTTTTTTTGCAAAAATGATTATGAAAATTCACGTTCAAATTGTGGTAATGTGTTCGTCTGACCAATCTAAGTATAAGGAAAGCTTTGTGATCGTCGAAATTTCCGATTCCGAGATTTCAACGGGATTACACGTTTTGAGGTCCCAGGAACCCAAAAAAGTGGTTTTTACGAAATGTCTGTCTGTCGCTCTGTCAGTCTGTATGTATGAATGTCTGTCTGTGCGTCGATTTCTGGGCAAACTACTCGGTCGATTTTGATGAAATTTTGCATGTAGGTTTACAAAAATCATACCTCAGGAGAATTTCTTTAATTTGGGGCTAACTCAGTTTTGGGGGGGGGGGGTTATTCTCCAAAAAAATGTCTAAAAAAATTATTTCCCAAAAATAGCTCCAATGATTCCTTTTAAATTCACATAATATGTGAATATACTATATTGTAGTTGTTATCAATGTTGATAAAATGCAGGGGATTGCTTGCCCCTTGATAGTTTGCTTCTGGGGGTAAAAAAATAAAAATAACTAAATTTTCATAAAATATGACTAAAAAATAATTTTGCTGCGAAACCTTTCTATTGATGATTTCTACTTTCAGGTATGTTTTAGGTGTTAAATTGAGTAACGAAACCGGTCTGGTTGCTTTCCCAGAGAAGTATTTGGTTTTGTACAAAAAAATGTTTTTTTGAAAAAATGATAGAAAATTCACGCTCAAATGCATTGCGTGCCCTGCCAGTATTGCTGTGTGGTAATGTGTTGTTCTGACCTATTTTGAATTTACCTTACCTCTAGTGACGTCAGGTGGACAACCCCCCCCCCCCCCCGAGATATCGAAAATTTAACCATAGGAAAATTATTTACCATGAAATTACTCATTTTCTCTGTCTACTAATTGATAAATTGGATGCATGTTCGAGTAAACTCGGACCGGTTCTTTTTTATACTGGCTGGTTTGAGGCATATACAGTATATGTATTAGGAGAAATAAGTTACCCTTTTACAGGCGTTTGTTCTTCCGATACAAAACAATTACAGAACCCGTTAAACCAATAAAATAAATACATTGAAAATTGAAAAAAAGCTTGGGCAGCTTGCCTGTAGGGGGGAAGAGATGACGCTTTGATTCGTCAAAATTATTGTTCTTGAATGTTGCCTTCAGAATTTTTAATTTCACAGACTTCATAAATTTCTTTACATTTCTTACAGAATTTTCTCCAGAAATTAAAAAAAAAGTCTAATTATGTCCCCTGCAAAGGAATACTGTTAATAAATCGTCTTCAAAAAACCCATACATTATGCCTAGATGTTAAGCAACGAGTGGGAAGGCGCGTTAACTTAAAATTAAACGAAATTTGCTTTCTAGCTCCCTGAAAGTAGGTATGAAAGCCTTGCAATGTTAGAAATTTTCAATTTTGAGACTTCACTGGAATTTCAGAGTTCCGAAAAGGTGTAGAAGGGAAGCATGAGGGTGAGCTATTCATCTCGGTTGACAGACATTTGCCAGTATTCAGATATTTTGTTAAACCTTCTGCCCCTCCCATATGGTAGAAAACTCCCAACATTTCCACCCATGTACGGTATGCAGTACAGTACGTGCCTTACGGTTTAAATGCATCTATAACCTGTTAAATGCATTTTGGACAGAAATGAATTATTTGGTCGCAATCGGTGGAAGAATGGACGAAGACCACCTGAGGGACTGCACGGCTCTCACCTACCCGAACGATGACTTGGTGAACCGCTATTGGGAAGCTCGGCGACGAATGGTTGAACTACCACGTTCGGGCGTTGGATAAAGTAAAGTAAAGTAAGTAGGTCGCAATACATGTAAGATCAATGATCCATCCAAACTCCTAGCATCTTATTTTATTATACTGTATGGCTGAAACAGAAATTGCTAAGCCATCATCTCTATACAATCACTAGTAAGATGAAACAGTAGAATCCTGTTGATGGGCTGTGGTCGATCTGAAAACGTACTTCCAAGCGGCTTGGCAACAGTGCAGTGGCACAACATACAAAGATACAATACAGGTAAACATAGACTTGTAAGATTGTACCTCGGAGCCTCCATAACTTCACAATCCAACTCTTAACCCCCCTAATGAGGTAGAAATCCCTCGCAAATCATCCCCCAGAAACTAGAATAATACTCACTGCAGATACATACAGTATATAGGAGAGACGGGCCCCAAAAATATTTTTTTGAATCTTGGGGCCACCTGATAGACACGTCTTCTGTGAGCAGCCATTGAAGAATCTGACCAGAATTTAAAAAAAACTCTCTCTTAAATATCTCGTCGTGATTCTCGTCTTTCCTATATAAATCTGTCAGATCGGTGAACTCATAGCACTCAGCTGTTCATTTTTTCTTTTTAACCAAAACAATTCTAGAGAACCACTCGAAGTTAGACTTTTAAATCTGACTGCAGCGTTTTTAATTGTAATGACGAGCTCATTAAATCTGTCTTTTCGTCTCTCTGTCTGCCTCAGGCCGCCAAGGCACAAAAATTTCTAACAAATTCCTAATAAATAACCGTCGACAGATCAATTAGTCCAGTGGGATTGTAGTGTAGCAGCACAGGCAAAATACTATGTATGTAGTAGTAGCTTACCAACCTGGTTCGACCCCCAAATGTTGCAAGGAGTGAAGCGCTGGGGTAGGTCTAGCCAAGAACAATTTCAACAAAGAAAACTCGAAGAGACTCTTGCTATCGAAATTAGTTTCATTTAAATAAAATTGTATAGTATGAATTCATACAGGGCTTTCTTAGTTATCAATTTTAATTTTAATATTATATGGTATATATTGTATTGCAGTCATTTAATTGACTTACGATGGGTTGAAGAGGTAACCTCCTCGTTCTAACTGAAAATCATAAAAAATCTGGACTTGGCGAGATTTGAACTCGCGATATCTACGTCATGTCATCATCGTGTTACACAGTTCAGTGTAATGTGACTTTTGGTTACAGCGATACCATGTCATCAAGAATAAAGCACAACTATGACACTCAGCTTCAAAATTTTAATTTGCAAGCTTCCTTTACATTTATTTAGAGAGGTTTCTTCATAATGATGGTTCGTGGCCGTCTCCATGGTGACTACACTGATTGCAGGTAAAATACAGGAGGTATGTATCATTGTAAAATATTTCACTTCAGAACTTAAATTTCATTTTTCATGGAATATTGTTTTGTTGCTTCTTGCGCATGTATAATGAACTACTGCGAAAAGAATAACATTAATAATAAATTATTCGAAATATACCATAATTAATAAACCTTTACTTATAAGAGAGTTAAAGTTAAATAAATTGATATTACAGGTTGTTTTGTCAACAGAGATTAATTTTCGTATAGGCTTAGGCTTTGAGAACTAAGCATCTACATAGCTTTTTTACGGGTTCCAGTGTTACCAACATGACAAAACAAAATGCAATTTTGTCAGTTTCAGAGCGTGCAAATTATTACAGTATTTAAATGGTTATATACCACTGATTCCCGTGATTTCCCGGGTAAGTTATTATTTACGCTCTGTGCTAAACCTACTGACAGTGCAAAAAAATAGGTACGAGTGCTCCTCATAGGTGCCGGCCGCCATACCAAGTTGAATCCAGCAGACAAGAGCAGGTTCAAAGCTGCAGATAAATTGGTCGAGTGCACAGTGCCGGTAGGGAAACATGGTAGGACTTGTCCTGGTCACCTCCAAACTAATCGTGTGACTTCACTGTGTTTCCCAAGTGGTTCGGAATCCACTATAATCAGGAGGTCCACTGGAGGCCTATGGGCCCACACCGTGGCCTGGGACTGTGTCAAACCATACTACTACTACTACTCCTCATAGGCATCATGTTGATGTTTCGTCTCCGGTCTTACGGGACTCACCAGCAAGAGCCCCCCCCCCCTTGTACACTGTACAGTATATAAAAATGTTATATAATCAATACGGCACCGTATAAATAACTAATCTACATCTAATATATTTCCCCGCATAATTATCATTGTATGTGAAATTTTAGTCACTTTCTTTGAATTTTAGACCCAACAAAGCTAGCTAAATAGATGGAATAAGCAATAAATTATAATAATATTGCAGGCACGTTTCTGGACACTGGGCACTGACCCACAAGGGTGCATTTCCTTTTTCTAACCCGCCAGTCAGCTACCGTGAAATTGCCCCCCCCCCCCCGGCCCGCTCCCGTCCCCGTTCCCTTTCCCAATGTTTCCGCCATCGAATTCGCATCCCGTGCCGGAAGTTTCCAGTCTGAAAAAGGACCGGGACCTTGTTTGAGTAAATTCCCCCCCCCCCCCTGTCCTGACTTTTAGAATCCGCTGACTTTTCCATTTTATAGCTTAATCTATTTAAACTTGTGGTTTTATACCAGCCTATGTATGGTGTAGAGGGTTGGAAGTTGACACAAGCTATGGAGAAGAGAATCAGTGCATTTGAAATGTGGATACACAGACGAGAGACAGACTTAATGCCGAGGTCCTCAGGCGAATGGACACAGAAGCTGAATTGCTGCGGACTGTTAAGAATCGGAAACTAACATACTTCGGCTATGTGATGAAGAACGAAAAAAATCGCTTTTTGCATGTTGTAATCCAAAGGAAGATAGATCTCAGAACATCCTGGTTGAAAAACCTGATGAAGGGATTTGGCAAGAGCACGACTTCTCCTTTCAAAACAGTCTTCAAAACCCCAATTGTCATGATGATCTGCGATAAAAGAGGCATTGAAAGAAGAAGAAGAGCATAGTTATACCGGAGGGGTGCCGGGGATCTCATGGGGGCACATGGCGGTAAGGAGCATTTAAAGAAGCAGAGGAACAAGGAGAAGGGTTGGCTGCGTGCTTCAACCATCACGATTCATCACAAAAAGTTGACAATGTGGACTGAACTTTAATACAGATGATTTCGAAATTTTTCTTTAAAATCGTCTTAGCCTACTTGTTTTTCATGTAATAAATGTATGCTACACATTTTCAAATCGAGTATGTACGATTTATGCAGTAGGTAAAAACATTGTAATTTTTAACAATAGATGTAAATTTTCCACGGTGAATGCCTTTCTTCCCTCGTAAATGTCACCACTCTTAATGCGGATTGAAAATTACACGCTCACTTTTTTTGTTGATGTAGGTAATAAAAAACTATGGTTGAAGACAAGCCATGCATCTTTTGTACAACACACTAGTCACATGTCGTCGAAACATTAGTAAATCTTAATAAGGTGTCAAGCACAGTCACAAGTAAACAGTAGCTGTGGTGGGTGCGTAATAGAAACTTAACCAATTTAGTCAAACACTCCAAAAGGGAAATTACAGGAGATTACAGGGGGGAATACAGGAAGAGGTAGTTAGAATTGGCTAAGTTACTGGTGTGAAGCTCAAAAGTAGAAGCAACGTAAAGAGTCTGTGAATTAAGCAAACTCAAGAACCATTCCTTATGCTGAGTCAGAGAAATCTAACCACCTTTTCTTATTTATCATGCATTTAATAATTAAACTGAGTTACCAGACTGTACATTAAAGTTTATTTTAGTTTCAAGATTCGTTTTAATGTTTTCACAACGTTGCATTAAAAAATTAAGTTTGAAGCTCTAAATGACTATTCTAGGAGATCTGACCGCGTAGAATTTGTTGCAGTCGGTCACCCCAGAATCTTAAACTTTGAACCTTTTATGCAATGCCAAACGCAGCATGAACAGATCAAAAGGTACCTACTCACGAGTAAGAGTAAGATGTGGATTTATTGATTTTCAGCTGTTGTGTTACATTTTATTTTATTTTATTTTATTTGTTATTATGTTAGTTTTCACTAAATGCACTGGATTTCCACACTCTTGCAAGAACAAATCAAGTACAAAGGGGGGGAGGGGCAATTGGCAACCCTGAACACGACAGTAACGGACTACCAAATGGCCTCTTATTATTCCATAGAAACGGCATAAGAAGTGCACACAATAAGCGTCAAACAAAACACTCCTTTCGGGCCAGAAGAACGGTAACTGGTTATTTTCAAGTTACCTCGGGGATGTATTTTAATTATCCATTTAGACAACGCCACAACGGGATTTGACTGAACTGAACAAATCACGAACACCCACAACTACACAAAACTGTTGGAGTTGGCACCAATTTCAATCCTGCATTGAATACAGACCTGCACGTGTTCTGGAATCACATAAACTGGGACAAACTGCAGACTGTATATATGGACCAATTATTGGATTAATAACATATTTTAATATTATAAGAGTGGCGGACGTTGTTTTGAAATACTGGGTTAGCGGTTATCCACTCAACTTGTCGGTGAATTAGTTATTGATTTCCCGGGCTGGAAAAGTTTCGAAAGCAGTTAGAAATAGGAAGAGGGGGGGAGGGTAGGATAGACGTCAAAATTTTGGAGCCTCAAACTCTCGGGCTGACCTCATAATTACAAATTCTAATTAAGGTAGGTAGGTATTTCTCCACTTTTTTCAAATAATTTCATTTTTTTCCAATTTTTGGTGGAAATAATTTGGGTTGATGAATGACTTTACTGAGGGAAATAACATAGGTTTACCGTAATAAAAAATTACACTATTCAGGTGGGCTACGGTAGTCTAAGCACAAAAAAAAGAGTAGGTTGCATGGGCCAAGGCCAAGTTGATTCCTTCGTTCTCGATCAGCCGAGAATAACCAAATTTAGAGGATGTAAAAGAAACTGGACTTGGCGGGATTCAAACCCACGATTTACGCTTAACCGAGGCATCGTCTTAACCGCTGGACCACAAGCCCGACGAGTATAGTACCCTCTAAATCTTCTACTTATAAGCTCTTATTGACAATATTCGTAAGGTTAGACAGGTTAGCACAGCTGCTCAACTATCTAGCTGAAAAGGTCAGTGAGCTGACTTTATTGCTTAGAGGCAATGCTTTATACATTATATTAAATAAGGACTTAAGGACTTAGAGCTATAAAGCCCTCTCTTACACTGAAATAGGAAGGCCCGGGACCGCCTGCTTTACATGCCCTCCGAAGCATGGCCAGAAAATATAGGAAGTGTAGGACTCGAACAAACAACCTTTCGGGTGAAAGTCATTATTATATGAATATGGTATGTGACATTGACATTAAACTAACTTTGATTGAAGAGGTAACCTCCTCGTTATAACCGAGGGCACTGTACTCGTCAAGCTTGTGTCCAGGGATTAAGACGATAGGCATAAATCGCCGGTTCGAATCCCGCCAAGTCTCGTATTTTCTATGTCCTCCAATTTCGGTTATAACGAGGAGGTTACCCCTCCAAGCACGGTTAGTTAAATGTCAGTGTTATAATACTGCAATATGTAGCCTACAATGCAAAAGTATACGGTAACATAGGAGTTGATAATATATGGTACGTAAACCACCATCTCCAAACCAAAACGTCAAACAAGCTTCTACCAATAGCATCAGCGGCTGCAGGTAAGAATTGTCCTGCTACGGCATGAAAGTGGAGTTTAGTGAGTAACAGTCTCATACCACACACAGCTATGGTATCCCACCCGAGCGTTTGCAGAATCTCTACGTATACTTCAAGGTGAGGTAAATTCTAGATAGGTCAGACCAACACATTACCACACAGTAATAATGGCAGGGCACCCACAATGCATTTCATTTTTACAAAGAATTATTTTTTGCACAAAACCAAATAATTTTTTGGGAAAGCAACCTGTCCGGTTTCGTTACTCAATTTAACATGCCTGAAGGTAGAAATCATCAATAGAAAGGTTTCACATAAAAATTACTTTTTACTCATTTTTCATTAAAATTTAGTTATTTTTATTTTTTTACCCCCAGAAGCAGACTATCAAGGGGCAAGTGACCCCCCGCATTTTATTAACATTAATAACGGCTACTATATATTATGTAAATTTAAAAGAAATAGTTGGAGCCGTTTTTGTGAATTAATTTTTTTTAGACTTTTTTTTAGTCTTTTGAGAATAAACCCCCCCCCCCCCCAAAAAAAAATGGTTCCGAAGCAGAATTTGTGTAAACCTACATGCTAAATTTCATCAAAATCGACCGAGTAGTTTGCCCGGAAATTGATGAACAGACAGACAGACAGAGCGACAGACAGACATTTACTTATACTACGTATAAATTGGAAAGCAAAAATTAAGGAGTTGGCAACAAGCAGAGGAGGATATATTTAAGGTGAGACTTACTTTTTTCACAGTAAACGCCTTCGTAGTCTAAATTGCGGCACTCGCAAATAGGTCCGCTGTCTGTCGAGATACAAATGCCGCCGTGTTCGCAGGGGTCCTGCTCTTCACAGACGTCTGTCGCGTTCCCCCTTGCCCCCTGCAAATGGAAATACCATTGTAAATAACAAACCTTTCTTGGCCACTCTTCTATTTGGGTTTCTATGGTCAGTAATAAGAATATCTATTCCTTATCCGTCACAACAACGCAGCGAGGTTTCTATGCAGTTGCTAGCCATAGGAAGAGTTAGCTTTTACTCAAAAAATGTAAAACTGTTCTATTCAACAAAGCCGTAGAAACCGGGATGGTAGGCCAAGGTCGTTCTGAAAGCGTATTTTCAGAACGACCACGGCCTACAGTGCTGGATTAAGCCAGCGTGGGGCCTGTACCAAATTCTGTCAAGGGGCCTTTGCTGTAGATTTTCAAGTTTAGGGTAGTAAATAAAACAAAACTGTTACAAATAAACTTTTCTGGATTTAATATGGCCAAAATATGAATAGGCATTGGAGAGCGGGCCCGTAGCTTCTGCTACGTCACTAATCCGGTACTGACGGCCTATCATCCCGGATTCAACTGCTTCGTCCCGCAACTCCGGCTGTGAAAGCCTTTGTAATTAATTTTCTATTTAAAATTAAAAACCAATCATTGTGCAATAGTACAGTAATACTAGCCATAAATTAGCATTGCCATTTATTGAAGGATCATGTAGCGTAAAACCCTTGTAATTACTCAAATAAAAATGGTTCGATTTGTTAGAGAAATATGCCAAACGTTAAACCTACTGTGGAATGGATTTTCAACGTGAAATTACATGCGAATATTGCAAGTGATTAATCTCGAGGGACCGATATTTATCAAAGGTTACACCGATATTTATCAAACTTCTCCCCGACGACAAAATGCTCCATTCACGAAAAACAAATTTGTTGTCAAACAATAAATCCTCCAGTTTTGAAAAGGCAAAATATTGACATATTTTACCCGGCTTTCGCTAAATATTGTGAAAAACGACGGGCTACATAAACCACTATTTATCTCTAAAATCTACCGGCTCAACTCACAAGTGCTTTATGGAAATTAAAATTTCCATCAGTGACTACTTAACCGAAGTACTTAGCCCATAACTCATAAACTTTCGTAAAATAGTACAGCGTGAAATTTCCATAAAACCTGTGATTAAAAAAGAACAATAACAGCACTGCTCGAGTGTGTATTCAGGCCTTTTTTCAAGCAGAACTTGGCCTTTCCCCACTTCGGGGTGGTTATGGGCTATGGGTTATGGCAGTGACTTCAATGTATTTTGTTAAGAGGAAGCTGGGTTTTGGCTATTCTGGATCACCCCAATATATAGGTCGGTTTATCTTTTTTACTTACTTACTTTTTACTTTTTCCGCGCCATTTCCTCATGGAGGGTCGGCAGCAGAGCTGCGGCGTTTCCAGACGTTTCTGTCTTGCGCGTCCTCCCTTGTGAGCCCGGTTTCTTGCAGGTCGCTTACAATTTTCCTCTCCAGGGTGAGCTTTGGGCCCCCACGTGCTCGGCGTCCAGATACCATCGCCTCTCCCACTCTTCGTATAAGCGCTGAGGCCTCTCTCCTTTGCACGTGTCCCCACCAGCTGAGCCTCTTCCCTCTTAGTTTTTGCACCACGTCCGTTGTTCGTATTTCTTCCCGAATGTCCTCGTTTCTGCGCCTGTCATTTAATGTTATGCCACATGCCCTCCGCAGCATCCTCATCTCCGCTACGTGGATCACTTGTTCTTCGCGTTTACGCACGGCCCAACACTCAGCGCCATATATCATACATGGCCTGACCACTTGTTTGTATATGCGACTTTTGAATTTCTTTGGCATCCTTCTGTCAGTCAGGACCGCGGACATCTCTCGAAACTTGGCCCACCCCGCAGCAGTACGCGCCTTCACATCGTCATCGCAGCCTCCGTTTTCGCCAATCCTGCTGCCTAGGTACTTACATTTCCCTACTTTGTTTAGCTGATGGTTACCAACGCTTATGCTACCGGGAGTCTGCTTAACGCACTCCATGTATTCTGTCTTGCCTCTGTTGACCTTTAGGCCTTCGTCCTCCAGCGTTTTCACCCATTTGGCTAGCTCAGCTTCAGCTTCCTGTCGGCTTTCTGTACTTATTACAACGTCATCCGCGAAAAGAAGGCTCCCTGGGGCTTCGTGTTGGATATGTTTTGTCACCGTGTCCATTATGATAATAAAGAGGAACGGACTGAGCGCTGATCCCTGGTGCAGCCCGAATTTGACACTGTGGCCAGCTGCGCTTCTTACTCTTGTGGAGCATTCCACGTACATATCTTGGATGGGATGGACATTTTCGACAACGACTCCTCTTTTCTTTAGACATTCCCATATTAGGCTTCTTGGGATTCTGTCATAGGTCTTCTCGAGGTCAACGAAAACGTAGTGTAGTGGCTTCTGAAACTCTCGGTGTTTTTCTAGCATTGTACGCAAGATGTATATATATTTTTAATTAATTTAATACTTAAGTTATATTGATTGGGTCTGTTGAATTTGACAATTTCATACATATTACTGTGAGAAATTTTTTAGTTTTATTGCTGGGGTTTTTCCATCACACCGATAAGCTCCAGAAATTTACCGATTCGTCAAATTAATGAAAAAATTTAACATTATTAATAGATAACGTCTTATAATAATGGTGTATGCCATAATCTTCTACCAATTAAATGGACTTAATTTTAATAACTTAAGCATTAATTTAAAAAATATAAACCGATAGTTGGCCAATATCACATCAACTTGAGGCCAAGTCAATTTGACGAAATTAAATAATTTCTCGTTCTGCTGCATATGAAAATGGTCTTATGAAAAATTCATTATAAATTACAAGCTTTCGGAGTATATTTATATTTTGCCAACTGACATTATTAATTTAAAAAACACGATAAAGTATTATACCAATAATAATTCGAAAAACAATAATGCAGTCGGGTAAGGCTCAGTCTCAAAATCGCATGAAGTATCAGCAAGGATCACAATGCAATGCACCGCCAATGCGTGGCGCTGGCGGTGCCATGCGGTATTCCTTACTGAGACTTTGATTTGATTTGATTTGTGACGGAGCAGTAGAACCCGGATGGTAGGCCGTGGTCGTTTTGAAAGACAACTTCTGAGCCTCCGAGATACAATCACAGAAGATTACGCAGTTCCACTTAAGATGTCAACCGCAGACGTTGACGAAACGCTTGGATGTATGCTTTCAGAACGACCTCCTACGGATTCTACTGCTTCGTCAAGGTACTCCGGCCGTGAAACCATTTTGTAACTATAATGAACATGATATTTGTATTTTTAATGAGTATTTCATAGCAAGAGTTTAGTGTCTTTGCGGATGTGGAACGAGGAATTCATTAATTTTGACAAAATTACAACTTCAGTTGTTTACCAGATATTTTTAAATCTCTGAAAGATTTTATATATATAAGGTTTTTAAGTATTTTACATAGTGAAAAAGCGCCAATGTTGGGCATATTGCTGTTGACAACATCAAAATAGCAGTACAGTCGCCAAAATTGCAGGTTTAACTACCAATAATACTCAGGCTTTCTGTATACAATGTATTTATTATGTGCTGTCGTGCCACGGCGGTTTTTACCTTTCCCGTCCTAAAACTTTCCAATCTTTTATATAGAAAAATACAAAGGCAGAACCGTGCGTGCGATAAAGTCGCTCAAGTTGCGAGCACAAGGGGCTGTTTTCTAACAAAAGGCAACACTTGCGCCCTCCCACAAGGGGAAAAAGTTCGGATTTTCTAAGCCGCATATACGTACTTTGGAAAGAGAAAAAATGGGATTCGCACACATACACTTGCTCTTCTTATGGGTTGGACTTCGCTTCTTGTTCTCGACGAACCCATTTTCCATACGAGGAAATGTAGGCCTGCCCCAATTTTTTTGTAAATTTAAATTTCAAGGCGACTTGCTCTGTCTTATTTTATTATTTTATTTCTGCCTGCAGTTAGGTTGATAGCTAATGCAGGATAGGCATTTAACGAATTCTTTTGATTTCTTAAAATTATGTAAGGGGGGCGCCGGGATTACTGCCCCCTCAAGGGCAGCAGCTTTAATTCTTAAAGGCACGATATTATAAGAATGTAAACTTACCCTAGATCGTTCTCTTGCAATCCCTCCACATGAAGGTCCAGTGCACTAAAACAAGTAAAAAACGAAATTACTAGCCTACTGACCCACGAGCCAACTTGTAAGTACTGTGGTACAACCGAAATTAGTGGGTTTCGATAAAACTGGACTTGGCGGGACTAGAACCCACGAACTACGCCAAACCGGTGCGTTGTCTTAACCTCTTGTACAGGTATAATAAGCAAAGAATAAAGTCAAGTGTAAACTATAAAGAAGATAAACTGAGTTTTTTCCTTTGTAGGTAAATTTTACAAATTTATGACGAGCACTACCGCCAAAGCTTTCCTCTTGAAGTTCAACCTAGTTGACTACACACCATGCCGTATGTGTACTACAGCAAAACAAGTGAGCAAGCCCCAGCCTTCTCCATGAACAATAACAAGTATTAATGCTGAAATGGGGGGGGGGGGCGAACACGATAAGATGACATTCGAAACACTTAAAAAATTCTAATAAACAAAGTGTTCCAAGTGCCATCCTATTGTGGTCGGGTAGTATCTATCTATAGCATAAAATAAAGAAATTTTTATAAAGAACCGATTTACTCGAACATGCTTTCCAATCTATCAATTAGTAGATGGAGAAAAAGAGTAATTTCATGATAAATAATTGTCCAATTTTCCTATAGTTAAATTTCGGATGGGGGGGGGGTGGTCCACCTGACGTCACTGGAGGTGAAGAAAATTATAGATAGGTCAGACCAACACATTACCACACAGTAATTAAGTAATTATATGACAGGGCATGCAATGCATTTGAGCGTTCATTTTCTATCAATTTTTTTCACAAATTTTTTTTTGCACAAAACAAAATAATTTTTTGGAAAGCAACCTGTCCGGTTTCATTACTCAAATTAACACCTAAAACATGACTGAAGGTAGAAATCATCGATAGAAAGGATCCGCAGAAAAATTATTTTTTAGTCATTTTTCATGAAAAATGAGTTATTTTTATTTTTTTACCCCCAGAAGAAAACTTCATAAAAGATTCATAACGTCTACAATATATGTGAATTTAAAAGAAATCGTTGGAGCCGTTTTTGAGAAATAAGTTTTTTTAGACGTTTTTTTGGAGTTTTTGAGAATAAAACCCCCCAAAGTTGAGTTTGCCCAAAAAAAAAAAAAATGTTATCGAGGTATGATTTTTGTGCACCTACATGCCAAATTTCATCAAAATCGACTGAGTAGTTTGCCCGGAAATCGATGTTCAGACAGACTGAGCGACAGACAGACATTTCGTAAATACCACTTTTTTGGGTACCTGGGACCTCAAAACGTGTAAACCTCGGAATCGAAAATTTGGACCATCACCTTATACTACGTATAAATTGGAAAGCAAAAATAAGGTGTAGGTCCCTAATTAATATCTGTAAAACAAAGAAACCCTGTTGGGCTTGATGCAACTTTTACGGGGTGGCCGGTGATTACGGCCAGCTTAGCCGACGCTCTATTTCCAAGAAAGGCCCTGCCCATGAATAAAACATGTCCTTAAATCGATTCGATATTTCTCCCCCGCAACTACAAGCGGCCTGCTCAGCTTGGAAATCAAAATTTTAATCCGCCAATGACAAATACCAACGACCGGGCGGCATAAAGCCCCGCATTAAGGCCAAGTCGCTGTGTCCTTTGCAGGAGCTAATGAGCCCCGTTCCCGCCCCCTACTCCACACCCTATTCCCAATCCTAATTTGCTTAATCCTGAACTATCGACATTTGCCTCTTGCGCAGTTTCGATTTCTTGTTGATAATATTTGTATAAGGGGTCGCAGTGTTTTCACTCTGTTGATACGAAATTGAAAGCAATATCAACTAATTCAATTTGGATCTCGACTGATTTGTTTGTAAACTACATCATTCTTGTTAACATAATATAACATTCATATTGACCTTTTTACTCCAGTTAGGGCATTTTAACAAAATTTTTGCGGCATGAAAAATCATTAGCTTTTTTATTCATGCATTTATGGAATCAAAAGAACTCCGTGTATAAGCTGTATATGGTTGTTTTACATATACAGCACAGTAGTGTAGGTATACCAACATAAAACAATCTATTACTTTACCCACGCACTCAAAAACTAGTTTTATAAGCCAAAGCAGACTGTGTTAGACGGTCCCTGGGCAACCTCGTTGTCCAGTGTGCTCCTGATAGCAATTTCCCAAACCATCGCTCCCATCCAGCACTTATCACAAACCCCCACTTATTAATAGCCTATTGCATTGTAGTAACGGGGACACTATAAAAACAATTAAACTACCGATATATTATTATTTATTTTTTGGGAAAATATTACAGCAGGACTATGACGTAAAACATGTACCATATTTATGCCAATGCAAATGTTAAAAAAAAAATACTTAAAGCTAAGCACTTAAAATAATCTACCAGTAAAAGGAAAGAGCTTTTGAAATATAGCACCGAAATTGATTCGTTATTGGCACTAAGATCAATGTATGCGTAGACATGTTAAATTCCTCACGTCTAAGTACAGCAGACGCCAGCTTACCCAGAAATCCTTTCAGTTGATCGAACCCTTTCCTCCCCCCCCCCCCTCCTTAACACACCCCTGCCCCTCCCCTGTACTTTTCAGTAGCAGAAGCCTTTGATCCCACGCAATGCTCAAGCCTTATTAACAGCCACCACCCCTCTTTCCTTTGATTAACAAAAGTTTAAGAATATACCAAGCCAGTTTCATGGTAAAGTTACGCCGCTATTTGGATGTAACACTCGTTTATAATGTACGGTACAATGTGTGGCGATGCCGTGCTGTATTCATTACCGAGACAATACATTATACAACCCACACCTCATTTGAATAGTCCTACCAGGTGGGATGGATGGGCATCCGGAGTTCAAACACTTTAGGATTCCGCTGTAGTTTCCTCGTGTAAGCGGGTGGTACTTGCCATTGGCCTAATACAGTTAAAAGCAAGCTATTTAGATTGCAATTGCGAGATTACCGAAACTATCGGTGCATGTTATTTATTAGTTTTTTTATTTACTGTAATTTTTTATGTTGAAACCCTACAACGTGGAGACGCTTCTTTCGCTCTTTCTCCCTGCGCCTCACCGCTTCTGGCAACACATAGCCAATGGTTTGACACCATCTATTCTATTTTATTATCGTTGAGTATTGTATTGATTCGTTGAAAGAATGCATTTCGAAAGGTAATTAAAATACCAAGTGCTGTACTCATAAAGTCAAGCATTACTGAAAGTGTAAATGGAGTGAGGCCACCTGCCTGTCAGCGCCAGCACTACGAGTGTGATATCAGATGCTTCAACTAAACAACATACTACAGGAGTTCTCTAGCACTGCACTGTACCATCTCTCTATGTTCTGAAGGTGTGCGCCTATGTAGAGTAGGCGTATAGCAACTTGCCTAGGCTAGGTGACTGTGACACTCATGTCTATGGTACAATAATTAAGGGGAGGGATGACACAGACAAATGTTTGTATGTAGAGAACATGATGTGGAACTAGACAGCCGATGTTGTTCTCATGTTTCTCAGTGCAGATAGTACTGAAGCCACTATACCTACAACTGGTATGTTGTTTTAGGCTATTGGTTTTTAGTGTTTTATTTGTTATTGTGTTTTAGTTTGTAGATTGAAAGCCTATATTGTTTTCATTTTTATGAATACATACATAGTGTATATTCTATATATATTATTATACGAGGCATGTTTTTTAAGTAAGTACCGTTTCGGAATTTAATATATATTCTATTCTACTCTAGAGATGCTCAATTGAGTTCTAAATCCGCCTAAAACAAAATCCTGACACGCCTCTTCAATGGCTGGTCATAAGAGAAGTGTCAAACGTAAGCGAATGCTCCATCTCTCCCATACAGAACTCCAAACCAAGACTCCTGTCCCTACTCCTGTCCCTACTCCTGTCCCTGGTATCAGCAGAAACAAAATACAAAATGCATCACGTGACTTCCTTTCAACATAAGCTGTCACTTGATGATTGGCAAAACGCATTATTAGGTGTGTAATATTCTCATTAGGCAATAATACCCATTCTTTATTGAGAAATTGCCACCTACAGCCAGGTTCTGCTCAAACAACGGTCAATTTTCAAGCTTTTTTAAGCATAGTCTTTTCAATTCAAATCACCGGTTATCTGCATATTTACAATTTTAATTAATTTCCTTATTGCCATATCAAATATACATTGGAAGCTCTAGAGGGTGACTAATCGTATTTGGTAGGTGCTCCATTGCAAATAATAGGACATGTTTACGACACGACGTAGGGAGCATGTAATAATCGGTACATAAGGGTGTAATGTCAGCTCCCCAGCAATTTCACGTCAGCAAAACATGATATGAAAGGTTAACCCGTTATTATATTATCGGGGTGTATCATTTTCTAAGAAGCCATGTTCTGCTCTTCTGCTTTCCATATACAATGCAATATTATTTTCTAGAGAATGTAAATTTTATCTTCGTACAGTATAAAAACATGTATGTTATGCTATATTGCGAAAAAAATGGGGAAATGGAAAATAAGAAATTCTCGTGAAAGTAGCTACCTAATTGTAGGCTACAGTATTGTATTTTTGCATACGGTAGGTGATGAATGAAACTACGTAAGATGATTGTGACGAGATCACACTCGAAGGAACATACTTTACTTTACTTTACTTCCAAACATACAATATTTAAATACCTGCTAAGCTATGGATAATTATTATGGTACTGTTTCCTTGATTAACCAACAGCACTGCTGTACATGCCCTCCGAAGCGTGGCCAGAAAATGTAGGAAGAGGGGGACTCGAACCTTTAGGGGGACCACTACTCTTCTTCCTCTTCTTCTTCCTCGTCCCTCTTAGTGCCGCGTGCGCAGCGTGAGAGGATGGCCCCGGATCCATTTCATATACTCAACGCAGTCGGACGTTAACGTCTTCAACTCGGACCGGTTCTTCCTCTTGCTCCGGTTGTTGGACTATTTCCTCGAGGGTTGTCCTCGGTCTGCCGATAGGTAGTAGCCTTGCTTCCACCAGCCTCCTGGTGGTCCTAGTCTCATCTTAACACAGCGGCGGCCTTACCCATTCCTAGGCTCCATGCGGCACTAACTAACTTCATTGTAATTTACCGTTATGTTATAACCTTAATAAATAATTATGGGTGAAAATTAAAAGTTATGAATAAAAATATATAGGCTAGTTAAAAAATCTATTTTTTTTTTTTAATTTGCTTGGGTTGTTGGGCGAGGCCCCTGCAAGAGCCCAGTCTTTGCCTTTGCCCTAGGGCCTAGTGGTAGTACCACTACTCTACATGTTCCATATTATAATAATAATAATAATAATAAATCCGTGTAATTTCTTTACATTTTTTCTCGGTACATATGTAAAGTAGTGCCCCCTCATGCCATGGGCGTGCGAGGGTAGCACTAAACTAAGACTACGGTATTATATATATTTACTTAGATTATTAAAAATAAAATATTATTAAAATTAAAAAATTAGAAACAAACAATTACTCATTACAACTATTGTAATTTGTCGTCGCATTACTATTGTAATTTGTCCAGTTCTTTCCTCGTCCATATTCTAATGATTGTCTTGTAAATAGCTGTTCTTGTGTTCTTGTCAGTGTTGTCGTTGTCTACTGTGGGATACTCGTGTTTGTTAGAGTGTAAGTCCTTAGTGAGTAAGTTGTACAGGGTCGTTGCCTTATATCGTAATGATCGTGTTGAGTTTGTCAGGTTCCAGTGGGGAAGGGGGAGAGTATGGTAGGCTGTTGATCTTGTTGTGTGTTGTCTTGCATTATTACGTGTGTTTATTGTTGCAATATGTTTTGTGGTAAACATTAGCAAATTTTTATTGTATAGGAGGTTTATGGGCAGCAGTTTATTCATTTTATATATTGTGTTTGAGTGTGACCATCTATGGCTTCTTGTGAGAGTTTTTACTGTATAATTTTGTGCCGTTCGTAATGGTTGAATATGGGTCGCTGCTGCTCCCCCCCATATGCCTATGCAGTAACTTAGTTTGGCTTGGTACCATGCTTTATATAGAGTGATTAACGCTGATTGTGGGAAAAACCGCCGTAGATTGTATAATATGTAATATGATCGGAGGTTTTTTTGTAATTTATCAATGTGTGGTTTCCATGTCAACTTGTTGTCTATGGAGATACCCAAGTACTTGATTTCGTTTATTTCCTCAATTATTTGGCCATTATATATCAGATTTCTATTTACACTGTTGGTTTGTCGGTAGCTGGGGTACATGACCTTGGTCTTTTTTAGATTAGGTATTAGTTTATGTTGTTTTATCCAGGTCATGACTTTTTTTGTATCATTTTCGATTTCTTGTTGGAGTCTTTCACTATCAGGGGCTCTCACCACGATACCTATATCGTCTGCAAAGGTGACCATCTTTGATTTAATAGGAATATTTGATAGTTGGTTTGTATAAATCAAAAAAATTAGGGGGCCTAATCCACTCCCTTGAAATATTCCATGCTTAATTGGCAATGGTGAGCTATTTGCGGTACCTTTAGGGCTGGTTATTTGCACTATTTGCCTTCTGTCCGAAAAATATGACCAAAACCACTCTAATAGCGATCCATTAATTCCCAAGCATTTTAGTTTCTCCACTGCAATCGAATGGTTGACTACGTCAAAACATTTAGATAGGTCGATTTGAACCGTAGCCACCCTCTCACCCCTCTCCAGCCCTTCGATCATTGCGTCGATCAGTTCGAAGATAGCATTTTCTGTACTTACTCCTGCTCGAAACCCGAATTGATTAGGAGATAGGTAGTTGGTCGAATCTAAATATTTTAAAATTCGCGTTTGTACACAAGTTTCGAGTAGTTTCCCTATCGCCGGTTGGACATGGACCGGCCTGTACTGAGAGGCCTGCGAAGCATCTCCGTCTTTATATATCGGGACTATTTTGCTAACTTTGAGTGCTGTTGGATACCGACCTATACGGAGGGAGAGGTCAAATAGGTGGTGAAGCGGGCGGAGCAGTGGTTCCTGACAGTCCTTAAGTAATTCGCAAGAAATTCCGTCATAGCCACGGGATTTTTTCCTTTTTAGTTTTATGAATGCTCTCTCCACTTCTTGTATGGAGAGATGTGGGGAAAACATTGACGATGGCTCTTTTATAAGGTGAGGGATGGGCATGCATTCAGTGATTCCATTTTCTTTCAATAGGCTTTCAGCGATACTCGCATAGTAAGAATTGAAATAATCTGCCACTTGCTTTTCATGTCCCTCCGTGTTAATTTTTTCCCCTTCTATGTTCACTGAATTTATGTAACTTTTCTTTTCGGGTTTTACCACTGAGTTTGCTATTTGCCAGAATTCTTTAGGTGTTTTTGCCCCTTGAAATTTCTCAAAATAATACTGCTCTTTGGTGGTTTTAATTTTATGTTTTAACCTTGCATCAGTAGATTTTAATTCCTCTTGTAGTTGTTGGTTAAAAGGGTTGCGAGCACTTAGTTTATACAGTTTGTTCTTTTTGTTACATAGACTTATTAGTTCATGTGTGATCCATTCTTTTCTTTTTCTATTTTTACTAGTTATTGTCTTAATCTCAGTAGATTTTAAGGTAGCCCTTGTTATTTCTTTCTCTATTATTGAGTAGGCTACATCAACATCGTCTGTGCTGTATAACCCTACGGCCTCCCAATCAACTTGACATAAGTGGTAATTAACCATTCGGTTATCCCAGAACGTAATAGATTTATTCGATTTCGTGGCTGCAGGAGTTGCTGTACTTTGCATAGAAATAGATAGGCACATATGATCACTAATTCCCACGTCAAGACATGATGCCGAAATAGTCAGTGATTGGGCAAGTGTGTTTCTTACAAATATATGGTCTATTGTAGTAGCTGTTGTTTCTGTTACTCGAGTTGGGCAATTTATGAATGACTTAAATCCCTGTGCTGAAAGGTAGTTTATATATTGGGTTGTATTTGGACAGTGGTCATCGTTTAAGTCTTGGTTTATGTCTCCTATTAGTACGTCAAAGGAGGTGTTATGTGAAGACAATAATCCATCAAGTACGTTAATAAATCTTGTTACCTTCGAGTTAATATTTCGATAGGAACAAAGTATGCGAAAAATGTCGTTCCCCAATTTAATATTTATGAGGAGGCTCTCATGTTCCTCATTTCCTAATGATGCTATAATCTTATAGTCTAAGTCCTGACGAATAAATAACGCCACTCCCCCTGACCTTCCCCATGACCTTTCTCGCAAGACACCGGTATACCCTGGTAATTTAAATATATTGAATTCTTTTTCTCCGACCCAGGACTCACTAACAACAATTAACTGATAGTCGTTATTTTTACACATTTCAGAAGACAATAAAACTGTTAATTTGTCAAAACTTTTGCGTAGTGATCGCGCATTGCAATAGAAAATATTTAGCTTCATGAAGGTAGTTTAGGAACATGTTGATACATTTGTACGGTAATTTAGCCTACTCTCCTAAGTCGTAATATTAGTGGTGGTGGTCGCCATTGTAGTAGTAGCATCAGCAGCGTCAGCATCTGGTGCCTTCTTTATCGGACTCTTTGGGATATCTTCTATCTTCTGAATACGGAGTTTTTGGCTTTGTTCACCCTTTCTCATAAAAATCTGGCCATCGGAGACCCACACAAATTTGTATTTCAGATTCCTTGCCGCCCTCCTTGCTTGCCAGAATATTTCTTTGTTTAGTGGTGTCAAATTGTCGTTTATGAAGATTCTATCCTCTGAGCCTCCAGGAATCAGGTCTTTACTCATGAGTCCTGTTTTCTTTTTCTTTTTCCATTCCTCTGCTTCTTTACGGCTAGAGAACTTTACTATTACTGCTGGTTTCGTTTTAGGTGTACTCAGACGGTGACAGGCTTCTATTGAGTTTGGTCCCATTGGCAGACGAAGATTCTGGTAGATCGCTGTTATTATCTTCGTGAGGTCTTCATTATGGCTTACGTCTAGTCCATGTATCTCTATGTTTGTTTTTCGCCCATATTGGTTGAGATCGTTGACATCCATTTTGTTCTTTTGCAGTTCTCTGTGCAGCCATTGGTTTTGATTTTTCAGGTTCGCTACCTCTTTGCCTAAGGCCTCTCCTTTTTTCCTTTCGTCCTGTAGCTCTACCTTCATTGCTTCATACATATCGGACAGAAACGATAGGGCTGTCTGGATCGTTTTTATCTCCGCCACCAATGTGTCGTGCGATTGCGTTATTTTTGCCAAAATTACATTAGTGTCGAAAATTGGAGTAGCACTTGGGGTGGTCGTAGTAGTCGTACCGGCCCCTTTGCATACTTGTGGGCATTTCCAGGCCGCCTTTGCCTCACCAGTCTTTTTTCTCCAGGTCGTTTCCCTCTGCCCAGAACAATCATAGTGATAGTAGTTTTTACATCCTTCACATGACACGCAGTCAGTGTCGATCGGATGTTTACATTTGCCACAGTTCATCTTTAGACTTCTTTGTCAATTTGGTCTGTTACGATAAGATCAGGGCGAAAACTTTTTCAAAGAAGCTCACGAACGCGAGTAAAGGTCGGGCAGCGCTTCAACAGTTTGGTGTACCACACAGCCAGTCGTTAATTGGCGGGAATACAGGGGTATCATCGTAAGTTAAGGCCGTACCGTAAGCTAAGTAAGCCTTCTGTATTATCGTACTTCATTCAAATTGGTCATGCGACTATACCCAAAAGGACCATTTGAATTACAAAGTATGTTAGGGTCATAATTATGCTTGTACAACAATTATTATAGAGCAGCTTAAAACATAGCCGAGCTTGAAACTCTGTTTTTGAGAAAAGAATTAAGGAAAACAATTTACGTCAATTTGAAGAATCAGACCAAAAATTGAATGAATAATCGGAGATATTATTGTAGAGCTGGCAAATTTGATTCAATCAAATGGAGGAAATTCGTTGTGTTTCTAGAAACCATAAAAGAAAGTGGATCCAAAAGACCCAAAATAATATTGGCAATAGCAAATGAAGCGAGTTCCAGCGTCAGCCGGTGTTTTTGCTGCAGCCAATTTCCGATATTGCTCGTCGAAGCGATTTCAATCCCGCCTTCCGCCATTACCTTACACTTTTCTAGTAAACATGTCAATCGATGATGAGGCATTACTTTTTAATATTTTATCATCTCTTTTGTTGATTTTATGACAAATAAGGTTATTTTAACGAGTCTATATTAAACTTATTGGCTGATGCATACTTTCTAAGTTGTCAGGTCAAACGCTATGAGACTAAATGGGGCTTCAATGAAGGTCATTCCACGCTTCTTTTAGAAGGCAGGCTCAGTGTGGTTCTTTTTATTCGTACAATACTTCATTAGTATGGGGTAATTCTCATCTGCCCATTGGGCATGCAGCACGGGAATTTTCATCGCTTCAAATAACTAGAGAACACGTAAATCGACTATAGAGACTGCATTATATAACTCTGTATATGACCACTGACCTAATAAAAATATGCAAATTTTCCCTCAGGCGAGTTACTAGGGCCTACCTGTTTTAGCAGACAGATAATCCCTTTGCTTGTTTGACTTTATAATGCATTAAAAAGTCAGCTGGAAAAAATCGAAAGCTTAGCATAAAACGTAGCCTCAGCATTCAACTTTCGGAAAATATATTCAAACTGGCTAAAACAATAGTTTTAAATTGACCTCTTATAATATCCATTAAAACGGGGAGAAACAGCTTGCATTTACAATTAAGATAGCGCAAGAGAATATATCTAATTTTTCCATATACCAGCCTGAACTTCTGAGTAAATGGAAAATATTTAGACCTAGACAGAAGGATCGAATCCGAACAATGAAATTTTGAATAAGTATACATTTAAAAACAATATGGCTACGTACCTGTGTCGTAATTACGTTACTTTTGTTCGTAGTTCGTGGTCCCATGCAGAGACAGTAGTTCAAATGCAATACCAGCTGGTACCTTTCAATATAATTCAACAGCTGTATCCTCTATCGTAACTCAAATTGAGGGAAAATTGGGCTCACATGTTGAAGACGAAAAAAAAAACAAACAAAAATAACTAAGTTCTGGGAAGCCCACGATATAACAAGTTGGCTATATTTGAAAAAGTTGAAAAGACGCCCAACCAAATAAATAACTAGCAAACTATACTGTAAGTATAAACTCGCATCATCATTCTAGATAACCGAGACAAAAACCAAAGTTTAATAAAGTTGCCGTACCTTATGGATTTTCCCACGCATCTCCTGTCTTCTCGCCACATTTCCGCTATCTTCATCCGCGTACACTAGATTCCGAAAGGCGCCTATGAACCTAGGTTCAAACACGACGCTGGGTAGCGCCAACAGGGTGAGCTTCGCGGTGGCAGGCATGCCGCCGACGTACACGTCCGAGTTGGTCGCCAACCGCCCGAACGCGAACTCCTTGCCGCGGGACGTTCGGGTTTGCGTCGCGCCGTCCACCGTCAACGAAGTCCGTTCGCTTCTCCTCTGTACCTGCACTTTATGCCAGTGTCCGTCGTTCAAGTCTCTGCCAACTGTCAAAATTTGAGCCCCACCCCCCAGGTTGTACCTCAGTCTGAGCGCTCCTTCCACAAGTTTGATCTCGAAGAAGTCGTACTTGCCGCCGTCGTCGGTGTAGAGGAGCATGCCGTTGGCTTCTTCGGTTTTGAACTCAAACTCGAGGGTTCCATTGACGCCTGCGTTCCACTTGCGGAACTGCGCGAAGGAGGTCTGCGAGCCATCGAGGTGGAAGGGGGCGGCGATGTGGACTCCTAGCACGACTATGCTAACCAGAAGCCAGGCCATGGTGATCGGTCAGTGTGGGGTCATGCTTTCCAACAGGTTCGGAGCGTCATGTGTACCGGTGTTGTGGAGCTTTGGGGAGGGGAACTCGGCCAAGATGTGGAATGGATTACAATCATAGTGAAATGATCTGAAACAAGAGAAATCACTGTAGTTTAACGAGGGGGTGTTCAAAGTGAATAGTACTTAAGAGAGGTCTGTCAATTACCAGCAAATTACGACAGTCAATTAATTATAAAGAATGGTCGATGCCCTCTAGCAGAATTCCTATGAACTTGCTTAAATTTTGCTATGGCAAGAAATTTAATATTTATGTCATCTTCTTAGCGAACCATTAAGCGAAGTCGCATGCCAAAATTGGAAGACTTTGAGGATTGCTGTAGACAAACAACCCATTGTGAAGCGTAATAAAAAGGAAAAATATTTGCCAAGTCTGAAAGGGTTATTGTGCTTTGAAACACGGCTATTCACTGTAGATGGATTAATCAAAGACTTGGATCGATGGCACTCCGATTGCCAGCTTTGCATTTTCTTGATTTTCAATGGATCGCTTCCGTTGTTTCAATTATTTTAAAGTTTTTGCATCCTAAATTTATCCGGAGGTTTTTCCCCCTTTTATGTTGATTTTGAATTTAACAGATTTTTTCTTATTCTGATGTCACATTCTCAAGGACTGTTTGGCAGAAACTCCCTGCATATAATCCTCCAGCTCATATTTAGTGATAACTTAGCTCCGGCAATTTCTTCTTTTACATTTTTCCACGAGTACATATATTTATTTCCAAGAAAAGAAGAAGAATGACAAGTAGAATTAAAAAACGCTAGGCAACACTAAATCCGTCGGTCTGTCCCCGTTGCGGGTGTTCAAATTAACACCTATAATTAAAGTTGTAAAATGGACTTCTAAAGAAACTCCAGTTCTTGCTGATAAACCTGCAGCAAATGAAATTGAGCAAAGTTCAGGCATGGAATTTTCTCATATGAAACATTATGGAGAATCGAACCTCGAGTTAACAATTCACAGCGCTGTTGTTTGTTTGGGGCACACGTATACCTTCATATATGACATACCGACAGACTCGCAGGGATGAGTTTAATTTCAAATTTGAATCTGTTGTACAGAAAAACTCATTAAGTGCAAATGATAGGCTGTACTGCGTGTATTGGGACCGACAGCGATTGAAGCGCATCCAGTTTAATTACAGATCGCCGTGCAAATGTCAAAATGCAATTACTATCTCGCAAACGGCCGGGGAAATTAAATAGTCAATCAAACCTACTTCTCTTAATGACAATATCCCATTATTCGTTTTGCCCATTTCTTGACTATATCAGTTATGTGTAAGATGCAGGGTTGTGCTGGGTACCATTATGTTACCTAAATATAATGTGTTTTCCTCAAAGTGGTAGCAGACAGCGGCTGCTTCTCCCTATTATTCAAAAAAGAAATTGTAAACACCAAAACACCTGTACTATAAAGGGTTATATGAATGGTTCAGCTGGAGCAACGGCGCTGGGAGATGAGTCCCCTTGTTCTTACTTGTATGTAATATGTAATTGTACAATCATATGATATCCTCTGGGCTCGGAAAAATAATTAGAATACTCGTGACTTCTTGGTATCTATTTCATTTTAATAAACAAAACATAACTGGCTCTGGCGTTTTCACAATTGGACGGTCAACTTTGGGAAATTTTTAATTCATGTACGTACTTATTTTGGCGGTTAAATCAGTCAAGACATGTACAGTAGAGTAGTAGTACAGACCCCAACTTTCACCCGGAAGGTTGTTGGTTCGAGTCCCACACTTGCTACATTTTCTGGCCGTGCTTCGGAGGGCATGTAAAGCAGGTGGCCCCGAGTCTTTCTAATACTTGAGTGTAAGAGAGGGCTTTACAGCTCTAAGTCCACCAGGTTGGTTTATTTTATTTATTTATTTATTTATTAAAGACTATAATTTGGAGAGTTTCAAAAACAGGCATTGTTGCCTTCAGGCATGATTTATTTTCATTTAGATTTTCCACTAGTCTTTAAGAGGAATAACCTACATCAAAGTATTGCATGCTGTTTTTTTCGTATTCCAGCTCCACGGGTCTCAGCTAAGGATCGTGATAAAACCTCCCGCATAAAAAGCACAGAAATATTCGTAAGTAGGCCTATTTTAGAAAGCAGTCGTAAACCATGCACAGCTTATATGGCTTAATAAATTATTGCTGCTATAAAAGAATACATTTCGCATTCAGAAACTTATATATCCCATTTGTATTTTCATTTGCATCTTCTCCTCAAGATGAGCAAGTCTCAAATCGCAGATAAGGTGAAACTATGCTAGTGGGTTTCCCTTTGTAGATGGCAGTTCTTGCCGAAAGCGCCCAGGGTTTTATACTGACACCAGGCGGTTTCTTAAAGTTTATTTGTTTTATTGATTATTTGGGTTTTACTAATTCTAATTATAGTAGTTATAACAAGTTTGGCTAAAACACTATGTTTTTATTTTGTTTGTTTATTCTTTATCCCCATCCACATAATAGTTGACTCTTGAAAAGGCTACAGTACTGCGGAGAGACCCCCCGGCCCCCCTTGTACTCAGTTGTATTAATTACCTATAATATAGAACCGTTATTGCTCTGAAAATTCGTAAAACCCCAATAATTCAGCCCTATACTTTAAATATTTTCCCCCGGGGGGGGGGGGGCCTCCGGGCCCCCTTTTATAACTTAGTCCCCTTTATGGTCTCATTCTAGACTGAATTAATTTTACGACTTGCCATTTTGTAAGTGATGTAGGACATTTTTCAAGGTTCTGTTTGTTTGTGCAATAAAATTATTACCCTAAAATGAAAATTGGCTCAATTTCTCACTGTTTGCATGTTATAGCCTATTGACTAACTTCCCCTGAGTTAAGAAACCTACCAATATCGGAAGTAGCAACTGTATTTATTTTAAAATGCGCTGTTTCATTCTTGTATTTTGCCCTTTCCTCGTTCATTGCAAAAATATAACATACATAACTCGTAGGCTATGGCCTTGTGATAATTAATTATAAATGTGATGATTGTAGTTCTCGCCTTATTGGTTGTCGGTTTTTTAATTTAATTTAACAAACCAACAAATTAGGTATCATGTTTTGTATATTATACTGTATTTTATCTTATTTAATTTAATATTATTTTTTAATGGAATATACAATTTCTGCTATTCATAAAAGTCTTACAAGTCTACATCAAATCACAAGTCCCACCTGAAAGCTTGAGACTCACGTCTAAGGATCTTGGACTACCGACATTGAGTTAATATCCATTTTTCGGTTTCAAATAATAAATTGAACGACATTTAAAATATCAATCGGTGTTACAGAAAATAAATGAAAGGGTTGCCGTAATGGATGTTCATTTCGACAGAAAATCTGTCTGATTCTCCGCCGGTCTCCTGCACATCTCTGCTGACCATCAACTGCAGACATTTCCTTCTTTGACATCATAAATCACCAATCGATCCTCGCAGTAATCGGACATTTCTCCAGAACGAGTCTCGTAAAGTCCACCCGCGCAAATTCTCCGGTAATATTGCCACATAAAAACGTGAGGACTATAGCTCTACAAATTTTCCGGACATATCTCTGGCAAAATAGACTTTCTTGCTCGCAAGCTCTCGCACAAGTGTAAGAAGTGTAAGAAGCGGGCTCTTCATACGGACCAGGGTGAATCATCACACGCTGTTTGCGATCTCGTTCTCCTGCGAGGGTTATCGTGCAAGAAAGTCAATTTTTTCCAAAATGTATCCACAAAATTTGTGGAGTGATTTTACCCCTTATGTATAGCTTACGAGTATGTTAGGAAATTTGGTATAGTCGTTTTATTTATTTTGTGGACATTTTATCAATGGTATGAGAATTCCCATGTTTCATCCACACGTGGAATAGAGGGGAATTTTCCTATACTTTTTCTACAATATATATCTATGACAATTATTTCCAGTGAAAGCCCTTATATTAGCTATCCTGTCTAGTAAGTTTCATTTGTACTTCCATGTAGTTACTTTCTACTTTCTTGCACACAAAAAAAAAACCATTTTCAAACAACTTTCTATTCCGTTTCATTTTGAAGCGTCCATTGTTACACCTGGAAAAGTAGGAAAGATTCATTGCCGATTTCGATCATTTCGTTTCTGATAGGTCATGATTTTGCTGAGCCTCATCCTTATTGGTCTGGTCTCATCTTAGTCTTCGCGAACACTAGATGCTGTACGAAATCTTATCGAAAATCATTTCTGATGGATTACCAATACTTTGGAATACTATTAAATGCCGCAACACGAAAATGTTTCCGTCAGAATTAAGCGTCCAGTGGATCGTCGGAACCGTAAGCCACTCAACACGATAAGGACGTCTCATTTTAAAAGTGCAAATCAAACACCTGAATAAATTTAAAATTTACGTCAGGTAGGTTACTCATCACTGCCTGTGTAGGTGGGGACTGATGGAGGACCTGACTTGCGAATCTGGACAACGACAAGACGACGGCTACCATCTCGTTTGCCATAGACTAGCGGAAGCTGTGTCCCAGACATAACTCTCAGATGCCAATGACAAGACCATCCAGGCCGCAGTGCTTTGGATCATTGTGTCGTAGGCCCGGACGGCGGGCGGACGCGTGTAGTAAGTAAGCGAGGTTACTCATTTATGTATAGGCATAGAGATTAAAGATGAACTATTCGAAATGGTATGAATAGTCGCATATATGAATATGGCCTGACGAATAAAAATTGCCATTGTCTGACTCAACGGGGAATCACCCAAAGAAAACTTTGAGATGGCGTTGTGACAAAGGCGGGGGGGGGAGATCAATAAATAGAATGTGCTCCGCTCCTGTTAAGAGTCTCCCCCCCCCCCACCACCACTCTTCCACTTGCCGCTTCTTCCTTATCCTTTGAAAATCGCTCACCCTTTCTGAACCTATTCTTGTTTGGTACTTGAATTAAAAACAGGCTGTATGGGTTTTAACGCTTTTTGGCTTTTCTTTGATAAGGCACACGTAAGTAAGTGGAGAGCATTAAAGGGTGGAATATTATCTATAATGTAGAAAATATTTAAAATTATTATTACTTTATTGCATAGCATAAGAGGCAATCGGACTTGGGATTAAAGTCTGGTATCTCCTAACAGTAGGCCCTAAGTACAGCATAAATGGATCATCTATGCTTGCCAGGTTTATCCTTAAATTAATTATCGGAACGCGCCTTAAATTTGCACTGGCGCTACGGCGCTACTTGTATTCTGTGATAAAAATATTCTCAGTTATAAGCTTTGAATTTAGATTTATAAAGACTAATAAAGACTTATAAAGACATAAAAAGAATCGAGCTCACAAGTAGATACATACAGTAAATCGTGGTATATTGTACATAAAATATTGGGGAGGGGGGAGCTATCAGTTTCATTCGCGGGTAGAGGCCCAAGACGACATTGGGTTCTACCAACTTACTGTTAGAAGTGCGTTGGTACATAAGTATTAATCCAAGTACTTTGTATTTATTTAAATAAAGAACACGGTTGTCAGTGTGCGCAGTAGGCTAAAGGATGCGTGTCATAAAAATAAGACCGTTAACTGTAGACCGTTGAGTTTTGTTACTTAGTCAGTGTTGCTCCGTCCTTCGTCTAGTCTTGTAAAATACCTCTTAATGTCAACAGTCAAAAGGGTTGCTGCATATAATAAAAAGTTACACGTTACAAAATAATAACGTTCATATATTATTATTTCAACCAACACATTAACTTTAACACTTACTACTTACTGTTAGTCAACTCCCCTTTCCCCGAGGTGAAAGAGTCTGCCCTTAGGGTGCCTCAAGTTAACAAACAGACTCACTCCCCCCGCCAGGCTGACAGGGTTGCTTAAAGCAGAAATGCTGAAAGCAGGCGTTAGAAACACCACTTACTACTTATACATAAACCTTCTTACCAATCACTGTTGACCCGAACATCTGCATTATATTAGTAAATTACGTTTTACATTTTCCCATTTATACAATACCCCCTGGGGTCCCTTCAAATACGCCACTGCTACAAAAGTTGTTCATTGAAAATTATGAGGTCACATTTTCATTCAAAAGTAAACTATTCTCTTGTTAGAAGCGAATTCATTACATGAATTAGCAGTATGCATGGCTTAGCCTTTATACAATATGATGGGAGGTGCTCATGTTATAAATTAATAATTAAATTACTTGGTTGTGATAAGGTCGAAAGTTACATTGGGTATAGCTGGTATAGCTCAGGGGTGACTTCTCACAAGTACATATAAATGAATGAAAAGTAATATACATACTGTATATATCGTGTGTTTTTGTTAAATTATACAATCAACTATCAAGTAATCAACAAATATTTCTGTCAGGAAACTAAGCACAGGAAATGATTCCAGATAGACAAAATAAAATTTTGGTAAGGCATGTATTGTATAAAAGCAACTGCGGCCCGATCAGGGCGATTTTAATACCGGGGATAACATAATACCCTGGTATTAAAAACACATGATAATTTTACAATGATGGTAAGTGCTATTCAAAATTTGTTTGTTTACTGTTTTAACCCCAGGAGTAAGTTAATATAACCAATCGCCATAATCGGCCCACAGAAGAAATATCAAGATTAAAAAAAAAAATCGGTGAAAAAAATGTGTGTGTTTGTAGACACATCTTAACTCATTGTGAATAAAATAACTTTGTAATTATTTATGAGTGACAGTAAGTTTTACAAATTTAATAAGGAGACTATTATGTAGCCTATGTGTGACACATCATAGACTTACAATTTAATTGAAAATTTCGATCAATCAATTGCTTGGCTACACTTACGGGCTACGGCAGCCAGGAGTCAACTGGATGTAGGAAGACCACCGAGTCCTCACTCGAATCGAGTGACGGGTGGCTGAATTCACCCTCACCCCAGAAAAACTGGAAATTCTTGTGCCTCAGTTGAGTTGTAAAATTTTTGTTGAGTTCTTAATTATTAATATTATCGTTATTGAAGGAACAAAGCCATGTTTTATCCCAATGAGATTGCGTAATGCTTGTAAAAGTTAAAAAATGACAAATCAGATTCCAAATTTTACAAACGCACATTTTATACACAGACAGTGTACTGTCAGTTATCGGCGGATTTACCTTTCCAACGCCTCTATGCCCGGACCTAATAGCATAACTGGCTACTGCAGAATATTCAATACACATAATAAATGAGCTCTAATTTTTAAGGATTCCACCAAATCGACGATCAGGAAACTTTAATATTTGTAAGTTTTCTCGGTCGGGATTTCAACGAAATGCATCAAAGCATTAGGTCTAAACAATCAGAAGCGACAAATCAAACAGGTATTTCCGTTTTTATGGGTTACAGCATTGTTTGCGTATTACGAAGTTACATCATTTGCCATCCACCTAAAACTTCAACTTCTTTCAATCAATATTGTTTCATTTTTTTGTTTTTTTTTTTGTTTTGTTAAATGCAAGCACTCGTTGTCACTACAGAATTGAAAGTCGTGAAGACTGGATGACGATGCACTTGGAGCTTGTAATAATCCAAGGGGATCGAAGAACAGAACGGCGGTAGAAGAACATAAGAACATCCTGATTGACAAACCTGATTTTGGCAAGAACACGCCTTCCCTACTTAAAACAGCAGTCCGAGGTACAAATTACCATCTTCGATACAAGAGGCATTTAAAGACGAAGAAGGGTTTGGAGCAGTTGTTAGCATATCACCCCGGCGAGGTGGAGCCCCGAGTTCAAACCCCTTTTCCGTCCATTTTTTCATGTCCTTCTTTCTATAATTCTTAATACTGAATTCGGAGCACTGGCTATATGAACAATAATAGGTTACAGTCTATTAAATTATGTTAAAATACTGAATTTTAGAACATTCGCACGTAAATATGCCGGATGTATAGCCTAACCTACCTATAGAGTACAGTTGAAATTCGCCTGTTTGTATAGTGTAAACATTAACAGCACAATGTTGACTGGATCATCTGACCCGCAAGTTCCCACCCAGGCTTACACAACCAAACATTCTGTGTTTAACCATAATTGTAAACAGCCTAGTTAATGGTCATAATATGTCTTCTCTTAGATTCTGAGTAGATATTGATGTTTTCATTTTAACCCTGCAGTTAACAATCTCGGTCAGCACTCAGCTGCATTTTGATACAACAAAATGATTCCTCCTCGTCTCTTCTACCATGTCATTAATTCCAACACAAAGTCCCGGAAATTTGAAACTGCAAAACTCACCTTATTTCTCCGTTGCATATCTGTTCGATTAAAATCCATCCAGTCTGACAATTGATTCACCCAATCACTTAAAACCGAAAAAGGGCAGGGGGCTACATGCAGCACTTGTGTACGATATCGACCTCATACAACTGATCCATTGCGACCGTCGTTAGTTTTAGTTGCGGAAAATTCCTGTAGGGGGCAGCAACCGCGCTTGCGTTCCGACAGTCTATTGTAGTTTGAGGAAATGTATGCACGCATCGATTTCACGCCTGTTCATAATGGCTTTTGGTTTGATAAGAAAAGTTTTGAATAGGTACCGTTTTGAGTTGGTACAGTAGCATCCGGCTAGAAGGACCAATTATAGAGACCCAGGTTTCGTTGGGTTTTACTTGACTCACCCTTACGACCAGGGACGGATTCGGCTTTTGTGCGGATATAGGCACTGCCCTTGTCGCGGACATTAATAATAATTATTGTATGTATAGGGGGGTGGGGGTATTCACTAATAAAACCTCTATTTTTTTTTAATGTTTATAATCAAAATCACCTACTTTCTTATCATGAAGTAAAATGTTATACAATATTGTTTTGTTTTTTTCATAATATGCACAAAACAAAATTGTAAAGTACGATATGGTCGGATATAGGCATTTGCCTCAGTTGACTACTGGTAAATCCGCCACTGCTTACGACTGTGGTCTGCTGGTGGAGACGTTCGGAGGTTCGCTGTTGTTGGGGACGCTCAGCCCAGAGTGGGGAAACCACTGAAACCAAAAAACCCAGAACCCACGCAACTAAAGTATTTGTATACTATTTTTTGTATGATTATGCTGATGCAGACTGCTGCTGAATTCTTATCAGCTGACTGCCTATGCAGGGCAACTTTTCTATTTTCGAATGTTTAAAACAATAGATGTTTATTGCGCAAGTTTTACTTTGCGATGTAGGTAGCCTACGGTTTGAAAAATAGCACTCGACGAAAATAAGAAGAAGAATGTTGGCATGAATGCCGTTAACAAATGAATCATAGAAAAAGAAAAGAATTTTTGTTTGTTAAACGTTCTTGCACGAATAAAGGGGCGTTTCTTAGTTTCTTATTTGAGTTTGAAATTAAATTTAATTTTTCATTAAAATTGAGTTTTATTTTTATTTTTTACCCCCAGAACCAAACTATCAAGGGGGTGTGACCTAGCGGGGTTACTGATGCTATAAAAGCGATATGGTTACTTTAATGAGATTCCCTCCTTTATTCAATTTAGGGACTCTTTTTAAAATATTTGCTTCTTGCTTATGCATTTATTTTGTACCAAAACATAACATGTAGGCTTACTGCATGTATTTACAAAACAATTTTTTTTTAAAATTAAGTTGAAAGAGAAAAACGTATTTTCGGGTAAGATGGCAGGCAACCCCCGCTTTCTTACAACGTTGATCCTCAATTAAGATAACCATATCGAACGCATGATAAAATTTACAAACTATACTCTATAGTCTTAATGTGAAGTCAAAATTCCAGCACGACGTAAAAGAGGCCACATGAGAGGTAGTTCCACCAGAGATTCCCTCATAAAAATATCAGCCCAACTAACAAGCTGAAATCGACTGTCAGCGTAGAGATGGGAAAGACCTGAGGGAAATAAGTAAAAAATGGCAGTCCAAACCACGAATTTCTGCGTAGGAAAAGGTCCATTGCAATATATCAGGGTCAGTGCCTTTTTTCTTTTAGAAAAAAGGGTTTGGTGTCAGAGCTGACAGCACCACTCTCCACCCAACTTTATGAAGGCGAGAGTAAAATTCATACTTTTACGCATCCGAACTAAATGTACAATGTGTCTGGGCAAAAATTATGGGCTAAAATTTTTAAGGAAAAACCTGTTATGCAAACCTAAAATTCCACTTATGCTGTTGAGTGATTTCTAATTAATTCAGTAGGATTTGTCTTTGGACTAACGTCTTCTAGGTTAAGGTTTGAGGTTTAGGGGGTTGCTGCAATAACGCAAAACCGTACCGCTGTCAGTTTGGGGGTAGTTGCGGTGTGTGCCTGCTAACCAAACGCCAACCCTTCATCATCCGTTTTTAAAACTAACTTTTCTGGGCTCCACTTAAATGGTGGCTGACTATTCTAAACAACGCTTTTCTTATAGAATATCTGTGTTTGGGTCTTCCGTTGCAAAAGTCTTCTTTGCTTTGTATTCGTTGTCCGCTTCAAACCCATTATTCAGCCTCTCATCTATTCCACAGTTCTTCAAAGACGTCATTCATCCATCCATCCTACCCACAGACACTGTGGTTAGTAACAGCAATTTTCTCGCAGCCTTGCAGTGTCTGTTTACATTCCTGTCGCCAGGAGTTGATGATTTCTTGATTTTCTTCCACTTCACACTATTTTGTATTTTCCATACTTCATATTTTTTACTCTTTCATTCCCAGGAGCAAAAGCTAAAAATTAAAATTAATACACCGGTACGTTATTGTATGGCATTGATTGCAGTGGCGGCGCTAGAAATTTTAAGGCGGGGGGCCATGGGGGGGGGCATGACTTCTATCTGGAGGGGCCAATGAAAAAACAAAACATTTGTCATAGGGAGTAGCATCGGCATAAATTCCCAAAATTTCTGGGGGGGGGGGGCTGTAGAACTCCAAGACATAGATTCATTACTCATTCACTTCTGAATAAGTCTGCCTAGCAAATTACCGTATATGACTTTACTATTATTTTAAAAAAAAATTTAATGTGTATGAATACATTATATAGCTTACACTAAACTATTCAAGTTCAGTAAAACAAAAAAATTAAAAAGAAAACTATTTTTCGAAATTTTAAAAATTAAAAAATAATAGTTTTTATAAATAGACCCAAATTAGTAGGGTTTCACGCATATTATACTCTGGAGAACGGGGGGCCCGGGGGTTTTCCCCCCAGAGAAAAAAAAACTGATAAATATGGGGCCAAATTAGTGAGGTTTTAAATAAATAAATATTGAATTTTTTGTTCTATTACTAAGCCAATCTGGCGGAGTTAGGGCTGTAAAGCCCTCTCTTACACTCATGCCTCAACTAGGAAGGCCCGGGGCCGCCTGCTTTACATGCCTTCCGAAGCATGGCCAGAAAATGAAGCAAGTGTGAGACTCGAACCAACAACCTATTGGGCGAAAGTTACCACTACTCTACATGTCCTGACAATACGGATTTCGCAAGCTGTACAGTTGAAATTTTACCGACGAATAAACCTGCCATTCAGGGGAGCCTGAGGCCCCCCCCCCCCCGGAGAAAACGTTTGAATAAATAGGTCTGAAGTATTGGGGTTTTAAGCATTTTGAGTAATTAATTTTTGTGAAAGTAATTAGGCAATATGTTTTTGTTTGTTTCATGATGTATTTCATGTGAAATAAGCATACCAAGAATTAATTTCCCTTTCGTTACTGTGGATACTATGCCTTTCGCCTCCATAACGTCTTTGTCACCAGAAATCCTGGGGGTGCTACGGGTGACCCGGGGGGGGGGGGGGCTTGGCCTTATTTACGCAAACGGGGAGTAGGCATACTGTAATGGAAGTAAGTAACTTGTTACCAGTTGTGTCGGATGTTATTTAACAAAATGTCAAATATCTCAAAAGGGGGGGGGGGGCCCCGGGGGGGCCGGAGAAACTGCTGGGGGGGCCAGGCCCCGGGCACCCCCGTAGCGCCACCACTGATTGATTGATCCAAAAAATTCATGTGATGCAGTTGTTTGTTTGAAGCGTTCTTTTTTGAAAACTGAAAAGTTTGAAACTAATGAAACAATCATGGCTATCAATGGTCGAAAGATAACGTGCTGCCACTTCAATATATATTGGCAATATACATTGGCAATGAAATCAAAATTAACTTAATGCAATGTTTACTAAAGACTATCATATTTCCCCTACCTGGAACTCTAGCCTATGCTTACTAATGGGTCCCGAGACAGATTTTACGTCTTAGCTTTTAAAGATAAGCATACGTGTCTGTTTAAATTCAAGCCATTCCAGCGGGGAATTTCAGCGCCTATAATTGTATTATCCAGTCGCCCGCGAATCGATGGCTGCTGTGCCAGAATACAGAAAAGTGCCGTGAAATGAATACCAAAACACAAAAATCCCGCAATCATCGCCCGCCCAATCACCAACTTCCGTTTTACTTTGACCTCCACGAAGGCCTACTTCTTTTCTTAGGACAAAACTTTTTCCTCTCTCTGAAACTTGTCTTCATGAAAAACAGGTACTTTGATAGGCTGCTAAAGACAAAGTTAAGATTTGAATATATAAAACTCACAAACTCAGTTGCTAGTTACGTGTTCGGCATATCCCAATGCTCATCATCGTACCTGCATAATATCTAGCATTTTAGACAACCACATATTTTTGTAAAAAGACCATAGGCAGTTTATTGTCGCCCGGAAAATCTGGTAAATTTCTCGAAATTCTGAATGCTGTCCGTATACAACAGATAAAATAATTATTGAACGGAATTGATTGGACTAGAACCTATATACTGTGCCTAATATAATGTATGGTACAGTGGTTAAGACGTCGCCCCGGTTAGTAGCCCAGGGTAGATTATTTCTTTTATGACATTAAATTATAATAGAATGAAACCCATTGGAAATGGAAGATAATATGACAGACATTAAAGGAAAAATAAATTACGGGCGATCTGAGTTCGGGAAGCAGGTAGGGGTGGTTTTAAAGGGTTTAATACAGTACATCTTCATTTCCGACAAAACTACAAGTCATATGGAAAAACGACAAAAAGCAAAAAGGTAGATAGAAGAAGATGTACAACTTTAGTGGTAACACTTTTTTCAAATTTTTTGAGAAAAATGCCAAAAACCAAGGTTTTGGTTTTTTATTTTTAGCTTTCACCAAAAAAAACATTTTTACGTAAAATTTGGTAAAAACTTACTTTTTTATGTTCTAAATACACTGTAATATTTTTGATTTAAAATATTAATTTTTTCCAACTAATTTTGACTATTTATTTGAATAGTTATTTATGGAAAAAGCACCCTAATTTTCAATCGAAAAATCTTACGTCAAAATGTCGATTTTTTATAGAAATTAGGTAAGCTTTTTGTTCGCTGAAATCTCTACTTTCCGATGGAATACATTGAAACGTTTGGCTTCAAGAAATCAAAAATAAATGTGCGTTACTTTCACTGCTATTTAAACTTCCGACGTTAATACTGTATATGCCAATATGTAAAGCAAATTTTACGCCATAGGCCCTACATAATTTTAAGTTGATGCCATATAACAAATTCGGAAAGCTCGCTGACTGAGTTTGCGTCTTCGCTACATTAGACTCAGTGATAATTCAGAAAATTTACATACTGTATGCACAGGTAACTGAATAAGCGTAGGAAAAACTCATCAAGTGAGCTCTCCTAAAAGTGCTACAACCAAAATAAACTTCCTAACAAGGAATAAAGTCACCAAATTCTCAGAGAAGTGTTTTAGTAGGAATGCAGACCGTCGAGAGTATAAAAGAGTGTTGATTACACACCTAATGAAATAAATAGGCTCGAGAGAGTAATAAGGAAGCAGGGCTTTGTCGTAAAGAGACATTAAGGGTGGCACGTCGGCGGTGGCGCAATCTATCGGCCGCTGCTCACGTCAGCAAGCTCCCTTCTGTCGTGCTGCCGCCACCTCGCGACCTCCACTTAAATTGAAATGTTTCCCATTTTCTCGCAAAAGAGGTGCTTTGTAAATCACATGTTTTGGTTCAGGGGTACCGTGTTAAGGTGCCCATTCCACATACGTACAACGTCAATGATAATTATGAAATTGAAGGGCATTTCAATTTTACTCTATGCCATTGTTAAAATTGATCAATGATCAATTGATAATAGAGTAAAATCACAAACAATGAAACAAACAATCTAAAATTAAAAAATGGCGTCATGTGATATGACAAGTACAACTATTTTAATTGATTTCTCTAAAAAGAAAGCATTTCTGTATAAAAATTATAATAAGGATTAAATAATAAGGCGACGAAGAAAGCAAATACAATTTCAAGAAACAAATTTCAAAAATTTGGCGCATACGCTTCAATTGAAAATTGTCAATTTTTGAAAAACATATGGAATGGCCCCCATCAATGAGAAATTGAAATGTCCTTCATTTTCATAATTTTCATTAGTAGTCAGAATGGCGTAGAGGTAACGACTCGGACTATCATCCAGAAGGTGACTAGTTCGAGTCCCACCCGAATGCCAAAATTTTCTAGTGGTACAATTATTTATCTTCTGACTACCATGCTTCGGAGGGCATGTAAAGCCGGCGGTCCCGGCAGTCTTCCCTGACTGTCGATAGGTTAAACAGGAGGCTGTTGATGCAACCTGAAAACTCCTGTACCACGGGTAGTACCACCCCGACACGAATTTACTTTTATAATTTTCATTGACGTTGTACGTATGTGGAATGGGCGCCTAATGAGACTTGTAGTAGGTTTATGCGTAAAAGATTGCCGGTGAAATATAATGAAATGAAAATCGTCGTTATATTAGACGAGCTTTAACCCTGATTGCCTACTCCACCACCAGCTAACCTAGTTTTTAATACCTATCAGCTTACATTATTACATTTCTTGCAGAAAATCAACTAAAAGAAGAGGGGAAAAATAGTGATAGGCCTACAATATTATCAGGCACTCACTCATTGACTCTCACGCAACACTCCCCAGAAATTAATTTGTTGTTGAAAAAGTTTGTTGAAACTCTATGATGTGTTTGTTAAAATTGTGGTAATCGGATAACTATGTGGATAAGGATGATAAGTGAAATGGGTTTTTAGTATGTATTGTATTAAAAGCCTATAGCAGTGTGTGCTGTTTTCTTCGCTCTTGCGCCTTTAGCCAGCCTAATAACTCGTTGTGGCATGAGGTAACATGGCGATCTTTTTCTAAAGAGAATATGTAACGAATACGCTACATGTGTTCATTCCTAACTGTAGTTTGTAATTAAGAGCTTCAAGCAGTTAAGCTACCAAATGCCACATCAGCAAAATAAAAAAAATTGGGTGCAGTGTAGTCTGTATTATTAGAGTCTCTATCACTTTCACCATTAAGTAATGTGCGACCAGGAATTGCGAAGAGTACTATAGGCTATATAGAACCCTGTGTTTCTTCGATTTCGTGAGTATACAAAAGCCACTGGTTGGTTTCTCATTAGATTCTGTTTATAATAAATGAAAATCACAGGAGGTATGCCTACTATCAAATCAGACATTATTAAAGCGTTCCAAAAACTGTGAACTTAGTTTGCGTACTCTTTTTTGGGCCTTCCATCTTTCAAAGGCGAATAATGTGAGAGCAAGCAGTAGGCCTCCAAGCAAAATGACATATATTTGAATAACTTGCTCTACTTTCATTCCAATCGTTTGGGCTAATGGAGGGCGATGGTACAACGGCCACGCTGCTCTCCGAAGGCGACCCAGCAAACCTTGATATCCCATCATATCCAGGCTGAAAACAAAATATGAAAAATGTATTGCAGCCGTATGTAACAATTTTATTTGTTATAGTTTCCATTAAGAATTGTTCATATTGATATTAATCCGGGCTGACAAGCAAGACATAGCCGTCTGGAAACGCCGCAGCTCTGCCGCCGACCCTCCATGAGGAAATGGCGAGGTAAGTAAAAGTAAGTATTGATATTAATCATTGTAGACTACTTGTTGCAATTTAAGTCATGTTTTTTTTTTAAATATAAACGGTGTCTACCCTCGAGAAATCTTATTCAGTTGGTTAACTTACTTTATGTAGTACCTACTACCTACTAAATTTTCTCAGTTTCGGATTAATGCCTTTGAATTAGTATAGGGACCAATCACAAATTTATCATCGAGAATGAAAGCTGTAATGGCCTATGTTTAACTATGTGACGTAGCAACTCAGAAATATCATGACTATCATTCAAATTATAGTACAACAGAGGCTTTGTAATCAATGTAATCAATAGTCAGACTGTCCATAAGTCTATTATTATTAAAATATGCCCGTGAATCGTACAGGTGCTTACTGATGGTTCAAAGCGTCTTTATACTGGTTGTTCTTGTAAATAGCTATCGAATAATATACTGTGTTGAGTGGTTGTTTTAAAGATACAATATCGCAGCCATTTTGATTATTGAATTCTTCCATTATTGTCTCAGCAGTTGATTGGGGCCCGAAGAACACCAGCTTGCTCTGCCCACAAACCTTTTCTAGACCAATTTTAGTACTCTTTGGCAGGTCATTTGGCTTCAGCATCAGTCTATTGTACACATTCATTAATGTAGGGTGTGTTCCATTCTAAAAATGAAAAAAAGTGGCTTTACGTAGATTTAACCTGGCGGTAGAAGGCACAAAAACACCCAGACGAAATTTTTATTTGATAGGCAAAATGGCCACAAAATCTATTAATTATTCAGTAGGAATTATACTTGGCAAACTACAATACCTACTGAATTAGTGATGTTCCCACTGCTTCAATATACTACATTCAAAAAGAAACTATCAATTTCCTTAAACTGAACTGTGGAATTTACAAATCTTACTGACTAGTATTCAACATACAATACAATACAACTACAATACAACTGCAATACAATAAGTGTATAGTTAGTATATTCTTTCTAGGCGTACCGCAAAATACATGTAAGTGGATGTATCCTTGACTACACTGACTTTATACGAGCCATCTCTCAGCAAATCGGCCAAATTCTTGAAAGGCTGCTTGGGAGTTTGTACAGCGATGAACGAGATAAGAGCTCCAGAATATGCGGCAAACATTACTACGCCTACCAAGTAAGCAGTGATGAAAATGATACGCCCAGACAATGACCAAGGTACGTCCGGAGACCCTACAACAGATATATTTACCAGGTTCCTAACACTGTCAGAGCGGAACTTTTTATCTTAATTTCAGGGGCGTCATTCGTAGTACCCGGGAGGGTCGATTGCCCCCCCCCCCCTCTCCTGAGATTGGAAAAAATGCGACATAGACCCAACCCAATTGTCACAACCATGTTTAAAAATGTGCCGAATAGTTATCTTGCCCTCCCCCCTGCAAAATCGACTTCGATGGCCAGGTGGTAACGTGCTTGCACTTGTGCGAGTCTTTACACGCCATGCAATCGGAGACGTGGCGTACTCATCACGGGTACTAACCTACAGAGGCGACTGAAAAGGTCAATCGGATACATTCATTAAGTTGTTTTTATGCGATTTATCTTTTTATAAAAAATGAAAAAAAAAATTAAATATTGAAATTACAACCCTGCTTAATTTGAAACATTGTTGTTCATGTTCATTTTGAATTTGAGTGACTAACATAAAATCTGCTAATAATAGCCAGCCATACTGCAAGAATTTCAGAAATATGAATAAGGGTCCTCGTGCTTTCGACAAATAACATGGGAGTCCGAGCATCAGAATGAAAATATCCTAAGACTACAATTAAATTAGACTATACAGTAGGCGAAATCTAGACTAAACAAAAATCCATTAAAGAATGAAAGATAGTGAATATGACGACCTTCAACTAAATAAAGTACCAGTGTCCAGTACAATAAGTACACTACCTAAGTAATGTATACCTTGTTGGCTGAACGAACGTAGCAAACAGAAGAACGAATTGATCAGACTATAATTTCGTCGATCAGATTCAATGCTGAAAAATACAGACACCTTCGACACGATTGTTAAGAAGAGGCTTCCCAAAATCACCCATCCGAGAACTGCGACCCAAGTCCAAAATTGAAACGGGCGAAAAATCGAATCCATTCTGATTTGTATCCCGGGTCTCTTAAAGTACATTTGATTCCTGAAATTAAAGTTAAAATATAGGCTAAATGAAGTTTCTGAAATATAATACAGTAGAATGAGCGTGAGACCGAGAAATGTCAGTATCTACGTATTAACTTTTACAATAATTACCGAAGTAAAGAAAAGCATGACAAAAATTGACCGAATACTGGCTTTGGCGATTCCTAAGGAATATTAATAAGCACTTCGTGCAGGAAATTCCACGAAATGTTGTACACTACCGTAGTTACTCGCAGTATATACGACCCTATAGTGTATCTTGCTACTTCCAAAATGACGTTCCCTTCTTGAAAGACGCCTGGTGCATATTCTGTATTTAACCTGGTGGTGAAGAGAGGTCTCAGAAAGTCGACAGCGAAGCTCCTCTCCGGGGATATCGTGAGGGCTATGCCGACAGACGCCTCCTGCCTGGCGACCATGCCCATCACCCCGGACCACGCCCCCTCACGCAGCACGCCCGTCACGTTGTTGTCCGCGGCCAAGTATGAGCTCGTGAAGTTCAGACGCTTCTCCAGATCTTTCCACACTGTCGCGAAGTATCCAACAATGTCAAGGGTGCCGTTTTCATGGCGCCTCAAAGAGTTCATGGCATGTGTCTGGAACAAGTCACCACGAATAAATGGAATTATCAAGTACCCATCGATTCATTAGCAATTCGTCTGCACTAGGGTGGCATATTATATATGATTTTCAGCAACACTTTGGCAGCTTATTTTTCCCTCCGCAGTGGAGGTCATGGTCACGATGTTGTCATCTTCTACGGTAATACTGTCAGGTATATAGATAATTAAACTCATAATAAAGACGGGAATTCAAGAAATTGAAAATGGCCGACATAAATAAATAAATAAGGACTTTTTATTGTTTCTATTACTAAGCCAACCTAGCGGAGTTAGGGCTATAAAGCCATCTCTTACACTCAACTAGGATGACCCTGGACCGCCTGCTTTACATGCCCTCCGAAGCATGGCCAGAAAATCTAGTCAGTGTGGGACTCGAACCAACAACCTTTCGAGTGAAAGTCAAAGTCTGTACCACTACGGTACATGTCCTTACATAAGACAATGCTAATCGTGGCAAAAGCCAAATTACCATGGGGAATTTGCGGTTAAAGTTCTTTGGGCATGCCATAACTATGGCTTTACATGTTTTGGGCTCTTGGATTTATCCAGTGCAATAATTATATACAGTAAGTTGTACCGATGCTGAAAATTTAGACTATTAAGGAAATGCCAATGAGAGCAAATCAGAGCAACTAGCATGTTTTTCTTAATTTCTAAATCAAGTCTTTTAAATGGCTTTTCCATTCCATTTTATTGTGCGATAAACTCACATCTACTGTTGCAACTTTAAATTGGATTGCCTCAAAGTTGTTCCGCCTGTAGTAGAGTGAGACATGAGGGGGTGAGATCAAGCCCTTCTGCTCGCTCCAAGTCCCATAGCGCACAACCCTCACTGGGTGGTCCAGCGAGGCTCGGTACACTTCCTTGAGCTCCATGGTGCCGTTCTCTTGGTACTGAGCCACAATCATGTCGACGTCGAACGGTGCGTTCACCCCTGCCAGATATTCTGTTACGTTCGTTGAGTTGCTGAGGAATATCAGCCATAGTGGGCCTTTCATTCCATATACGTCGTGGGTCAACTAAAATGCGTACTGGCGTATTATTAAACAAAACAAATGCTGTATTGTACCGGCACCGGCTACACAATTTACACGCACAGTTATATTAACTTCTATAACATAGCCTATATCAGCAGTTATATTCTTTGCCTCTAAAATGTAAGTGTTACTGCACTCAAAATGCGCAAAACCTCACTATTTCAGCCCTATATTTCAGAAACTTTCTCCCGGGGGCGACTCCCGGGCCCCCCTTGTCCGCCACTACATTGATTCTTTTTAGTATATAAGCCTTTTTGCTCTCAAAATGCACAAAACCTCACCATTTCAGCCCTATATTTCAGAAACTTTCTCCCGGGGGAGACTCCCGGGCCCCCCTTGTCCGCCACTACATTGATTCTTTTTAGTATATAAGCCTTTTTGCTCTCAAAATGCACAAAACCTCACCATTTCAGCCCTATATTTCAGAAACTTTCTCCCGGGGGAGACTCCCGGGCCCCCCTTGTCCGCCACTACATTGATTCTTTTTAGTATATAAGCCTTTTTGCTCTCAAAATGCACAAAACCTCACCATTTCAGCCCTATATTTCAGAAACTTTCTCCCGGGCCCCCCGTGTCCATAATTATGTTGATTCTTTGTAATATATAAGCCTTATTGCTGTTGAAATGCGTAAAACCCCAATATTCCAGCCCTCTGGCTCTTGAGCAACTTTTATGAAAGTGGGTGGAGAGGCGCCATATTATACACCCTTGAAAACCTATCGTTATATACGCCACTGAAAAATGCACCCATATACTTGTAGGTATTATTATTAGTGTTTACGGAACAAATTGGATGATCAATAAGCTAGAGAATCTACACCTCCCACTGTAAGGGACGAGGATTACAGTTGTGGACGGTCGGGATTGGCAAAATTGTAAGACAAATCGTCAACTATGGTCCTTGGGCAAACAATTGGCTTAGAATAGGAGTTCACTTGTTGCAATAACAACAAAAAATGTTGCAAAGTTACAAAGGAGACGATTTCAGATATTATAACAATAGGCTAATGAAATCCATAACTAATTATATTGTATAATTCAGATGGCTAATTATAGAAGATCAGCCGATTCTGTGCTTCCGTATGTTTCCACATGTCATATAACTTAGTGCAACTGGCCTCGGCACACAAAATGTGACTAGAAAGTTCAAGTTCAAGTTCAGTTTTAATGCGTTGTAAGTTCGCGAAATAGGGAGGAAATTTGCTCATTATAAGTTTATATATAGCCTACTATAGAATTATTAATGTTAGATATGTCACACTACAAACTCACCTTGGTAAACGATCGGTGTAGCCTTTCCTGATCGCCATAAACAACTATCAGCGCTCTTGAACACTTGGTCTGTTTATTCAGACCATCCAAATAACCTCGCACGTTTTCGATATTTCTAGTTAAAACGCACCCCCTCTGGCCCCAGGGCGTAGCCAACATTTTGGACAGCTTGACAACAGACTTGGCTGGGCGAGTTTGCGGGGAGGGGTGGACAATGACGGTACACCCGACAAAGTACCTGTACCCCAACCCAATGGCAGTACCGACGATGGCACTTATGTCGTCACTGCGCGAGACCAACATCAAATTGGCCATGAGAAACACCGTCAGAAACGTCATAACTCCTAGGCTGTGCTGGACGTTATTAAGTTGTTTTTGTGTTTACGTTTTGTCAAAAGGACATTTAAATATGTGGGCGACCTGAGGGAGTGGTCAGCAATCAGCATTAATCACGACAGTCAGTCAATGCTGATTGTTGTGTGGCCGCTGATGACAGGTAAACAGATCGAAACCAACTCGAGGGTCTACCACGCAGTATTTATGTCTTGACAGGCTTGTCTAATTACCGAATTTCGTCGCGGAAAAAGGCTTTTAATTGGCTGAATCAATGAATGATTAATCACTTGTGAATTTGTAGTTCCCAGACCTGCGACTACATGACGTTGCAGTTCAAACCGAAATTAGAGGATATAGAAAAAAACTGTCTCGTCTTAACAGCTTGTAGTCCAGCGGATAAGACGACGCCCCGTTCAGGCGAAGATTTTGAATCCTGCCAAGTCCAGTTTTTTTATATCCTCTAATTTCGGTTATAACTAGGAGGTTACCTCTTCAACCAAAGTTAATTCAATGTCAGAGATATATGCATACATTATACCATATATTGCTGTTCAAAATAGTTTTCCCCATTGTGTTCCAACAAGATAGTTTCAGCCTGCGTATACGGTAGAATTATTTTTTAATAGCTTTTCATGGACGCAAGCCTACGTTTGGTGGCCCATTGAATCGCCGCCAATGGATTCGGAATCGGACAATAATAGCATTGTTTCCGCATGGACTTTGCCTATTGGCAAACAGGTACAATGTCAACCTCCACAGGCTACCGGCGATAATGGACAAGCTCATTTAAAATACACAATATATTGCATTGTAATAAAGCCTAAAATATACCCATACACTAGCATCGTTGAACTCTCGCTTCTGCTCAATCTTCTGCTTGGGCACTGCCTGGGAAATTGCCCCCTCAGTCACCGTTACAAGTCTTTTATCACTTCAGTTAGTCCAAAAGACATGTAACTACTAACTAGCGCTCTGATTGACTAATAATGACGCACAATTATGACAGCCAGCCATAGGTATAGTCCACGCAAAATGAGAAAAGTATGGACATGGAATGTTTTGATCCTATGCAACAATGTAAAAATATTCTTTGCACAATTTTTGTTATGCCTTGCATCCAATGCAAAAAGGTAACCCAAAATGGTGCAAGTAATATTTTTACAGTGTTGGACAGGATCAAAACATTCCAAGTCCATACTTTTCTCATTTTGCGTGGACTATACCACGTGTATTACCTTCAGGTCTAGCTGCCAAAAGGGAATTACACTCATTATTATGCAATTGAGGGCAATTGTCAGCACAACACAAGCTGTGAAAAGAGAAAGCGAGAAAGAGCATAAAGGGGCATGAGGAGCACATGTTTGTTTACAATTCACAATTAAATTAAAATGTAAAATATATATAGCGTGTACAAGATATCAGAAATAGGCATGTTTATAACCTGCCACCAATATCCCTCCCACCAGTGTCTCTCCCCTATTTTTTTCTATTTGCTGCGACAAATTCATAAACAAGAAAAATAACGGCCACAGCATTGCCAACTCCTAGCATAATAAATATTGGGCTGACATCCGCCATTGCAATTTGAGTGTACGTGTTGGGTGGGTTCACTAGTTTTTCCCAGGCTCGAGTCTGTTCTCTTTTTAATATTCCGCACTCGCGCAGCTGCAGAAACCTGAAAAGTTAGTTAGCTATATTTAAAAAAAAAAAAACATATTTCTTATCCATTATTAGTACAAAATCATAAATAGGTATATCGCACAGATAAAGGATAATTTTTATGAGTTTTGTCGCAGGCAGCCCAGATTTTCTCAATTCGCAAACACCTAGCATTCTAGCAAAGGCTAGTATTAGCAGGCTACGTGACGTATCCGGAATTAGAAGATTTAGGCCATAACGAGGAGGTTGCCTCTTTAACATAAGTTACCTTAAAATATATTACGTAACAAATCTGAAAATGTCTTTAAATTGTCTTCAAAGTAGCTGAGCTTCTGAGTAATTATTGCAGAGGTGAAGACGCGAAAGTCCCTAATCTCTAACTCCTCGTGGTGAAGGCGGAAGGGGGTAATGGCGACTGAAAAAGATTGCTGGGGACCGCGTTTGACAGCCTCTTTCTGTGCAGAGGACTCTTTTTGCCCTAAATGGTTGGCAAAGGAGGAGGAAGTCAATGAAGAGTCACCGTCATAGCCATGCCCAGGGGGGTGGTCCATGGGGTCCGGCCGAACCCCCCTCCCCAACAAATAAATTTATGCATGTAAACCTCAATGGTATGAAGAATTTATCCATTAATTCATTATTACATTACGTTTAAAAGAAATTTCGTTTCTTAAATTTAGGTATGTGTGGAGGTTTACCTGTGATTGAAGGAGGAAAGGTAAGGGGTTCCCTTTTGAAAGGCCATCGTCTGATGTACAATTGGCAGTTGCTGTCGTAGTTTGTCAATTTCACACAATTGGGGGTTTTTCATAGCACTTCGGTAAATGGTGTAGTCCATATGCAATTCCCCGGCTATAGCGGCAGTATAAGGCTCGTCACAGATTTGCCGTACAAACTTGTAGTACACTCCGTTCATAACACCATCATCGCTTTCTAAACGCAATTTTTCTTTATATATTCTTCGAAATATATGACTTCTTGACGACTGAAAAATCTCAACATACATTTTGTAGCCTATAAAGACACTCATCTTATAATTACAGTGGCATGTTAATTATATATATACCGTAGCATGCTCAGTGTAGGCTATCAGAAACCCCACAGTTCCTAGCTAACTTTTTGTAGAAATGTACAGTACGATAGCTGATAGCTAAACTTTACAAAATACCGTATCCAAAAAAACAAAATATCTCTAACCTATAACCTATAACGGTGTTGTAGGCCTCTAATAGGATTTTTGTTTAACGCACCACGTTATGTAAATGATGCATTGGAGCATGGCAGGGCACCTTAGTCAGCGAAGATGTCAGGGATGCTCAGGATGATTGAGCCACTACTGCAAAATAAAATTAGCTTACCTCAATGAAGTTGAAATCTGCACTCTCACGATGAACATTGAGATGGTATGGAGTATTGAGGATGTCGGCCAATGTGTCGAAGGGCATGGCAGGGGACCTCTGAGTCAGCGAAGATATTAGGGATGCTGAGTACGATGGAACCACTACTGCTGCCGCCATGTACGTTGTCAGAAATAACATCCTGTAAGCTGCAGACTTTGGTATTTCTGAAGATCCTGTCACAGTAGACACGAAAACAGGCTACTTAGACGCTATCAAAATAAATAAATGCAGGTTTAGCACTAAACTTGACCAATTCGCAATTGTCCTTCTTCCAGCGCAGCGGTTTCGGAACCGACCCTTCAGTCCCCTTCCGGTCGTGTACATTCTATATGGCATGTGGAACTCTGGTCGATGGTGACGTGGCAGTTAGAATCAGAATGTAAAATAATAATCCTGGATAGAGGAAATATCCAATAACTAACACAGTATACGCAATACAATAGGACTCATGTTTTCGTAATGCCATAGGTTAGTCTTCTTTAAGCTAGCTTCCCTTTTTAAAGCCAAAACCAATATGAACATCAATATCAGTGAGTCCGCGAGTATATTATCGAAATAATAACATGCTGAGCTTGGCACTCTATCTTACCTTGCATCGATAAAGTTTGTAATATAAACAGAGCTGATTCAGAGAAGCTCATGTTTTTCCAGGCTGTTTCTACGTGTGAATTATGGGACCAAATTGAATAATTAGTAGCCAAGAATAATACGAGGGCTCCAGAAAAAATCCAGCCGGCTAAGGCAGCCCAAACGGTGGGATGGAGGGGCTGCAATAGGGCGTAGTAACCTGAATTCAGCCCAATACTTTTGAAATATACCTGGTACCTGAAATAGAATTACCACCCTAACTGAAATGTGAAAATGAGATAATGCCAAGACTATACTAAGGATTCAAATCCATTCAAAGGAAGGCATGAACATGATTGTGTAAAAATTTGGCATGGTTCCTAATAAAAGGAGTAGTTACCTACTGTAGGGTTGTAGTGGTACGTGGCGCACTCCAGAGAAGGTCCTTTTACGATGGCAAACAAGCCCAGCGGGGACCATTCAAAGGAAGGCATGAACATGATTGTGTAAAAATTTGGCATGGTTCCTAATAAAAGGAGTAGTTACCTACTGTTGGGTTGTAGTGGTGCGTGGCGCACTCCAGGGAAGGTCCTTTTGCGATGGCAAACAAGCCCAGCGGGAACCATTCAGACGAAGGCTTCAACATGAGAACATGTCTACAAATTTGGCATGGTTCCTACTTAAAAAGGAATAGGTACCGACTATTGGGCTGTAGTGCCACGTGCCGCATTCCATTATTTTGACTGCTATGTGCAAAGGGTGTAAATAGCGATCATTGAGTTTAACAAGACGGTCTTCACATTGAATATTGTCAGTTGTCACAGTTTTTTTACAGTCAGTAAGTCTGCTGTGCAGGGACGGATCCATCCCATTTTTGATACCCCCACTGCCCCCCCCCCCTGTATCCGTCCATGCTCCTGTGTCAGTGTACACAGTCCACAGTCCACAGTACACAGCGCCTAGTTTGTAGAAAACAACAACAGGCATGGGGATTAGAGAAATATTCCCTACAATACAATTGTATATACACGTATGCTTGTTGCCAACCATTAAGCAGATATTTAGAAATCATTAAGCGAGAAATAATAGTGGCGGTTGTTACCTTGACGTTTGAAGTGTTTGTGGCATGGCGAGTATGGACGCCCTCTCAGCTGTCAAATCAAAGTCAAATAGAATTACGTCGTAGTTGTCTTCCAATACTTGGCCGACCAGCCCGGTCCACGACCCGTCGTACAACGATCCGACTCCACCATCGTACCTATGTCATACAGCAATAATGTGTACGAATGAGAGGAAGACTATGGACTACATATTTCCAACCTAACTTAGTTATATTACCCCTAACTTTTACGTTACTAAATAATTTTGTAATTAAACTTGCTCCACTCACAAAATGTTGTGACGAAGCAGTACAATCCGAGATGATAGGCCGTGGTCGTTCTGAAGGCTTACTTCAAGAGTTCCAGTTTGCTTTGAGAACGACCACGGTCTAAGGTCCAGGATTTTACTGTTTCGTCACATAACTGTGTAATACAATAATAATGTCTTGGTAATATAATATTGTCAAAATTTTATTTAGTTGGACGTTCCATTAGTTTGCTTACCGATGATGAACTGATGAATAATTCATGACAGGCTGCAACGCTTCCCAAACTCTTGGAAGGTACCCCACCGCCGTGCCGACGGTATCAAAATAGGTAGACGGCTCGCCCTATCGACAATATATTCTACAATGTTAAAAAAGTATTTTCATGTCTGTAAATGTAATTCAGCGGTAACATATCGGCTGAAAAAAATTATATCAAGAGTGGACGGAAAGGCTCAAAATTCGCCCACATGGAAAATAAAGGCAATTTTTGTTCCTTCTTTCTTTCCAATCTCATAATATTATTAAAAGAAAAGTAGATTCATGAAAGTTGAGCGATAATGCAATACATTATCCAGTGGACAGTTCTTACACATCTCAACTCAAAAAGGATTATTATCACTATCATTTACCGAATAAATTTTAACATAACCTGCGCTATGCTTCAAGAAAACGCTGACGAGTAATTAATACTTTTAGAGCACAATAGTAATAACTTACTGTTCATGCATGTTCCAAAAGTTATTTAAACCAATGTATAACTACCAATATTTATAAAAAACATGTAGCAGGGCCGCAGACAGAGGAGGGCCCCCCCCCCCCCCAATATGCGCAGCGTACACTAGAATGGAATTTTAAATATATTGAGGTTGCCACACCTCCAGTGACGTCAGATGGACCCCCTCCCCATGAAAAAATTTCTGGCTTTCTGGGTGTGGAGTGCCATATACATATGTATGTCTACTACAGTCTACTGTAACCAATTTATTTACTTTCATCTTCATGCTATATGACAGAACTCATGTCTCACCTGGACAGTGCCAGTTCTAAAGACTACTTGTTGTAAATTATTTCGTCTGCTCCTCAGGCACCCTCCCCATGAGGCCAGGTAGTTAGAAGTTTGCAGTGGGTGGTTTCTTGTGACGCGATACACGGAAACCAAGTCTGCTTCTGGTTCAGTAAATTGGGCGACTATTACACAGGCATCAAATGCCACGTCGACCCCGTCTAGAAGGGTGCCACTGGTGGAATTGCTAATAATCAGCCATGTCGACTTGTCCATTTTCTGGCTTAGAGGCAACTGTCAATTAAACACTTTTATTATTATACTACTGTAGCAGCCTGGAGATGGCTAATACGAGAAATATTGTAAATTATATTTAATTAATTTTGACCTTTTTACTTTCCTATTTCTACGTATAGTAAGTATAAGGAAAGCTTTATGATGGGAAAAAATTTGTGATGCCGAGATTTCAACGGATTTACACGTTTTGAGGTCCCCGGAACCCTCAAAAATTGATTGTAACTCCATTATATAATTATTATTAATATACATAGGTATATATTTATATATATATTAAAATTATTATATTATTATTATTGTCCATAATTTATTTTTAAAAATGTATTTGTAATTGTACACCTACCATTGACAAATTTTTAGCATTTACAACTGCAAAAAGTGGATTAACACAATCTGTTGACACCTTAACATCATCAGTGTGCTCAACTGATGACAAACCTACTGAAATAAATATGGCACTGAGGGATTTAAAAACTACAGAACTACAGTCAGCACTGCCGTCATCGTCAACAAAATATACGCACGAGCAGTATTCTATTCTCGCTATTTTAATTGCCAAGTCAGCGACATGTTGCAAAAACGGGACACCCTTTACGTTATTTTCCGGCAGGAAAATTATAATGAAAACTATAGAAAAAGAAAGGGGGTCAAACATGGGATACTTGGACATTTACAATGGCAACCACGCGAGTGTTGAAAATTGAGCAGCTTTTATGATAATGCTGTTATAATTGAATGGCCAGAAGTAGGTCCGTTTGCCGAAGTTTCTATGATGTCCATAGTTGTAATTTCCTAATGCTTCTATAAACTGTAATAGCAATGAATTACATCATATTACATCCTTATAACGCCTACCGTACTTATTGACCTTTCTCTTGGAGAAATTAATAATGCAAATATAGTCCTATTGTACAATAATAGGACAAAGGAAACATCCGGTACGAGTGACCCCATATATATGCTTTCCTATTTATCAATTATTATAGGTACAAAGATAGACACTATACGATATGTAGGCTAGTCCCATGGTAAACCATTGCCTTAGGATTAAAATTCGGTTAACTCGACTTTCCCTATCCCGAAGCACTGAATTGATCGATGGGACGCATTGCATAGTCAAGAATGGACAAACCAACCTAATACGATACAACGCATCAATACTCAGGACACGTAGAGTGGGTAGTGGTACAGACTCCCAATTTCACCCGAAAGGATGTTGCTTCGAGTCCCACACTTGCTACATTTTCTGGCCATGCTTCGGAGGGCATGTAAAGCAGGTGGTCCAGGGTCTTCCATGTTGAGTGTAAAAGAGGGCTTTACCCTAATCCGGTAGGTTGCCTTAGTATAATAGAACAAAAAGTCAATATTTATTATTTATTTAATTTAATAGCGGTAGGATATGCAATTATTCATAATTTTTTAATTTTTTCAAAAAAATATTTTTTTTTTTTTTGAAAGCCAACACTTTTATTTGTGAAAACAACCTATTTAGTTTTGGTATTAACACCTAAAACATACCGGAAGTTAGAAAAAATCGATAGGAACGATCCTCAGAAAAATTATTTTTCAGTAATTTTTCGTGTTTTAGGGTTAGGTATTCATCTACCTATTGAGATGGCGAATTTCCGAAAATTTCGTCAGAACTTTTCATTTCATGATCCCCTGAGCCTAAAACACTCTAACTTCCGTAAATAATATCCGATTTTGATGAAACTTGCCACAAAAATTGATCATACAAATGTCTTGATCGAGTTTGTTAACCAGCTAGATCCACTACTGTCGATGTCGATGTCGGTTGTCGATGGTAGCGCCAACTGTCAGGATAAACGAAAATTAATGCTAGATGTCGGTTGATGTCGGTCTGAGTCTGCAATGTCGGCAATCTGATCTAACGTAAAACATTCCAAAATCAAATTATAAATACATTCTCCAGTGGACGAAAGTGTTAATCTAAACCATCCTCGAATCTCATTGAACACACACAAAAATATTCATCATAATCGGTCCAGTCGTTTGAGAGGAGTTTGGATTCATACACACGGATAGTCGAAATATATACATTATGATTATATATTATATTTTTATATTTCTATCCCAACAAAAGCACTCCGTATAAAAACGGCCCAAGTTCCTTACACCGATCTTGCAAAAAGGTTAGCCATTCAATGTAATAAGATCTTAAATTTGGCCAAGTTCTTTGGCCATTTAAAGTTATGAGATAGGGATGAGGGCCAAGTTCATAGGTCACAGGATTTTTCAAAATATATCCATGGCTGCGTTTTAGATTTTAGACAACTTCGCCTGGCTCATAACCTAAAAAATAGCACAACTTCACCAGGAGCGTCTTATTTTCATACTAATAGGCGACCCAGTAATTTTATTCTAGCCTTAATGACGGTATCGAAATATTGGTTTACAATGAATTAATGAGACTGCTTTTGAATAGCACAGTCCTAATACATCATTTGCCAGGCCAAGTTATCTAAAACGCAGCCATGGATATATTTTGAAAAATCCTGTGACCTATGAACTTGGCCCTCATCCCTATCTCATAACTTTAAATGGCCAAAGAACTTGGCCAAATTTAAGATCTTATTACATTGAATGGCTAACCTTTTTGCAAGATCGGTGTAAGGAACTTGGGCCGTTTTTACACGGAGTGTATTTGCTGCAACATCAACATCAGAAACAACAGCAACAGCAACAACAGCAGCAAAAACAACAACAGAAACAACAGCAACAGCAAAAACAGCAGCAAAAACAACATCAGCAGAAACTACAACAACAACAGCAATAAAACAAGAAAGCACACATTACCATGCAACCTGCATCTAAGAACTACAAGCCGGATTGGATTTTTATTCAGTTCAGGTACGACAGCGAATATTTTGGATTTTGGAACTTTGCTGTTAGTTTTAGTTTATTACCTACCTACATGCAAAATTTCAGTTTTCTAGATCCAGCGGATGTCATATTAGAAAAATCTCAGAATAAGCACATTTGGCGCTGTAGTTCAGAAACGGCAGCAGATATTTTCGATTTCATAATTTTTCTGTTGGTTTGAATAAATTATCTAACTACACCCAAAATTTCAGGTTTCTAGGTCCAGCGGAAGCCATATTAGAGAAACCTTAAATATCAGCCGCTCTATGTAACGTGCAGTAATATTTCAGGTATTGAGACTCCAAACAACAGACTCGCTATTTTGAAGCCACTACCTCCCTCTTCCCTCTCTTCGTTTTTATCATCTCAAAGATGCAGCTACAATACGAAATTCGCGTAGAAGTTATGTGACAGCTGAATGTCCCTAGACATAGGCTACTATTTGTTCTGCAAGCGCTGTAGCCTGTCAGTGCAAGGTGAGCCCCAAACAAGTTAACAGAAATCGTCCGTAAATATGAGTTATATATGGAGAGTATTATTGAAAAAATGAAAAGGAAAGGGCTGATAATGTCTCAAAAACTTGAGAAAGTTCATAAGAGATGTGGCAGATATTCATGCATTAAAATTGATCATAAAAGGCTATAAAAGCCCATTGTATACAGTATACATCGAATGGATCTCTTAGGACACCTTATAAAATAATTGATTCTCTTAAAGCTGGGAGAAAAATTAAAGTTTTGAAGTACAAAGAGCACGATAGGGATCTTCTCAAAAACTAGCCCGTTTCGTTAGTTCAATTGGCGTCAAATTTTGAAAACTTCAAAACTTTACAGCAGTATTAATTATCTCATTGATTTATGATTTTTATTTGTTGATTGGTAGTAGAGGTAATGAATTTTGTAGTTATATAGTTAAAAATACAGTTCTATCAAGTGTGAAATCAGAACCTAATAGCCCCATACCCCCCCCCCTCCCCTGATGATATTAAGATGAGTATGATGAGACAATATGATAGCCGATGGCTGTTAGGCTAGTTCTGACCTGCACAGCCTGTACATATCACGGCGGTTTTCTTCCTTGTCAGTATGTGGTCGGTGTAGTGTCTGATTGCATAGGTACAATATTAGTTTTTGCCATGTTTGCGTATTGCCTTTTCCTCATTTCTGGATATTTTACCATCTCTAGTAAGTAATTTATTGCTTTCCTAAAGCCTATTTTCTATTGCTATACTCGTCATTGTGTTTCTATTCGAATATTTGAACACAATTTCGTGCAAGGACGGCTTTGTGTTGGCCAAAACTTCAGATTCCGAGAGTCCTACTAGTAGATTTACATATTTTGGGGTACCAGGAGCCCAAGAATGTTTGCGGTTTTCAGTCGTTTTTACGAAATGTCTGTCGGCCTGGCTAGACCTGTTGATCTGTCTGTTACTAAATTTAGAGCCCAACGCTCGCTAGAATTTGATGCAATGCGACATTTAGGTTCACATTATTGTTTTCCAGGGCTTCAGTTTTAATTTTTAGGGTACCGTAACGTAATTTTGGGGGTTTTATACTGCAAAAACCACCCGAAATCGTCTAAAAACATGTTTCACCAAAATAGCTCCAATAACTAATTATTTTTAATTTTGGCTATGTCGCATTACTTATTAAAGTTAATAAAACCAGCAAGGTCTCATTCCCCTTGACACTATGATTCAAGGTGTAAAAAATATAGAGAAAAGCTCAAATTTAATTAAAAATGGCTAAAAAAATAAACTTACTGAGCAACCTTTCTATCTATGGACCTAATTCCAGTGGGCCTACTATGCCAGTTATTATTAACCTATTCCTGGGGTTAAAAATGTAAACAAAACAATTTCGAACAGCGCCTTCCATTGTAAAATTATAATGTTTAAACATTTTTTTCCCCAGATTAAGATTAAAAATAGTTGCCATAGTAGGCACGCAGCTATGGTTTGGGTGCTAATTAGCAAGTAACAAAACCAAACAGGTTGCTTTTACAAAAAAGGTTTTAGTTTTGATTCGGATACATTCATTGAATCGTTTGTATGCGTATAATCTTAAAAAAAAAAAAAAAAAAAACAGAGATATTCACCGTAGCAAATAGTCGCAGTTTTAGACTTCGTCAAAAACAAGACGCCTGTACGTAACATGATTTAGCCAGGCATGTTTCTCAAAACAATTTTTTTTTAATCACTTTTAATGTCTTTTATGTCCATTATTCAGACGGATGCGCCCCACTGGTCTCCAAAAAGGTGGATATAGCCTGCTACAACGCCGAATCCCAACTCCTGAGGTACTCATGTAACAACATTCTGCCGAACAACTCTGTTGCGTACTTCCGCTGTCGGCAGGACATCCGCAAGGACATCGAGTCGCTGGAATATAGCAAGCTGACGTGCATCAACGGCGAGTGGGACAAGCCCTTGACGGACCAGTTCTGCAAAGCAGGTAGGCCTACTCCTCACCGATGTAATCGTGCTGCGTCAGCAGCCTAACCGAAACTTATCGCATGGGTTAACCCATGATGAAACACGGTCTAAATACTTCAATACCAACCTATTAGGCTACTGCTAGTTTCATTCTATATTTGCTTTAAAATTTTTACGTAGTACAAGGAAAGCTTTGTGATGGTCCAAATTTTTGATTCAGAGATTTCAACGGATTTACACGTTTTGAGGTCCCAGGAACCCAAAAAAGTGATTTTTACGAACTGTCTGTCTGTCGCTCTGTCTGTCTGTCTGTTCATCGATTTCCCGGCAAACTACTCAGTCGATTTTGCATGTAGGTTCAGAAAAATCATATCTCGGGATATTTTTTTTATATTTTGGGCTAACTCAATTTGGGGGGTTTTATTCTCCAAAAACTCCAAAAATCGTATAAAAAAATTATTTCTCAATAACGGCTCCTACGATTTCTTTTAAATTCATATATTTAATGCATATGTTGTAGTCGTTATTAATGTTGATAAGATGCGGGGGGTCGCTTGCCCCTCGATAGTTTGCTTCTGGGGGTAAAAAAATAAAAATAACTAAATTTTTATGAAAAATGACTAAAAAATAATTTTTCTGTGAAACCTTTCTAATAATAATAAATATATAATAAATAAGGACTTTTTGTTCTATTGTTCTATTGACTATTTCTACCTTCAGGCATGATTTAGGTGTTAAATTGAGTAACGAAACCGGACAGGTGGCTTTCCCAAAAAATTATTTGGTTTTGTGCAAAAAAAATGTTTTTGAAAAAATGATAGAAAATTAGAAAATTCACGGTCAAATGCATTGCGTGCCCTGCCATTATTGCTGTGTGATAATGTGTTGGCCTGACCTATCTAGAATTTACCTCACCTCCAGTGACGTCAGGTGGACAAAAATTACAGAAATTTAACTAAAGGAAAATTATTTACCATGTAGGATTATTCATTTTCTCTTTCTACTAATTGATAAATTGGAAAGTGGTAAGTAGAAAGTAAACTCGCACAGGTTCTTCTGGTAGACTATAGGGGTATCTGTTAGCAAATCAAGAAAGCTGACAATTTTTTCAATTGGCATGGATATTTCTGACGACTGAAAATCAAAAGTGCGGGGAAAAGTTACACATTCTTCCCAATTATAGTAGTTCAGGCCTGCTTCGCGGCCCCGCCCCCCTTGCGCCTTCGGTGGGCGGGAGCTCACCTCATCGGGGCCTCGCATTGGGCATTACGTAGCTCGCCCCTTCGGGGCTCGCAAGACACCTGAGAATGGTCGTAGTGGCCCTATTTAGTTGTTGAATCCAAACCAAGCAGTTACCTGCAGAGCGGCACTCCACAATAGTCCCTTGCACTTAGCTTAACCAGGCAGTTATACCTAACAAAATAATATGAAAATCTGGCGTTGCACACAACACCCATTCATAAGAGGAAACTCAGGTACCGTGACCCTCTAGAACAGTCCCCAGCACCTATGGTCATGGAAGGCTCACCATTCTTTTGTGATGACCCTTTTTTGAGGTCAGGACACAGGCAAAGAAGAGAATTTCGCTTATAAGCGAAACATAAAGCAAATTGACTCAAAGTTTTAGTTAGAAAACGTTTGTATGGGAAAAAGAAATGGGCTGTTTTTAGGGTTGTTCCGGCAATTATTCGAATTTTCTTCGCCGTAAAAACCATCGTTGGACTTCAATGAACATTTAAAAAAAGAATTGTCCAAATTGGTCCAGGCGTTGTTGAGTTATGCGCTTACCAACACATTTTGCGATTCATTTTTATATATATAGATAACCTACATTTATGCCCCCTCTAATCAATATATAAAAATTTAACTTTATGTGCATTATTCAGACAGATGCGACCCACTGGTGTCCAGAAAGTTGGAGATAGCCTGCGTCAGCGCTGATTCCGAAGTACTCCCCTGTAACGAGACATTGCCGAACAACTCTGTAGCGAACTTCCGCTGTCAGGACTTCAACCATGCCGTCGAGTCACTGGGCTACAGCAAGCTGACGTGCATTAACGGCGAGTGGGACAAACCGTTCACGGACCGGTTCTGCAGGCCAGGTACTCCTCTCCAAGAGTCAAGACACAAGGCCCCAGTCTTGTGAAACTTTGCTATACAGCTAGCCCCACCCACCGCAACTTCTTTTGGTTGTTCAATTCGATGCCACTGCCGTATAATGTCAAATTTTGAGTAATGTCATGGGAAGTAATTTTCCTATGCTCCAATTTCTGATCACTCGGGGGGGGGGGGGGTCCATATGACATCACCGGAGGTGAGGAAATCTCAATATACGATAATAGTCTCGTATTTAGAAATGCTTAAAACTCAATTCTTTATAGTGTACGCTGTAAACGTTGCGGGGGGGGGGGGGGGGCTCCGGACCCACTGGTCCCCCTCTGGCTGGGACCCTATCCCGAAGCAATGAATTAATCGATGGCATTGTATATTATAGAACGGGCAGACTAATACATTACCACACGGTAATAATGGCACGGCACGCAATGTATTGGAGCGTGAATTTTATTGTAATTTCTTCAAAAAATCATTTTTTGCACTAAACCTAAACATTTTGGGATACCAACCTGTTCGGTTTTGTTACTCTTTTTAAGAGTAAAAACATACCCTAAGGTAGAAATCATCGATAGAAAGGTTCCACAGAAAAATTACTTTTTAGTCATTTTTCATGAAAATTGACTTATCTTAAATATGTTAATAATAATAAAAATTATCATATTTATTATTATATTATTATTTTCTTACTCCCAGAAGAAAACTATGAAGGGGCAAGTGACTGACCGCATTTTGTTAACATTAATAACTTGGCCTACAATATTAGTAGAGTAGAAAGGGGGTTCCTGGGACACTTTTAGGCCACTCTTGCTTTTTACCTCCGGGCATCATTATTGTTCTAATTGTACATTGTCAGCCTCCGGCTATCACTTATTTTATACTACTTATATGCTAACCTTGTAGCCTATAAAACCACAACACATCATATCACAGGGGGTTTCTGGGACACTTTTAGGCCACTCTTGCTTTTTACCTCCGGGCATCATTTATGTTCTTATTGTACGTTGTCAGCCTCCGGCTATCAATTATTTTATACTACTTATATGCTAACCTTGTAGCCTATAAAACCACAACACATCATATGACAGGGGGTTTCTGGGACACTTTTAGGCCACTCTTGCTTTCTACCTCCGGGCATCATTATTGTTCTTATTCTACGTTGTCAGCCTCCAGCTACCACTTATTTTATACTATACTTATATGCTAACCTTCTAGCCTTTCTTCTTCTTCTCTTCTCTTCTTCTTCTTCTTCTTCTTCTTCTTCTTCTTCACACAGTGTAAGGGGGTCGCCCCCTCCTGTTATCGGACATCATTCTCATTGTTTAAATAAATAAATAAATAAGGACTTTTTGTTCTATTACTAAGCCAACCTAGCGGAGTTAGGGCTATAAAGCCCTCTCTTACACTCAACTAGGAAGGCCCGGGACCGCCTGCTTTACATGCCCTCCGAAGCATGACCAGAAAATGTAGCAAGTGTAGGACTCGAACCAACAACCTTTCGGGTGAAAGTTGGAGTCCGTACCACCACTCTACATGTCCATTCTCATTGTTTCTTCTTCTTCTTCACGTAGCCTACATACCGTATTTCGGGCGATTTCGCCTCCGCAATGATTATTTATTTGATTTACATCATTTCATAGTTGGTATTAACTTTATCACATAGACATGCCATGTTCTAAGATTTCACAAATTCACTTGTAAAGTAGGCCTAGTATTATTTGAATGAGGGTTTGGTCTAAACTCAGAATAGTGTAACTAGCTATCATAATTAAAATTTGATGTTGAATAGGTTTGATATGATTGATAGTTGTAGTATATTGCACAGTTGTGAGTTGCGATAATCCTTTGATTGCGCAATTTAAGCTGAGCTTTTAGAAATTACTAAACTACATAGAAAGATCCGTGCACCACGTTCGTATTGCGTTTTAAAACAAGCCGTGTTCTATTCAACATCAAATTGTGGGCAGTTATGCCTAAAATTTCTCTACATGAAAGATCCATTTTCCATGATATTAAAAGTTATATAAGCTATGCATATGTTTGATTTATTATATTATGTCGCTAACATTGACACTAAGTGGTAACAAGTCATTCCTAGGTAGCAATTACTTCCCTCCAATTATACTTGAAGGTGTATGGGAAATCGGCTTGCTTGACCTTGAAACATATAATTCAATACCTAATCTCTCAAAGGGTGTGATTAAAATTATAAACGATTCAAAACCTCTGGAGGCTACAATAATTGAATTACCAATAGGATCTTACGAATTATCAGACATAGCTAAATATATAAATGAAGAGTGGGGTACTGAAATCGTATCGATAAGCGCGAATCGGAACACCATGCATTCCGTAGTTTGGATAATACTTGATGGCTTCACGATTGAAGTAAATGAAGAACTAGGATACCTGCTAGGCTTTGGTTATGATGGGGTGACATTTCCCACAAGTGGAATATATAAATCAACAGATAGCATTAAAATATCTAAAGTCAATGCAATTCGAATTAATTGTAATATTACAAGAGGATCATATTTGAATGGTAGACCATCACATGCTGTTCATGAATTTTATCCTAATGTACCACCTGGTTATCGGATTGTTGAAGCACCACATACAATCGTCTACCATGCTATAAATACAAATATACTTACAAGTCTAACATTAGACATTGTCGATCAAGACAAAAACACGGTCGATTTCCGAGGGGAAACTATTACTTTACGTCTTCATTTACGTAAACAACCATGAGAGTATATATTTCACAGCGGTATACACCATACAACATTCCAACTCGAGCTTCCACACAAGTACGCTGTGTTAAGCTCACTAATGAGAACAGACGATATTTACAATCAATAGGTTTTAAAATCCACGATGACATCAATGCTAAACGTGAAGGAGTCCATTCTCGTGGATGAAAGTTTAACACGTTATGAATACCATAAGATTGCACCCTATTCATCAAGCAGTCTAAATAATAATGATGAAATTCGCATACCAATCCATCAACAAGATATACTTACTCTACCATGTGAAAGCCGACTGTATATTGAAGGTGTGTTAGAAAAAGGTGTGAAAACAATTGCTTATGAGGATGATGATGGGCTTAGTGCTAATGCTATGGCACACTTATTCTCTGAAATACGCTATGAACTCAATGGAATAACTATTGATCATGTGCGAAATCCTGGTATTACCACTCAGCTTAAAGGGTTAGTATCATTCACCGCTCAAGATGCACAACGTCTTACAAACAACTCATTTTATACAGATACAAATAAAACTGAGAGGAACTTTAATTTTTGTTTGCCATTGAAAATGTTGTTTGGATTTTGCGAGGATTTCCGACGAGTTCTACTCAACGTTAAACAAGAGCTTGTCTTAGTACGATCACGCAGCAATACGAATGCCATGCGGGATATTTCAAACACTAAAGACTTGACATTGAAACTGACTACTGTGATGTGGGAAATACCTTTCGTAAGTGTGAGTGATAGTCAGCGCCTTGAATTGTTGAGTGTACTAAGGGAAAATATTCGGTTGCCGATTGGCTTCCGAACATGGCAACTGTATGAATATCCCAACATTCCCTCATCAACATCATCAATTAATTGGCCTGTGCGAATGATTTCTTCAAGTGAAAAACCACGGTTTGCTATTATTGGCTTCCAAGCAGCACGCACAGATGATGTTAAGGAAGATGCTAGTGTTTTTGATCAATGCGCTATACGACAAATACAACTATTCCTCGGCTCAGAATGCTATCCATACCATCCGCTACAGGCGAACTTCAGCAAAAATACTGTTGCTGTATTATATGAAAATTTTCTCAATTTCCGGAAACACTACTACATGCAGGATGAAGCAACTCCAAACGTTTCCCGTAGTGAATTTCTAAAATCATACCCCATTTGGGTTATCGATTGCTCACGACAGAATGAGCTCATGAAAACTAGTGGTGTTGATATACGTTTGGAAATTCATTGTCAAACTAATTTCCCTGATAAAATGAGTGCCTACTGTCTACTCATTAGTGACTGCTTATATGAATATGTACCTTTAACAGGTATTGTACATCAACTACAGTAGAACCCTCGATATCCGGTAAATGAATGTAAACCATTTAATGATATAACAATTTTATAATACATGTATTTTAATAGAAATCAATGTCGTTATAATCACTTAAGATAAACCTCCAACACAAGGTTAGTTAGGTTATTAATGTTTGCTGGTAATTAGTTCTAAGAGCCTTACAATCATTTACAATTAGGGTGAGGTATTTTAAAAGAAATCAATGTCATTATAATCACTTAGTTAGATTATTTGTGTTTGTTCTGCTGGTAATTAGCTCCAGGGTTGCGATACAATTAGAGTGAAATGCGATAATGACCGTGAGCTAAACTATCAATTCCATTACGACACACATACCGTTTATCATCATAAGGGCTGAGAGTGAGTTTTTGTTGTTTAATTGTAAAAAGTTTATGATCAATACTTTGAATACGGTACATTGGTTTACACGAGTCTTTTACACTGTAGGACTTAAATAGGGTATTGTAATAGTCTTGATGGGAAATATGATGTTTGAGGGTTGAGCGAACTATACCTTTCCCCACTTTCTTTTCTTTTCCCTCCTCAAACAAGGAATACAATTTGGGGCGTAAAGCAACACATTGTAAAATGTGAGAATGAGCATTCTCATCTTTGAACGTCCCCACTTTCTTTTTATTTTCAATATTGTATAAGAGATGGTTTGAGGGATATACTGAGTTATCAAATAAATGGGGGTATGGCTTTAAATCAACATATAAATCATCACTCTCAACCTCATAAACCAGAGAATCTGTATCTGTTAAAATCAGTGTAGCTTTATCACCATACCTTTGTTTTACAAAGTTATAATGAAATTCATACATAACGACCTTAGATAGTTCCAGAACGGTTAGACCAACAAATATTGGCTTATTAAGTAAAATATTAGTTTTTTTTGAGCGGACTGCAATTAAGTCTTTTGAAAAAATCTGAAAATCTTTAAATGCGGGGGATGAGATAAGTTTGCTAGCTCGTTTGGTAGTGTTAACTAACTCTAATTTTGTGTGTTTTCTAACATTCTCCATTGTCTTCCCAAACATACTATTAATTTTCAATTTGTAAAAATCCTTCTCGAAATCATTACAAGCTAATTTTCGTTTTTCTGTGTTAAAATCGATAAAGGGTCGCATCCAAGCGCTTTGTTTAAAAGCTAAAATTTTATGTGTATTTTTTAATTTTAAACCCAATTCTAAACATTGCTTCAAATTTCGATAGTGTATAACATAGATGTGTTTATCGTTTAAGTTTGGAATAAGCTTTGAGATTGTGGATGATAAAGATATATTATTTTCAGCAAGAAATTCCTTACAATAGGGGGAAATCATGTTTGAAGTAACAACACAATGTTCGGCTGCCAGTGGGTATTCATTATGTAAGTCGTGCAATTTTTGTGGATATTCCAAGTCCACCTGCAATATAAACCCATCATCCCCCTCGTCAGGTATGAGCATTACATCAAAGTTTTTAATTTCTTCCATATCCATCCAACGAAACCCACTGACAGGCAAAAATTGGCGCATCGCATGTCCGTACAAGTTAGTACAATCCCAATATACTATAAATTTGGATGGTTTATTTGATTCAAATTTTTTTAAGTATTTATTGTTACTTTCAGCAAATCTTTTTGAAATCATACTTATACCCCCGCGAATCCCAGCCTCACAAAACAAATGCATATTAGGATCAGTCAACAGCTCAATTTCTACTCTTGTCATTTTTAAGCAGCTTTGAAGAGCTAGTCCTGGTGCTGTGTACATGTGACAAATTTCAAGGTTATCGTTTTCGAAACATAAGGCTCTGAAGGCTTCAAAAACATCACAAAGAAGAAGGGTGTCTGTTAATACATATAAGTCTTGGTATTCCCCTAAATTCTTTATGTTAAAAACATTCCACACTTTTTGAGCGTGTTCATATTGTTCTTGTGAAATCTCCTCTTGAGTTAATCGACTAAAAAATGCTTCGATTGGAGGCAAATGCTCATCATTAAATTTTGATTCATGCGTCATATATTCATAGGGGAAGACACCTTTCCTCAACATTAAGTCTAACTTTTCACCCACAAAACATGTTTTCATAATTTGAAATTTATCTTTACCCACATCAACAAGATTTTTTACTAAAGAGTCTAATGAGGTGGCCATAAATTGGTATGTATCTAAAAAGCGTAACTCCCCAATACTGAAGGCTATATATTCCTCCATAGTTTTAGCTATACATGTAATTTTTATATTTTTTAGCTTCCCAACCCCTTGCATGATAAGATGTCCATCATAATGTCTCAAGTTATGCATAAAAACGGGGATATGTTTTGGAGTTCGAAAATTGCCCATATTACAGACATTATGTAATGCTTGTCTATATTTCCCTGTTATATGGCAGTGGTCTATTACTCGATCAGCTCCTAGTGGCTTTTGACAAACATTACAAATGATAGAGTTTTTAAAATTTTCTCTATCCTCATCAGTCATAATTACCGGTTTAATATTTTTATAAATTTCTAAAATTTCATCCTTAACATTTAATAGGGATTTCAAAAATACATCAACAGCATCGGTTCCCCTGTAAACTACCGGTTCTTTAAACTTATTCCCATTGATATCCACAACAACGTAGGAAAACCCTGATGGTATATGCATTGATAATTTTTCAGTGTTACAACTGGTCCCTTCAATGGGACTGAGAATGCTCTCGAAATCGGCATATATTCTATATGCTACAGGGATCATATATTGTGGCTTATCGAATTTCATAATACTTTTCTCCTTAGTTGGAAATGTGGTTTTTTGCGGATCATGTGTTGAGCAGAGTGGTTTATGTTCGTGTAAGCGTTCAGCACTACTGAAGGGGTGTATACACCAACGGCAATAAAACTTTTGTTCCTTATGTTTCGTGATTGAGAAATTAAGTTTATTGAAATTTTTAATAAGACAATAATGTGAATTTTTACCTTCAGTTATGTAAAGCAGATCTACTAGCTTATTATAATGTTGACTTTGTGATAAATATAATGGAAACAATCTTTGTTCATAACCAAACACATTTACTCCGATATTATTCATTTTTTCAAATTTTGGAATGACTTGTAAAGATACTGGGTATGTTATACCTTTCATATTTAACTCCTTCTCACACTTTTTATAATTATGAACTCGCTCAGCGTGTATCTTTACTGGATGCAAGTATGCTAAAATTGACCATATAAAACATTTAAGGTCTTCATTTTTAATATTGATTACTGCTTTGGTGTTATATATTTTTTTAGGTAAAGGAATGTAACTACTACCACTGCATGGATTATATTCAGCAATATAGATACTAAAACTTTTTAAACATTTCAACACCCACCCGCTTCCCATTGCTTGAAATTTATCTATTTTTATTAGAATTTGTTCAATCATTTGTTGATATTTTATTGTGGGGTTATCACTTAGGAGAAGTTGTTCGTTTTTAGCACGAAACCACGCCTTAGTATAATTTTTATCGCTGTCGGGTCCACGTTCAAATTCAATATGTAGAGCTACATGCCATTTAATAGCTTTTAAAAGTTTTATGTTTTCAGTTGTAATGGTGTCAACCTCGCCTGTCATATTATTTAGATAAACAACTGGATCATGTATGGTCATGTTTTTATAATTATATTGTTTTACAACACCATCTAGAGCTGTAGATGTTTTACATGCAAAGTTCTCATCGGTAGATAGCTCTCCCCCGCTCATAATTGTGCAATTATTTATATGATTAGTAAAATAGTCTCTCATAAATAATTCGTTGCAATTGAAACAATTAATAATATGTATGCTTAATATGTGGGTTTTCAAATTATACTTTCGAGTAAAAGGTGCTGAACAGAATTCACAAATAAATTTATGTTCAGGGATTTTAACAGATTCAAGATTCTTGTACTCACATGGAAAGATGGATATGCATTCTTTACATAGAACTGTTTCAGTAGTGTTGATGATTTCACCTCCGCAACTCTTGCATTTCCCTCCATTCCCAGTCGATGTTGGTTTAGGTGTGATTTCATATGGAATGATGGATGTGCATTCTTCGCACAGAACTGTTTGAGCAGTGTTGATAATTTTCCCTCCGCAACCCTGACATTTCTCTCCATTCATAGTAGATGTTGGTATTGGGGCAATTTCGACAGGTTCAGAATTCTCGTACTCACATTTAAAGATGGATGTGCATTCTTCACATAGAACTGTTTGACCGGTGTTGATGATTTCACTCCCGCAACCATCACATATTCCACATTTATATTCACCCTCGTTCAGTTTCCTTTTCTTCATTGGGGGTGTCATGTTGAAAGATCACACAAATTTACTTGTAAAGTGGTATTACTTGGAAGAAGGTTTGATTTCAACTATGCTCCTCAACCAATGTGTTACAGTTTTATGCAAGTTTCGAAATTAACTATTATTAATAACCATGAGTCAAGTACAATTGGCTTAAGGTTAGCATATAACTTGAAGTATATAATAAGTGATAGCCGGAGGCTGACAAATTATGATAGCTAGTTACACTATTCTGAGTTTAGACCAAACCCTCATTCAAATAATACTAGGCCTACTTTACAAGTGAATTTGTGAAATCTTAGAACATGGCATGTCTATGTGATAAAGTTAATACCAACTATGAAATGATGTAAATCAAATAAATAATCATTGCGGAGGCGAAATCGCCCGAAATACGGTATGTAGGCTACGTGAAGAAGAAGAAGAAACAATGAGAATGGACATGTAGAGTGGTGGTACGGACTCCAACTTTCACCCGAAAGGTTGTTGGTTCGAGTCCTACACTTGCTACATTTTCTGGTCATGCTTCGGAGGGCATGTAAAGCAGGCGGTCCCGGGCCTTCCTAGTTGAGTGTAAGAGAGGGCTTTATAGCCCTAACTCCGCTAGGTTGGCTTAGTAATAGAACAAAAAGTCCTTATTTATTTATTTATTTAAACAATGAGAATGATGTCCGATAACAGGAGGGGGCGACCCCCTTACACTGTGTGAAGAAGAAGAAGAAGAAGAAGAAGAAGAAGAAGAGAAGAAGAAGAAAGGCTAGAAGGTTAGCATATAAGTATAGTATAAAATAAGTGGTAGCTGGAGGCTGACAACGTAGAATAAGAACAATAATGATGCCCGGAGGTAGAAAGCAAGAGTGGCCTAAAAGTGTCCCAGAAACCCCCTGTCATATGATGTGTTGTGGTTTTATAGGCTACAAGGTTAGCATATAAGTAGTATAAAATAATTGATAGCCGGAGGCTGACAACGTACAATAAGAACATAAATGATGCCCGGAGGTAAAAAGCAAGAGTGGCCTAAAAGTGTCCCAGAAACCCCCTGTGATATGATGTGTTGTGGTTTTATAGGCTACAAGGTTAGCATAGAAGTAGTATAAAATAAGTGATAGCCGGAGGCTGACAATGTACAATTAGAACAATAATGATGCCCGGAGGTAAAAAGCAAGAGTGGCCTAAAAGTGTCCCAGGAACCCCCATGCCCGGAGGTAAAAAGCAAGAGTGGCCTAAAAGTGTCCCAGGAACCCCCTTTCTACTCTACTAATATTTGAATTTAAAATAAATCGTTAGGGCCGTTTGCTGATGGGGGTAAAAAAATAAAAATACCTAAATTTTAATGAAAAATGACTAAAAAATAATTTTTCTGTGAAACCTTTCTATCGATGATTTCTTCCTTCAGGTATATTATAGGTGTTAAATTGAGCAACGAAATCGGACAGGTTGCTTTCCCAAAAACCTATTTGGTTTTGTGCAAAAAAAGTTTTTGTTGAAAAAATGGTTGGAAATTTACGCTCAAATGCATTGCGTGCCCTGCCATTATTGGTGTGTGGTATTGTGGTATTGGGTTGGTCTGACGACCTATCTAGAATTTACTTCACCTCCAGTGACGTTAGGTGGACAATCCCCCCCCCCCCCCCCCCCCCCGAGAGATCCGAAATTGGACCATAGGAAAATTATTTACCATGAAATTATTCATTTTCCCTATCTACTAATTTTGAAAATTGGAAAGCATGTTCGTGTAAACTCGAACCGGTTCTATTAAAGTTATATTAAAATTGTAAAATGTTCATATTTCAAGTCCGGATTAAAGTATAAAGGAACGAAGTGAGATAACAAAAAGTCGCGTACTTTGACAGGACGGCTCGAATTGACCTGTAAACTCAAGATTCACCAACACCAGGATTAAGCTAAAACACTTGCCACGCAATCCTCATCCTCGTGATCCACCAATATGCTGCCTACGTATATTGGGAGGGTGAATGTCCCTTTGCACAAGTATTAAAAATGACTCTAAAAGGAAATAAGGCCCGTCCTGTCGAGTTCAGGGTTGAGACTCTCCACCCTAGTGAGTAGGAGGGTAGTCAATGTTGCTGTTCTATTTGCCGTAGTTTGCGGGAAAGCTGTAAGAGGGTTGGCAGAGTCACAGCGCCGCAGACGCACCATCCACGGAACACCAGTCCGATTCGGAAATTTCCCGTGGCATGTTGGCATCTACAAGAACGTCAATCTAACCAGTGAGTGGAAGTATTATTGTGGCGGCTCCCTCATTTCTTCCAATGTAAGTCGCTGCTTTCGGCTCCTTTGAACTGGACAAACAAGTAACGGAACATCACTAAATACTTGCATACTACAACATATACGATACATATGTAGCCATCACTTCGCTGTCCACGAGATGGAACGATGATGCTACCTACTTTGTTTGAGAAGAATCGAAATTAGAAGATATAGAAAAATTTCATACATGTTATGCTTATACTGCCTGCAGGATGAGCTAGGTATTCCGTGTGCTACAGAAAAAATTCTAAATATTAATCATGATGAATGGATGTCGATTAATATATACCAACATGCCTAATAATTTATAGAATTTTTCCATACATCTTATTTTAAAATAATAACTAAGTTGATGAAAATTCTTAGGGAGAAGTAAAATGTGTAAAACAAAGAACTTCTAATATAATATACTAGAAGTACCATTGGCGTTAGTGTCGCATGATCATTTGATTTCCGCCATTTTTGGGCTCACAGCAGGGGGTATTCTGTATTTTATTTAAAAACTAAGAGAAAATGCCGTTTTGTTGCCCTGTTATTATTGCCTATAATTTCATTTTGTATTTGCTACATTTTAAATTTCATAGGGTACAGTATAGTTGTTGTTTTGGATGATTGACATTTTTTGATGCTATTGTTTATTTTTAATCCACATAATTTTTAGTTATTTTGGGAAAGCCCATTAATTATAATAGTGAAGTTAGACAGCCTAAACATTTAATAAAGACACATTTTTTTTTGTTTTAAAAATTATAGGTTAGGTACCATAAGATAACTGTAGAGTTAGGCGCGAAAATCTGAGGCCAAAAGATGGCGGATCTTCTATTGGTCCCCATTGCCGCAAGCAAATCATGTGGAGGTGTAGGGGCTTGCTACGACGTCTCCGACGCTGGCTACTTCCCCCTAACAGAATAAGAGACCCCCGGATGCTCAATGTCCATACAATACTTTTCATAATCCAAAATATATCTTGTTCCCTTATGTTTTACATAGATTGTTATATCAGCTGCGCAATGCTTCAAGCACAACCAACTAGGTGAACGTAACTTGTACCTCGAGGACACAAAGACCATGAGGATAGGCCTGGGGAAGAGGTATATCACGCTACATGACCCCAGGGACAGCGCATTCGCTCAAGATTTCGGGGTAAGCCACCCACATTTCACAGCACTTTTTAAAAATAAGTATAGTCAATGGCTGCCCGTGTATAGGATAATTTACAAACTATTGGTCGGTTCTGGCAGTACGCCGCGTTATTGTTGTGAGTTGAGTCGAAAATGTCAAGAGCTTCGTCTACCGAGCAGAAGTAAACAACAACAATAAAATTTGTGCGACATAGATGGAAGTATATCATAATAACCAACAGAGCATACTTCACGAACATGAGATTACTCAAGTCAAGACTTACATCCAGAGACACTAAGTTAAGGATATATAATTATCGTTATCGCACCGAGCCCAAAGGGATTTTATTAGCGGAAGGTCCGAAAGGAAATGTCAGAGGTCAGGACATGTAGAGTAGTGGAAGGGACTCTGACTTTCACCTGAAAGGTTGTTGGTTCGAATCCTACACTTCCTACATTTTCTTGCCATGCTTCGGAGGGCATGTAAAGCAGGCGGTCCCGGGCCTTCCTAGTTGAGTGTAAGAGAGGGCTTTGTAGCCCTAACTCCGCTAGGTTGGCTTAGTAATAGAACGAAAAAGTCCTTATTTATTTATTTATTTATCTTTATTTAGAGGTATGCAAAAAACAAAAAAAAAGTTGCATTCCAAATGGGACGTTTATTTGCATTTTCATCCGATTTTGGGTACAGTGAACTTTGAACCAAATCTTTAAAATCTACTGTATATAGGCTTACATCTATTCATTTATTATTGTCCATTTTACTCACAGCACATTACAGTGTGCCGTTGTATATTTCACCAAAGGAGCTACGTATATAGTTTGTATTTTTATATATACTGTATATAGCAAACCACCATTTTTCGGACTGTCCGGTGTTACACCGTCTTTGTCTATTTAATTCAGATTAATAAACGGGTGATTCTGCCAGAATGGACAGGATCCTACGACGATTACCAGTATGACATAGCTATTGTAATTCTGGACGGACAAGCCATCTTCAGCTCTGCGGTCCAGCCCATTTGTCTGGACATTGACAGAAACAACAACGAAGAGGACCAACTTGTGACCGGCGCTATTGGATTGGTAGGCTACCAGCAAATATAATCATTTATTCATTGTAATTTTAGCCTGCGAGTGACTTGTGAACACAAGTTGTTGGCTTGCAGTAACCTGCAAGACGGAAGTATACTGTTATGTTCGATGGTCACATCCAATGACTGCACATGCTAGTATAGTAGTGTTCGTCGGGTTAATAACGACTTAGGCCTCATATTTGGGCCCATAGAGCGACCCCGACTTGACTGTCCTATATGCCAGCCCATAGGACAGCTGACCTCCTGATTATAGTGGATTCCGAACCACTTGGGAAACACAGTCAAGTCACACGATTAGTTCGGAAGTGAGCAGGACAAGTCCTACCATGTTTCCCTACCGGCACTGTGCACACGACCAAATTATGTGCTGCTTTGAACCTACTCTGGTCCGCTGGAGTCAACTTGGTATGGCGGCCAGCCACTGCACATGCTAGATATTGCCAGTAACCTGTCAGACGCGTCACTCTTGCTGGGCTAATTTTTTTATTTTATTTTCAAATTTTTCTCTGGGGGAGACCCCCAGGCCCCCCTCAATGGTAGCTTTATACGTCGTTATAATATCTCAATTGTACTACTTGCAAACATTGGCGTAAATAGGGGGTCCTGGGCTAAGCCCCCCCCCCTCCCAGAAGTACCCGTAGTCCCCCAGGATTTCTGATGACAAAGACGTTATGGAGGTGAAAGGCCAACACAATCCACAATAACGAAAGGGAAATTCTTGGTATGCTGACAGACATCATGAAAAAAATTAACATATTGACCTAGTACTTTCAAAAAATGTATTACTCAAAATGCTTAAAACCACAATATTTCAGACCTATTTTTTCAAAATTTTTCTTCGGGGGAAGACCCCCGGGCCCCCCTCAGTGGTCAGTTTGGTTGGCTTAGTAATAGAACAAAAAAATACAAGATTTATTTACTTATTTATTTATTTATTCGTCTGTAAACTCTCAACTGTATTGCTTGCAAAATGCGTAAAGCCTCCTTAATTTGGGCCTATTTATCAATTTTTTCTCTGGGGGAGACCCCTGGGCCCCCCTTTCTCCAGGGTAGAATATTCAAAAAACCTCACTACTTTGGGCCCAGTTATCATTTTTTTTTTCTCCGGGTGAGACCCCCGAGCTGCCCTTTATCCAGGGTATAATATGCGTAAAACCTCACTAATTTATCGATTTTTTTTTTCTCCGGGGGATCAAAGTGTTGGGGTCTTAAAGCCCTCCCCCCTCATGGGCAGTTCCTAGATATCCCCGGACTGTTATTCGTTTATGCAAAAATTAATATGTGCGGGAATTTCGCATAGACATCGCTGTCACACACTTATTTCAGATGAAGGATATAAAAGGTCCGCATTTTACAAAAATTCCTGTATGACCATTTTCATAAATTATTTACGAACTATTTTATGTAAATTATTCCTCGTCTTTACGCGCCATTCGAAGCTCCGGAGGTGATAATTCGCCATTATTCTTTAATTCCTTTCGTGTGATTGATCTAAATTTTGTTTTACGAGTCTGTTTCTCTTCACCTGCCATGTTTGCCCTGAAACCTCCTCTTCCTATCTTTCTCCTTCTTCCCCCCCCCCCCAAAAAAAAATTCATGTGGCATACTGAATACTTGAGTGCCTACTTGTCTTGTCGAAAGTAATTTAGGCAGCTAAAAGTTCCCCTTTCTATTGTAAGTAGTTACCGTACTAATTTACACCATCAAAACAGTTTATCATCACATCAGCAAATTGTCTAATAACTGTCCATAAAATTTTGGGAAGGTTGGAGACGGGCGTTAGATAGAAATCCCGTTTGAAAAAATTTAGCGCCCTTCAAGATGGCGCTAGCTAATTGTAAACATCCCTCGTAGTCATGACTAGAAACAACGTCAATGAGTCCAAAAAACCGAGTACGTGAAGCTTTTGGTATCAGCGTACCGGTAATTAAGTTGGACGGTTGTTTGAGTTATGATCGGCTCGTTTCATACACTCCCGCCTAAAATTAGCAATAAAATTTTAAGTTTAAATTTGTTAATATAAATACCCCTTACAACTAGGAGCCATGTAGTTTTTTTCCAACTCCAGTCAGCACAACAATTTGTTTCCCATGCCAAACCAGATTTTTAAATTATTTTTTTAACGTTAGGACGGCTGTTAGAAATTGAATTGAACGAATATCTGGACGCTAGTTCATAATTTATTTTTTGCAGTGAACAACAATTTTAATTTTTACATTTTATAAAAATTTTAAAACTTTGTCTGATTTTTCACAAGTTCCAATCATCCAATTCACTGTACAGTTGAAGGTAACCCTAAGAAAATTTAATTTAGATCAAAAAGCGCAATGCGGACACGCGGACAGCTGTTAGAATTCAGACTTAAAAATTGTGCTAAACATTTAGGATGCTTTATTATTTGGTAAAATGAGATTGGCAAGCTGTAAATTGACAACCTTTACAACTGTCATAAGCTTATTAACTAAGATTTATCAACATGAAGGATAAAAAGGGTCCGGACATAAAATGTACGTTTTCAGGAGAATGACCCAGCTACTGGTCTTAACAATTTTTGTACTTTGATATCATTGATTCATTGATACTATCAACTTACATTAAATCTCATTTCCAGGGCTCTAGAACCGATATTTCTTGTAAAATTAAATATTATAGCCTATAAAAGAACCGGTCCGAGTTTACTCGAATATAATTTCCAATTTATCAATTAGTAGGGAGAGAAAATGAATAATTTCATGGTAAATAATTTTCCTACGGTTAAATTTCGGATATCTCGGGGGGGGGGGGGGGTGTCCACCTGACGTCACTGGAGGTGAGGTAACCTCAATATATTTAAAACACATTACAACACAGTAATAATGGCAGGGCAGGCAATGCATCATTTCAGCGTGAAGTATCTATAATTTTTTCAAAAAAAAATTTTGGCGCAAAAGCAAATAGGTTTTTGGGAAAGCCAACTGTCCGGTTTCGTTACTCAACTTAACACCTAAAACATGCCTGAAGGTAGAAATTATCGATAGAAAAGTTTCGCAGAAATATTATTTTTTAGTCATTTTTCATTAAAATTTAGGTATTTTTATTTTTTTACCCCCAGAAGCAAACTATCAAGGGGTGAGCGACCCCCCGCATTTTATCAACATTAACAACAATTACAATATATGTGAATTTAAAAGAAATCGTTGGAGCCGTTCTTGAGAAATAATTTTTTTTTTTGACGTTTTTTTGGAGTTTTTTGAGAATGAAACCCCCCCAAATTGAGTTAGCCCCAAATAAAAAAAATGATTCTGAGGTATGATTTTTTTGAACCTACATGCCGAATTTCATCAAAATCGACCGAGTAGTTTGCCCGTAAATCGATGCACAGACAGACAGACAGACAGACAGACATTTCGTAAAAACCACTTTTTTGGGTTCCTGGGATCTGAAAAAGTGTAAATCCGTTGAAATCTCGGAATCGAAAATTTCGACCATCACAAAGCTTTCCTCATACTACGTATAAATTGGAAAGCAAAAAAAAAAAGGCAGGCTGTGGGGCGTCCGATTGTCTCTTTGCTGTTTGTTGTTGTTTTCAGGTTCCAGGTTGGGGGTATACGGAGAAAAAAGAAGCCAGCGATGAGCTTTTAGTAGCAGAAATGCCATATGTCGACAGAGAGACTTGTGAAAAGGAAACGAAGATGTTTAAATATTTGAAGAAAGATAAAATTTGTGGTGGAAATAAGACAACAAGTGAGTAGCTGTGACTAATATTCTACGCCAAACATGCATAATTATTAAAGAGATGATAAGGTAGGATGTAGTGCCCGCATACACAACTTTTAGAAGCTAGTATTTATTTCACAGTCTACGTATAGAAACACATACAGTACCTACCTTAAATAATATTAATAATTGTCTTAAAACCATTAAATCTCCTCCAATGAGACATAGTGGATGAAGAAAGTAGTCATAGGCCTACACCTGCAACGATTTCAGGGAAGCCTCATAAACTTTTTGTATTTTCTTCGATATTCGATTATAAAACACAGAAATCGGTCTTAACATACGCTTAACTGTGGTTACCCTGTCAACATGTTTCACCATTGCAGTACCGTACCTATATCACACGTTTCGCTCAATCGTCGACCCCACTTTCAACCTTTTAAAACGCTATGTAGACGACTACAAAAACATACATATTATATTCTATCGTTATAATTGAACAAGAGTTAAACGCAAACTAAGTAAAATATTACTCACTAAATCGGGATAGACAGAATAAATATAATCTAATTACGGAACCTTAGGAATCGGGTTCATTGCTGTAGCAAATTGAAAATCTCCCTAAAAGAGCACGCAATCATAAAACCAAACTTTGTTGATTTTGCTAAGTAACGGTAGATTACAGTTGTACCGTGACCATGCCGTATTGAAAGTCTATCGTAACCAAGCCCTTCCTTTATTCTATGATGCAGACATACATACGGTATACAAACTGTATGTAACTTAGTAGGCCGTATTTACCGTATACACACAATACATATGCAAACATGATGCACTTCGTATTTCTGTTTTAGAGCAAACAGTCTGCAGTGGAGACAGCGGGGGAGGCTACGTGTTCAAGGATTCCAAAACCAACACATTTTTCCTTCGAGGGATCGTCAGTGTGGGCACACCCAACTGTAAAGGTGACGACTACGCGCTCTTTACCAAGGTATCCAAGTACGCGGAATTGATCAACCAATACTACGAGTACAACTAGCTAACGTATTTATTAATTTGTACGATGTCGTTGTCGTTACAAGGTAAAATAATGACTATGTGATGTGAAAAGACTGCTCTCATATGCTCAGTACTGAATATTATAATGTATTTTTGTACTTAAACATTATGTTATCCATTCCAACTTTCCCGTTTTTAATTTAGTACAAGTATTCGTTTCTGGGTTGTACCGAAGGTAATGTCAAAATTATTGCTCTTGGTTCTTTTCAGAGAGTGCGAGTGTGGTGAAACTATAGACCATATTGGGCTCAGTTGTACATTAGAATATATATTGCCGTGATGATTTTAATAATAATTAGACAGGCTTTAATAAAAACTATAAGGGTTACTTACTTATATTAAATGTCTAGGTCTCTATGGCTCGTTAAATACAAAATAGGCCTAGAAATACGGTATTTTACAACAAACAAATAACTTTTCCAACATTAAAACTTTTATTGCGCGCAGTTGGAATTTACGCGCTATTTCATGTAACTTATCTGGGTAATTTAGTTTAAAAGTGCGAGTAACTATAGTAGGTGTATATAGCTATTGGTAGGCCCTAAATTAATGACGAATGTTTTCTGGAAGCATTAAAAAATACGTTTAAGTTTGTCAAGTTTTAAATTCATACCGAAACCTATTCGAAATGATAGCACGTTGATCTCACATAAATGGATTAACTACTATAGATATACAGTATGAGGCTATGCGTCCACTCAGGAATAATGTTTGATTTACCAAGGCCGCATGTAAGGGCTTATTGGGCTGCAGGCCTCCCTCACACAGGGTCAGTGGCACGAATCTTCATCTTCCAGGTGTTCCGGTCATGGGTGCCATCCGGCGAGAGACCGAGGGTCCATAGGTCCTCCCTCACTTTTGTTTCAAGGAACAACCTCGGTAGTCCTATAGGTCTTAGGCCCTCCACCGTATAGACGTATAGTCCCTCATACGTTGTAGCAGGTGTCCATCTTCTCTTCCTGTCGTATGGCCCCACCACGCCAGTCTTTGTTCCTTGACTTTTTACCTAGTATGGTAACATGAATATGTCTTGTCACAGCCTTAGCTTCAACTTATTCATATTTTTCACCCTTCAGTATTCTGATGTCTGGTTACGCCACTGCCGTTGCATTTGGCTAGCTCAGTAGTGCATAAGCGACACTAGGCTTTCCTAAGAATGGGCGCGCAGCTTATTCAGAACTGCTGAGGGTACTCGAAATTGTTAAACATAAATAATTAGATTACTCGTGACTTCGTGGCATTTCATTTTAATAAACATAGAGTTTTTGTTATTTTTTGTTTATCCAAATTGTTGTAAAACACTGCCAGTCACCGTTGCCAGCAATGAACAATTTTTTTCAGTGCTGAAACATGAGAAGTCGTACCTTTAGACAAAGATGACAGATGAGCAACCATGTGACCTAATGATATACGAGTATAATGATAATAGCAGAAGTCATACGGAGCTCCCCCTTGACGAGTATGATGAGATAATATGATAGCCGATAGGTCTTGAGACTAGTTCTGGCCTACACAGCCTGTACATCTCGGCAGTTTTCTTCCATGTCAGTATGTGGTCGGTGTAGTGTCTGAGCGCATAGGTTCAGTATTATTAGTTATTGCTATGCTTGCGTATTGTTTTTCCTCATTTCTGGATTTTTTATTATCTCTGGTAAGTAACTTATTGCTTTCCTAATGCCTAACTGCTATTACTATTTGTTCATATTGTGTTCCTATTCGAAAACGATAGTACAGAGACAGCATTGTAATGGTCGAAATTTTATGTATCGCGAGCTCTAGATTTACACGTTTTGAGGTTGGCTACCAGGAGCCCAAGAATGTTTGTGGCTTTTACGACATGTCTGTCGGTCAGTCTGTAACTTAATTTGGAGCCAAACACTCGCTAGAATTGCAATGCAATGCGACATGTACACGTAGGTTCACATTAATGTTTTGGACACCGTAACTTAATTTTGGGGACGAAATTAGAAAAAACTGGACTTGGCGGGATTCGAACCCTCGACTGAAACTAACTAGGTAGGTTACTACTACTCATTATTAATTTAAAAAAACTTTTCACTTATTAATAAAACACGCAAGGTCTCATACTCGTTGACAGTTTGATTCAGGTAGTAAAAAATATTAAAAAAGTTTAATGAAAAAATGGCTAAAAAAATAGTTTTTGTGAGGAAACTTTCTAGCTATGTTCCTAACTTCAGACATGGTTTCGGTGCTAAATAGCAAGTAACAAACCAAATAGGTTGCTTTCACAATAATGGTTTTAGTTTTGAAGAAAACATGATTCAATTTTCAGTTCAGTTCAGGTTAGCCATTATTAACTGAGATATTCACCGTGGCAAATAGTCGCAGTTTAAGGCTTCGTCAAAAACAAGTACACCCCTAACATAAAACAAACAAAAACACAATTAGTTAGTAAGTTAGTGGATTAGCAGGTTAGCCAGACTTTTTTCTCAAAACATTTATAAACAATCTTTGTAAATTTAACTCATGTCCATTATTCAGACGGATGCGACCCACTGGTGTCCCAAAAGTTGGATATAGCCTGCTACAACGCTGAATCCCAACTCCTGAGGTACTCATGTAACAACATTCTGCCGAACAACTCGGTTGCGTACTTCCGTTGTCGGCAGGACATCCGCAAGGACATCGAGTCGTTGGAATATAGCAAGCTGACGTGCATCAATGGCGAGTGGGACAAGTTTTTTTTTTTTTCATTCCAATTCCAAAAAGCAACCAAAAAAGCCATTAAACAAAGCTCTAACACGATACCCCAAGATATAGCCTATAAATTTACCAACATGAACCCCGTAGCTCCTTCATTTTTTGGTCTGGTTAAACTTCATAAACCCAATCAACCTATCCGCCCAGTAGTTTCGTATAACAGTGCCCCAGCCAGCAAAGTAGCTAGTTTTCTCAACAAACACATTCGCGAGCTATCAAACTTCACACCCCGCCACAGCGTCAAAAACTCATTCGAGTTGGTTTCCCGCCTTAAGCACCTTTCCTTATCCAGCAATGCCAAACTCGTCTCTTTCGATGTCAAAAATCTGTTTACTAATATTCCCGTACCCGAAGTACGTAAATTAGTTGCCCAGTCACTCTATCACAATAACACCTCGAACAGCCTTATCTCTGAGACCCTCCTTCTGTTAGACACATGCACTCATCAAAACTATTTCCGCTTCGAATCCGACTACTACCAACAAAAAATAGGCCTACCTATGGGTTCTTCCCTTTCTCCCCTTCTTGCTGAAATTTTTATGGATAACTTCGAACACAAACTTCTACACAATAAAAATCCCCTAGTTAAATGTATATCTTTCTGGACAAGGTATGTGGATGATATCTTCTGCATTTGGACAGGAAGTAACAGACAACTAGACAATTTCTTAAGTTTTATCAACACAATTCACCCAAAAATCCAATTTACCATGGAAGTAGAAGAAAACAACTCCCTGAACTTCTTAGACCTCACCATCACCAAAAATAATAGTACCCTAGACTTCAAGATATTTCGTAAAGAAACCCATAGCGATAATATAATCCCTGTTGATTCTTCTCACCCATTTCAGCACAAACACGCAGCATTCCATAGTATGATTTTTCGACTCCTTAACATCCCTATGAATCAAACCAACTATAATAATGAATTAAATACAATAAAACAAATTGCCCAAAATAACAATTTCAATCTCAACCTAATAGACAGAATCCTACGACATCACAAAATCAAACACAACCTCAAACTAATTTACCCCCCAGGGAGCTTAAACCCGGTAACCAATAAATCATATTTCAGGGTACAATACATAGAAAAAATCACAGAAAAAATTAGTAACCTCATTTCTTCTACAACAGACAAAACACCAGCCCCGTACAATCGCAACAATTTGGCCAATAAACTCATGAACTGCAAAACCAAACCAGAAAAAGAAAAAGGCAATGGAGTTTACCGTCTAAATTGTAACGATTGTAACGCAATTTACATAGGCCAAACAGGCAGAAGCTTTAAAACTAGGGTCAGAGAACATATAACAGGTATAGGAGACACCAACACCAACAGCACTTTCGCGAAACACCTTAACTCGGAAAACCACACATTCGATCCTCACAATTGGACAGCCCTACACAAAATAAAGAAAAGTTACACTTTAAATTTTTTTGAAAATGTTGAAATCAAAAGAGCTTTACACAATAGGGAAAAATTAACAAACGACATAACATTCACACAATCATCCCCTCTAATAGATCTAGCTAGTAGGTTAGGAATAGGTAACCAGCCACGCCCCCTCCCACCCCCTCCTCCCCCCGCTCCCAGTCCTATATAAACCAAGGTTTCCTCTCCCTAGTCACATTTGCATCTTCTCCTCGAGTTGAGCAAGTCTCAAATCGCAGATAAGGTGTAACTGTGCTAGTGGGTTTCCCTCTGTAGATGGCAGTTCTTGCCGAAAGCGCTCAGGGTTTTATACTAACACAAGTGGGTTTCTTAGACAAAGTTAATTTCTTAACGATTATTTGGGTTTTACTAATTCGGGTTGTTATAACAAGTTTTTCTAAAACTCTAAGTTTTTGTTATTTTTTGTTTACTGATAATTTCATTCTATATTTCTGGTAGACTATATAGGCGTATCTGTTAGCAAATCAAGAAACCTGACAATTTTTACAATTGGCATGGATATTTCTGACGACTGAAAATCAAGAGTGCGAGGAAAAGTTACACATTCTTCCTTCCCAACTATAGTAGTTCAGGCCTGCAGGGCTGCCGAAATTTAATTTAGCACCGGTAACAAGTTTATTCGCAAATTTTAAATCAGCTGTAATTCATTTTTATATTGCAATAACCTACATTTATGCCCCTCTAATCAATATATAAAAATTTAACTTTATGTGCATTATTCAGACAGATGCGACCCACTGGTGTCCAGAAAGCTGGAGATAGCCTGCGTCAGCGCTGAATCCGAAGTACTCCCCTGTAACGAGACACTGCCGAACAACTCTGTAGCGATCTTCCGCTGTCAGGACACCTACCAGGCCGTCGAGTCGCTGGGCTACAGCAAGCTGACGTGCATTAACGGAGTGTGGGACAAGCCGTTCTCAGACCGGTTCTGCAGGCCAGGTACTTCTCTCCAAGACACAAGGCCCCGGTCTTATGTAACTTTGCCTTCATAAGGCTATATACCCCGCAACTTTTTCATTTATCTATTTTGTCGGTTAGCATGGCGTTTTTTAAGAACCGGGACCCGAACAAGGACGGATCCAGCCCATGGGGGGGGGGGTAGTTGAAGGTCAAAATAGGAAAAAACATATGTAGGATCAGGAGCGTAATAAATTAACTTAATAATAGATTTCCTAAATTTGGGAGGGGCCCCTCCTGTATCCGTCCATGCGTACAGGACGCGATTCAAAGAAAGCCATAGAAGCTAAAACACTGGCCACCCAATCCTCATACTCGCAATCCACCGATATATTGGGAGGATGAAAGACCCATTGCACGAGGTTAAAAAAATGACTCTACAACTAAATTTGTCGATTTAAGGGCTAAGATTCTCCATTGTAGTGCGTGGTGCTGTTCCATTTGTTTATAGTTTGCGGGAAAGTAGTCAGAGAGTCCATACTCCCGCTGCGTCGCAGTCGCACCATCCATGCCACACCAGTTCGTTTCGGAAATTTCCCGTGGCATGTTGGCATTTACAAGAAGGACAATCAAACCAGTGAGTGGAAGTATAAATGCGGCGGATCCATAATTTCTCCCAATGTAAGTTGAAACTTTCGGTTGTTTTGAACTGGACGTACAAGTAACGGAACATCACTAATTACTAGCATACTGTAGACATCAGATCTTTGTTCGCCAGATGTTTAACACCCGGCAGTTTACATTTGGAGTAACTCGAAAGTATTCAGAAAGTCAACGTTAAGCGCACCAATGAGCAATTTTGTACTAGTCCTCAGAAACTGAAAGATAAGAAGGTTTTTAAGCCCTGTTACCGCCACCCCCAATTTAACTGCCCTCAGAAGTCACATAGGCCTAAGTGCGCAATTTATGCAAAAAGATAGCACACTGGGCTAATTGTTGCGAAAAGGCCTCTCAATCGGCAAAAAGGCTAAAGATGACGAGGAAAGATGTCGATAATGACAATGATAATATACATATATATATGGTGTTCTGTGAGTTATATAATAGTTCAGCGATGAATTTCAATACACAAATGCAATGTTAAATATCCGATACGGTACGGTACCTAATAAATGGATATCTTTTGCAGTATTGGTCATTCCCTCTTGATCAAACATCTTCTTACAAACATCTTCCATGGTCACATTAGGGAATAGATGATTAATTGTATTCTTAGGGGTAATGAAATGTGAAAAATGGCCCGAAGCTGCCCACTTCCCCCTAACAGAACGAGTGACCACCGGATGCTCAAACTTAAAATTCACACTATACTTTCCATAACACAAAAATTATCCTGTTCCCTTATGTTATCCATAGATTGTTATATCCTCTGCGAATTGCTTCAAGTACATGAAACCAGTCGATCGTAACCTGTACCTCGACGACACGAAGGACATGCGGATAGGCCTGGGGAAGAGGTACGTCAAGCTGCACGACCCCAGGGACACATTCGCTCAAGTTTTCGGGGTATGTCACCCACATTACCACAGCACAGCCTGGGTAGGATAATTTACGAACTGGCTCTAGCGGAGGAGGGTCGTTTAATAATTGTGAGTTAGCTAAGTTTACGACATAATATTGCACAGGATAATGTATTACAACATTACCATCTTCGTATCTACGGGTGGGGGGGGGCTATGGGGAATATAGCCCCCCCCCCTCCCATTAGGTTCATCAAAATGCGTGAAACTCCACTATTTCAGTCCTATTTTACACAAATCTTCTCCCGGGGGAGACCCCGGGCCCCCCTCGTGCTCAATTGTATTGATTCCCTATATTATAGAAACCTTGTTGCTCTGAAAATGCGTAAACCCCCAATATTTCAGCCCTATTTTTCAAATATTTTCACCCTCTGGCCCATGCGCTAAGGACACACTATTTTACTTTTTCTTCTTATTTAATCTTAGCCCCCTCCTTGGTCTCATTCTGGATCCGCGTCTGAACATTACGGTAAGATGTAATGCCAGTAGCTGACGCCCCAGGTGCCACATCTCCCGGGGGCGCCAAATTTGACAAAAGAAATAAACATACATAAGTACGCACAAAAAATAACAGCATAAAGCTAATTAAACTTATCAAAATATAAATAGCTGAACACACTGTAATCATTTGGATTTAATTATAGATTTGGGGGGTTTTTATAGGCAGTAGGCTAAAACAACCTGCAATTAACATTGCTTTATCAAGATTTTGACATTTTCACTTCTTTGACATTTCCAGCGGTCATTCTTTGAATGAAAATTAATATTAAAAAACTAATTCCGAGAATCTCTCTTCTTGTCCAGGGGCACTCCATCCATAAAGCGAACAAGGCGCCCACTGAAAGCCTTAAAGCCCCACCATTTTGTTGACAGTTGCTTTTTTGGGCCTATTTATTCAAAATATGATAACTAAGACTTCGCCTGCGAACTCTAAACAGTTTTGTTGACAAAACCACCCTTTTTCAGGCCAATTTTCTCTAAGAAATTCCCCGGGCCTCCTTTGTTTGCAGTTATATACTTCGCCTCTAAAATCTAGCTGTTCCTGCTCTCAAAATGTTTATTATATTGCAGTATTAAATATGGTAGGCCTATATATATCACTGACATTGGTTGAAGAGGTAACCTCCTCGCTATAACTGAAATGAATTAGAGGATATAGAAAAAATCGGACTTGGCGGGATACTAACCCCGGTTAGGAGTAGATCGAATCCAGTTTGTTTTATAGGTTCGCTAAAGGCTTTACCTAGCTCTAATCAAATCACCAACTTTCGCTTTAATACATTGCTAACTTGCTGATGTAGCTAGAAAGACCCCAGCTTTTAAGACAAATAAGAAAAAGGTCGTCAAAGATGATGTCTATTTACTTAAAGCCAATGTCTACATTTTGGATTGTACATTTTTATCGGTGGAAGCAATATGTCAGAGGCATACAAAAAACAAACAAAAATCCTTGCTAAGTAGCATCCCGATTTTTTTTTTTTTAAATGATAAAATAAGTAATTATCATCCGACTTTATGTACATAGGGGTAGCTAAAGAGAACTTTAAACCAATTCTTTAAAGGCCTTCTTCTCTTCTTAAGGTTACAATCTTAGCTATTGGTTGGCATCAACTCCCTCCATATCGTCCTCCAGTTTACTCGGTCCTCGATCTTCCGCTTCAGTTCTTGATATGATATTGCTCCTGCGTCTTCTTTTACTTGATCCATGAATTCCTTCTTCGGCCGTCCTCTTCGGTTATTTCCCTCTACTGTGCCCTCGATAATAGTGTGTACCAGATTTTCGTGCCTTAGCAAATGCCCCATCCATTTCGCTCTCCTGATTCGTATTTGGGCTACTAACTGTCTTTCTTCCCCGATAGCGTCTAGCACTCTTTCATTTGTCACATGGTCCCTCCAGCTGATCCGTAACATCCTTCTGTAACACCACATTTCGAAAGCTTCGAGTTTCTTTAGTTCCTTAGCTGCTATAGTCCAGGTTTCACAGCCGTACAATGAAACACTCCACACACATGTTTTTAGAAATTGCTTCCTGATGTTTAGTTTTATGTTATAGGATTCCAGAATCTTGGATTTTTTATTGAATGCCACCTTGGCTTGTTGGATACGGCTGTTTATTTCTATCGCTGAGCTATTGTCTTCTGTTATTGTGCTGCCCAGGTACTTAAATTGCTTCACACTGCTGAGATCTACTCTGTCAAGGGATGCATATGCTTGGCTAATGTCATCCTTATTCTTCACAACCATGACTTTGGTTTTACTTTTATTTATGGTCATATTATATCCTCTTGTCAATATGTCCTGCATTGTTTCTAAGGCACGCTATAGTTCCTCTTCGTCGTCAGCGATAAGTGCAATGTCATCAGCGAAACGTATCATGTCAACTTTTACCCCCTGCACTCTCACAACTCTTACGTCAAGCAGCGATTCTCTCATCTCGTTTAAGGCCATTTGTATGTATATATTAAATAGTGCTGGTGATAACGAACATCCCTGTCTTACCCCCTGACGTATTCTGGCCTCTCCAATTTCTGTCCCAGACCTTATCACTACCACTTCATTCTTGTATAGCGCCCATATGATTTTCCTGTCCTTGTGCTTGACTCCAGACTTTTTTAGTATTTCGAAGAGCTTTTTCCATTGGACTTTGTCAAAGGCCTTCTCCAGGTCAATAAAACCGATATAAGTTCTACGGTTTCTTCTTAGTCTTTTTTCTAGCAGTACTCTTAGTGATACAATCGCTTCTCGTGTTCCTCTGCCATTGCGGAACCCAAATTGGTCTGGGGTTAATCGCTCTTCAATTATCGGATTTATTCTCTTTAGAATTATATTGGTCAGGATCTTGGACGCATGGGAGATTAGGCTGAGCGTTCTATGTTGTTCGCATTTGGTGGTCCCATCCTTCTTAGGCAGTGCCACAATAATGCACTTCTCAAAGTCTCTTGGTATCGAGCCAGTGTTGTACATTTTACAAACCAGTCTATAGAGCTCTTCCATGCAGTTTTACCCAATATTTATTAACAATTCTGCTGGTATATCGTTTACTCTTGGGGCTTTTTTAGCTTTTAACTTTTTTACCGCTAGATCAAATTCGTCTCTAAGTATGTTGTCTCCTAACTCACTGTCGTCTGGTTCGTTTTCAAGTATTTCATTCTCATTGACAACACTATTTCCATCATACAGTTGTTCAATGTATTCCTGCCATCTTTTGTTTATGGCATCGGCATCATACAGTATTTTCCCATCTGCGCTTTCGATCACCGGTGATTGTCCCTTTTTATTCTTAAAGAAGCTCTTAGCCATCATGTACGCAATGTCTGTGTTTCCTTTCGCCATATGCTCCTCAATTTCAAGACAGTTCTCCTGGTAGTAGCACTCCTTGGCAAGCCGCGATTCCTTGTTAATCTTGTTTCTCAAGGTTTTATACCTTCTTTGGCCTGCTTCCGATTTGTCCTTTTTGGCTTCCCTCCTTTGCCCTATTAGCTCCAGGATTTCCTCTGTGATCCATTCTCTTCGTGCTTGTGGTCTATCATTGTTTCGGACTTCTTGGTCTACCACTTGTAGTATATTGTTTTTAATCTGGTTCCACCATCCCTCTACATCGTCATTGTCTCTTTCAGTAAGGCCCTCTGATGTCTTTGTTTGGTACCGCTCTAGGACAACGCCATCTTTTAGCTTTGAGAGGTCCCATCGCTTTTTCGTTCCCTTTTGCAGTTTTTTCAATTTTATTCTGCTTTTGGTCAGTACCATGTTGTGGTCGCTTTCTATGTCGGGGCTGGAGTAGCTTCTGCTGTCTTTTATTTGGTTCTTATACCTGCCGCGCACTATAATGTAGTCGATTTGGGTTCGGGTTCTACCGTCAGGAGCTTGCCAGGTGTACCGTCGTCTTGGGTGGTGCTGGAAGAGTGTGTTGGTGATCACTAGGTCGTGCTTTGAGCAGAATTGTACCAGTCTGTTACCGCGATTGTTTCTATTTCCAAGCCCGTAAGGTCCAACCGTCGAACCACCTCTTCCCAGTCCCTCAACTGCATTCCAATCACCCATAATGACTAAGTTTTCATTTGCTTTCACACCCTTCATTAGTTCTTCTATACTTTCATATAGTATCTCTACGTCATTACCGTCGTATGTGGACGTGGGCATGTATACTTGTATTATGACCGTATCCACGGGCTTGGTTTCTATTTTTACTAGTATTATTCGGCCGTTGTATTGTACATAGCTTTTAACTCTCTTTCCCCATTCTTTACCCAGCACTACCCCCACTCCTCCTTGGCCGGGTTTGCCCTCAATGCAGCCAGTATGGATCACTCTAGTATCTCCGGTCCAGAAATCACCACTTTTCGGCCATCTCATTTCTGCAATTCCGATGACATCCAGCTGCATTTTTTTCATCTCTTCCTTCAGGTTCTCTAATTTGCTGTTTTGGAGCAACGTCCTGACGTTCCATTTGGCGTATCTCGCTCCTCCGTCCTTGTGGTTCTTCAATTCTTTCTTCTTTGTCTTCTTTTCTTCTCTGCTGTCGCATTGTCTGCTTCTTTCTTCATTCACAGTCGTCGTATTGTCCTTGGTCTTCTTCTTTCTTGAGTCGTTTCGAGTAGTCCCCACCCGGAGCTCCGAACGGGGGACTTTTTTATCTCCGGAAATTGTTTTTACTTGAGACTTTTTCATTATTGTTGCTGGTCCTGGGGATGCTATGTGTGGCCTTTAATGCGGTGGTTTTCCGTTTCCTTCCGCATCCTAATGCCGTTGACTCCTTATGAGTTCCTCCGCCTTCGGGGTTAGTTTCCTAAACCCAGGACAATAGAGTGCCCTTGCCCTAACTCCGAAGAACTAGGTGGGGGTCTTATACCGGACCCTTTTCGGTACAGTTAGGCTTATTTATTGGCGGCCATAATCGCCAAGTCACAAAGAGTCATCGGGCTCATGTGGCATTTTATAGGAAAGCCCACACCACTTGGCTTTCCACCACGCCCTCATTCTTTGCCGCTGCTTGGTCAGGGACTGTTTATTCAGTATATTCGCAGCTAGCCACCACTATCTGGTGGCCGTTTCACTATCCGCCATCTGTGACCCCGCTAGTGGCCTGTAGCTTAGCCCTAGCCTACGGTACATCTATTCATTTATTATTGTCCATTTTCCTCACGGCACATAATAATGTACTTATTGTATATCACCCCATGGGAATACAATATATTGAATGTTGTAGTAATCGGTATTCCACCATTTTCCGGACTGTCTGGTGTTACAGCATCTTTGTGTATTTCTTGTTTTATAATTCAGATTAATAAAGTGGTGATTCTGCCAGAGTGGACAGCGTTACACAACGGCTTCCAGTATGACATCTCTATTGTAATTCTGGACGGACAGGCCATCTTCAGCTCTGCAGTCCAGCCCATTTGTCTGGACATTGACAGAAATAACGACGAAGATTACCAACTTGTGACTGGCGCTATTGGATTGGTAGGCTACCAGCAAATATAATTATTGTAATTTTAGTCTGTAAGAGGCGATAGCTGGTGAACACAAGTCCCTGATATGTTTGACGGTCTCAAAGCCCGTCCACATGCTAGATATTGCCAGTAACCTGTCAGACTTGTCACACTTGCTGGTCTGATGGGGTTTGGTACAATTGTGTGAGGGACGGTTATTGAGTAAGTTGTTGGTGAAAGCCGTAGTATAGTGGATAACGATCAGGACTTTCGTCCACTTTTTCGCCTTTGGGACCAGTTCCTTTATCATCCGACAAGCTAGCTGGGCTGGTATTAGTGTCACCGCTACATGTTGAATCCTGTATTAATACTGTGCATTCATCAGGATCTAAATCCTCTACTTATATGCTCTTTGAAATGTCATATCCAGGGCTCTAGAACCGATATTACCTGTAAACATCAATATTATTTAAAAAGAAATGCCTCTTTGCTCGTATGCTGTTGTTTTTAGGTTCCAGGTTGGGGTCATACGGAGAAAAAAGAAGAAAGCGATGAGCTTTTAGTAGCAGAAATGCCATATGTTGACAGACAGACTTGTGAAAAGGAAACGAAGATGACTGTATATTTGAAGAATGACAAAATTTGTGGTGGAAATAAGACGACAAGTGGGTACCTGTGACGTTTAATACGCGAAATATTTACATAATTACAAAAAAGTAGATGCGATATGATATAGGACCGCAAATAGCCTACAACTTTTACAACTCAAATGCATTTTCAAAGTAGTTTGCATTTATACTCGTATCACAGTCTGCGTAGAGAAACGCATGTCTTTGAAAATATGGAAATTGAAATTGAAAAAAAATACTTTATTGAAAAACCAAAGGGCGAACAATAAGACTACAAAGTCTTGTTTTCATGCTAACCTTTAAAAAAATATTGTAGTATTGATAAATACTAAAATTAAATAGAGAAGAAAAAATATCTGAAAAATAAATTTAAAATCTTTAAAAAAATGTCTGCTTATGAGTAGGCCTATAGGCTATATAGTGGGCGAAAAAATTATTCAAATGCCTATACATCCTTTTTAGAGAAGTTTCATAAACTATTGAAAATAATGTCGGAGGTTTACGAAAAAATATCATGAACCTTTATTAGTTTCCGCCGATATTCTCTAATAAGATTTGTTTGCCCCAACATGCTAGAATAAAAATTCCTTCACGGGGTGGTGGTTTCTCTTTCCCTTACTTAAATGATAACATATTTCACTATTGAAGTACACTACCACAATATGTACATATTTTACACAATCGTTGACCCCGCCACCAGCTATATAGGCCTAGGCGACTATGAAGTTAAACAAGAAGAATCAAATCAATAAATTTGTACTGATGTAATTCAAAACATGATCTAAGCTATTTTATTGCACAAATCCAGTTGTTTCTTTTTTCGTGGGGTGTTTGGTAAACACGTTGACCGTGGTTAGGACATTGCTTCTAATATTATTTTACAATTACAATTTTAGTTTAAGCAGCCTAGTACAAAAAGACATTGAGAGCGTTTTCAAGTTTTCAAGGCTTCCCCCATTTTGATGAAAAAACACTTAAGCTGGCGGTTTGGCATTGGGGAACAGCATGTGTGGGTCATTGCCCCAATCGTGGAGCAATGACCCACAGTTGTAGCCGCAACCAGGACAACAGGATAACCAGCACTGGTGAAATTTTTGTTTTGATTTGGAAACGTCTCAGCTACAGTAACATCAGTAAAATTAGAGGCCACGAGATTAATGTAATATGTTTGAGGCGGGTTTGTCGGAAAAGTGCAGTCTTTATCCTGTACTTTGATGGAATTATATAGGCCTACACTTGAAAAAAAATTAATTGGCTCCAGCTTTCAAGGAGACCCAAAACGTTGTCTTTATTAACTTAGTATGCCTATAGATGCGTACACTGTATACACACAATACAATATAATATGCAAAATGATTCAAAATACGCTTCGTATTAAACGAAATTTAGAGGATATATACTGGGCTTGGTGGGACTCGAACCCACGATCTACGCTTAACCGGGCCTTGTCTTAACCGTTCGACCAGAAACCCGCACAAGAACCATTTGATGTATATCCTCTACTTAAAATATGCTCGTATTGTGCGGGCTTGTGGTCGATCGGTTAAGATGACGCCCCGGTTAAGCGTAGATCGTGGGTTCGAGTCCCGCCAAGCCCAGTTTTTTCATATCCTCTAAATTTCTTTTATAACGTGGAGGTTGCCTCTTCAACTAAAAATTAATTAAATGTAGGCCTAAGTGTTATATGCCCCATAAAATATAATGTGTAAAAACACTTCGTATTGTTGTTTTAGAGCAAACAGTCTGCAGTGGTGACACTGGGGGCGGGTACGTGTTCAAAGATTCCAAAACCAACACATTTTACCTTCGAGGGATCGTCAGTGTGCACACATTCGCCTGCAGAGGAGACGACTACGCGCTCTTTACCAATGTATCCAAGTACTCGGAATTAATCAACCAATACTACGACTAGTCAATAATATACAACATATTGATCAACTTGTACTTACGAAGTAAAATATTGACTATGTGATGTGAAAAAGACTGCTTTCATCATAGCCTAATCAGTAGGTACTAAAATATATAATTATAATTTTTTTTAACTTAAACATTGTGTTGACATTCAATAACACTCCCATTTCTCGGGAAAGCGTTTAGAGTTTATGGATAATATTGTCTCAAAAATAGAGAACGTCCAAAATAGGTTTTTAAGATATTTATGCAGTAAGTAGGTGGAAAGATTTGCTGCAAGCCAATCGCTAGATTGAAACTACAGAAGAAGAAGATGCAGTAACATTTAATATGAAAGCCCATTGTGTATATCAAATAGATTTTTTAGGCAACGCTTTAAAATAATTGAATCTCTCGAAGCTAGGAGAAAAATGGCTTCTTTATGTTACATGCATAAAGTTTTAAACTGCAAGGAATATACTATATTAAGGAACTTCTCACTACTCTCTGATATTCAAAAGCTCATAAGAATAGTAATCAACTGTATACGATATGATATCAAGAGCGACGACAGGGAGATCCTGCTACTGCTGTTCAATTAAATGCTAAGCTTGTAATATTTATTAGTTTGTTCTAAATAAAAGTAATGTAAAATAAAAGTAGAAGGTTATTTCCTTACCATGATCGTGTGAAGAGTCCATCTGGTGTTAAATGCCCAACACGACTGGCTCAAGACTCTTAGACTCTTAGACGTAGACTCTTCTCGCACTCAGGGTTGTATTGACAAAGCTGGCTCATCTTATTTAATCAAAGGAAATGGAAAATATATTTCTTAAATACAAAACAAAACAGGTGATCAAAATATGTGTGTAGTGTGAAAAGGTAAGTGTATAGTATAGTGAATCGGAAACTCAAATTTTAAACATTAAATACGGTTAGAAAATACAAAAGATAATGAAACGAGCCACAACTTAATTTATACTGAATAACCGAAGTTAAGCAAACTCTATTTATAAAGCGCCACCAGAATGAAAGTTATAAAATCTTTGTGCTTAACGAACAGTAATGAGGAATATTTATTTGTAAGACGCATCCTGGATATCTATACAATTAATACTAAAATGATGAAAAGGTAGTGGCTCTGTAATTAAAAAAATAAGTAACAACATTGTTTTAAATTGATGGTAATGTATGGGTCCTTTATTCTGCGCCGTTGAGAAAAGAAACTTGTACCTTATTTAGAAGACATGTAGCTCAGTAATACCTCTTAAAACACTCGCCCAGTCCGTCCAGCCCTCGCCGTTGAACTAGAGATGCCCAGGCTTTAAAATCTGCCACGTACATTATCCTGCTGCATCCTCGGGCAATGTCTTAAAACTCACGTTCGGGTCCCCACCAAGGGGGGGTCCCCCACAATCTCTCCGGGCTTCTTACTCCATGTTATTTATTTCATTTACCGAAAGAAAAATAAAGGTAGAGCTCATAAAAAAATTAATTTCCGTCCTTCAAATTTGCAACACAATCAGAAAACAACAAAGCTCAGCCAAGATGGATCCCAATCATGTTTCCTCCTGCTCATTTCCAATATTTGGCCTACTCCTTATATTTTCTGATTATACTATTTTTTTTTCTATTACAAGCTGTAGTCATTCATCTTTTACGAAATGACTTTTTAAGGGGTGGAGACCTAACTCCAGCCCCCTCCCCCTGGCTGAAATCCTGGCGTCGCCCTATTATTATTTGCCTGCTTATACCAAAGAAAATGACACCGATTTTCTGAATTGACTAAAACTTTTCGGCAGTTATGTAGGTACCTTGCTTCCATGCACCTCATACTATAACTTTTAAGGCACATACTAGGCAGATAATGAACTCTCAATAAAATTAAGTCAGTTTTTACATGATAAGTTTTATTTTTGATTGCGTTTTGTACGATTGGAATGGATGGGCACAGTAGGAAACTACCGAACTTTCTTTCCCTGTTGTTTGCTTTATTATTTTTTAATGTACCTGGTTTGAAGCTGTACCTGTACAATTAATATAATTAACTTGAATATATAATACTGTATAGTAATAGGCTATTCATCCTTTACGATTAAAAATAGAACCAGTAGGCTATGAGTGTATCCACACAGGATCAATAGTATAGGTGGGTCAAACCCACGAGACGGGCACTTTACAACATTTTTTTATTTTCAAATTAAAAGTTGAAATACACAAAAATATTTTTGTTTCCACGTTCAACACACTTCAATTATGATCGTGCAGCCTGTTTCTGAGCTTAATTTCCAAAATTAATACAATCACTTGAAATCATTCTGTATTGCACAGGACAGTCGCTTCATGTGACAACGTTTCTAAAACAACTGTGACTACATGCATACGCGAAAAACAAAGTTCATATGCGGGGACACCGTTCTATTTAATATCCAGTTTGACTCTAAATTTCGCCAGTTGAGTGTGATTTACACAAACATAATTACTTTTTATAATAACGCATAGACAGTTGTTACAGTTTATGCTCGAAAAATTGCGAATTTTCTCCTTGCAACAGCTGAAAATGGAAAAGTTTAAAGAAATATAATACTAAGTTTGCCTGGTAGCGCTATGGTGCTGTCATGAACTACAAAACTCAATGCAATTTTAAATATTATAATTTAAATTGTGGCGCCAAATTTGAATTGTGAGACGGTCGTTACACATTTAACCGAGGACACTTTTTAAAATATTTTCCCGATTTTATTTCTATTCATTGCAAAATTAGTTTTAACGTAGTACCCTACGCTTATTTATGAGAACAATAAATTAGAATGAATATAGATTTAGAAATTAGAAAATATTGAGACTGAACATTTCTCTGATGGAGAGCGGACATGGGACAGTAGTTACATTTTGACCGTTTAATAATACATAACTTTGCTTAAAATTATTTCTTCTTCCAGATTTTAGCTAACGCAGATCTTAAGATGCTTATCCTTGCATTCCAGTAGTAAAAAGCACAGAAAACAGCTTTTTGGCAAAAGTAGGCACCCGGACACTGAAAGTGCCCTTCTCGTGGGTTTGACCCAGGTACTGTAGTAGTTGCAAGGTAAATAATTGTCACATGGTTAAATATTGGCAGCCCACTTATTCTCCCTATCATAAAGCATAAGATTGATGGATTGCACAGTTGCAGTCTGGAATCGGAAGCCCAATAATATACAATACTACTACGGTATATGGTATCATATGCAAATGCATGTTTACTACTCGAGTAATGATTAAGGGTTACAATGGTAATGTTGGGGCTCGGATTATCCAAAATATCTTTAAAATTAAATTTTTTCCTCAAAACTAAAACCCTATATGGAAAGCAAACTCTATGTAGCACCAAAAATATAAAATACCCAAAGCGAGAAAGCATCGATAGAAAGGTTCCCCAGAAAAATTGTTTTTTTTTTTTTTTAGAAAATTTAGGCTTTTATGTTTTTTAGGCCCTGAGTCAAACTATCAAGGGGAATGCAAGTTGCAACCCCCTTGACAATTCATGGAAACTAAGAAATTCTAATTTCAATTTGGGCATTTGAAATTGGCTCGCCATTATTTCTCGATTTCAACAACCCTCGCTCGGTCCATTCATCCCCAAGTATGGGGTATTTATAGACTATGGAATACTGGAGACATAGCTGACATTAGCAACATGTCACTTTTCGCCACTGCCAAGGACCTTGACCCCATTCAAATGGTTGTAAACACTGCCAGTCACCGTTGCCAGCAATGAACGATTTTTTTCAGTGCTGAAACATGTGAAGAAGTACCTTATGAAAAAGATGCTGATGACAGATGCGCGCCTATGTGACTTAATGATATACAATGACATTAGCAGAAGACTCACGGAGCTCCCCCTTGATGATTTCAACTTTAGTATGATTACTGATAATATCGTATGATAGCCGATGGCTGTAAGACTAGTTTTGCCAGCCCAGCGTGTATATCTCGGTGGTTTTCCTCGTTGTCAGTATGTGGTCGGTGTAGTGTCTGAGTGCATATAGGTATTATAGTTTTTGCCATGTTTGCATATTGTTTTTTCCTCATTTTTGGGTATTTTACCTTCTCTAGTAAGTAACGTATTGTTTCCCGAATGCCTATTTTCTATTGCTATGTACGTTATTGCGTTCCTAATCGAATATTGGGACAAATACAAGGACGGCTTTTTGATGGCCAATATTCTAGATTTCATGAGTTTTACATAGTAGATTTAAACATTTTGAGGTACCTACCACAAGCCCAAGAATGTTTGTGGCTTTTACGAAATGTCTGTTGGTAGGCTACTTGGTCTGTCTCGGTCTGTCGGTAACTAAATTTGGAGACAAACACTAGCTAGAGTTTAATGCATTATTGCGACATGCATGTTCACATTAATGTTTTCCAGGGCTACTGTTTTCATTTTTGGTTACCGTAACTTAATTTTGGGGGTTTTATACAGGAAAAACGACTAAAAACAACTTTCCTCCAAAATGGCTCCAGCCTCCAACGAACTACTTATTTTTAATTAATATGTAGATGTGTGCTATATCGCATTACTTATTAATGTTAATAAAACCCGCAAGGTCTCATTCCCGTTGACAGTTTGATTCAAGGTGTAAAAAATATTTTCAAAAGTTTAATGAAAAAATTGCTAAAGAAAAAAAAAATCCGGAGGAAACTTTCTACCTAATTTCCAACTTGAGGTATTGTTTAGGTGCTAATAGTACGAGATCCGGCTGCAAATTTCTGTACGAATGTTTATGATTACGAGAATATGAATCTAATAGGTTGCCTATCATCAAAATTTGGCCGCTAGTATTCTTAATTGAATTATTATTTATTTATTTTTTGGATAGCATTTCACTGACTTGTATTTTTCAATAAATATCGTTTACTTCACGGCAATGTATATGAAGACACTGAAAAATCACGGTTGCCGTTAGTCACAATTGGCCACTCCTCCTCGCAGCCACGTGTAAACAGGTATGATTGCCAACAAGATGGCGGATAATACAGTCTAACTTTATATTGTGTGACATATTTTCTATATTTTATTAAGTTTATCATATTTAAAAATCACTCAGAAAAAGCACTTACATCAAGAAAATATAGAACATATGATAAAAAATAGTAAAGAAGAAAGAATAGATAATAAAAATATAGAAAAAGAGTACAGTATTAATTTTAATGAACATGTAAATGAAGAAGAATTTGATATACAGATAAACCATTTAAATGAATATCAGAAAATAGAAATAAATAAATTGATTAAGGATTATAGTTCAGTTTTTGCAAAGAATAAATATGATGTTGGAAGTGTCAAAGGATATGAAGCTAGAATAGACCTATTAGTAGACAAGTATTGCAGCAAACGGCCCTACAGATGCACTGTGGATGATAAAAAAGAAATAGAGGGACAGGTTGCAAAATTATTAGACCATAAACTTATTGATGAATCTTACAGTCCATTCGCTGCACCTGTAACACTAGCCTTTAAAAAAGAAGAAAACAAGAGATCCAGACTGTGCATAGATTTTAGAGACTTGAACAAAATAGTTGTACCAGAAGCTCAACCATTTCCAAGACATTGTTTGACAATTTTTCTGGATCTCAAAAAAGCCTTCGACACAATACCCCACGCACGGCTACTTGAAAAACTTAACAAAATAGGGATCAGGGGCATAGCTGGGGATCTCATCAAAAATTACTTAACGAATAGAAAACAATGCACAAAAATCAACAATACAATAAGCACGGAACAAATAATGTCACTCGGAGTTCCACAAGGCACAGTATTAGCACCATTATTATTCAATTTATATCTAAACGATTTATTAGAAACAAATAGATTCGAATCAATAATTGCTTTCGCCGATGACACCTGTATCACCTGCATAGCGGATACATATCATGATCAATACACACTAGCCAACTCAGAATTTAACTTAATCAAACAATGGTTAGAAAAAAATAGATTATCGTTAAACCTGGAAAAGACCGTATTTGTTGATTTTTTGTCAAAAAAAGACGCTTGTACCAACAACTTGTCCATAGAAAACATAACCCAAACTGAAAACACGAAATACTTAGGCATCATAATAGATGAACAATTGAAATGGGAACCCCATACTCAATTGGTTGCCAACAAACTAAGAAAAACTATATATAAATTTGTCCAACTTCGTAACGTTGCACAAGAACCTCGAATTAAATCCTTTTATTACGCTATAGCGGAATCCCATCTAACATATGCAATATCAGCCTGGGGAGGTGCCTACCAAAATGTAACGGACAAAGTCAATACCGTACAAAGAACCTAAAAATTTAAATCCTAAAAATTATACATAAAAAGGGGACATTATATCCAACAAAAGACCTATACATTTTAGCGGATGTCCTAGACGTTAAACAATTATATATAAAAAACTCAATAATATTAGTACGCAATCAAAAACAAAACTTAAAATCTGTACAACACTCACACAACACAAGATGGCTCCACACACATCCTTTCACACAACAAACTGTTCGAACCACAAGATCTCAACACCAATCTGAATATATAGGCATATCCTATTACAATAAACTACCAATCCAAATAAAGTCATTAAAAAACTTCAATTGTTTCAAAAGAGCAGTTACACAATGGATAAAGACCGAACCACCACCAACATAAAAGTATACACCCCGTAAACACTCCACCCCCCCCCCCTCCATAGCCAGATAGCCTAGTATAAGTCGCACACGGGCCCTTGCCTTGCGATATGGACTTAAGAAAACGCTGTAACATGGCAATATTGTATTGAATTATATTATATATATTATTATATTATATTTAGTTATATTTATAGTTATAGGTTATAGTTAGGCTTGCCAGATTTTCACTTCATCAAATCGGGACGGAGAGCAAAAGTCCATTCTCTGTAGTGTAAATGATCATTTTGAAATGTCACTTTTTCTGTGTAGGCTAGTATTGAACTACTTTAGAGGCTTTGTAATATGATTACTATATACGTGTTGTCATAGGTAATTAATTTTATTCAACTTAATTTTTTATGCGATTTAATGCAGTCTCAAATCAGTAAATCCTTTGCTTGAAAACATGAGAAGATATCAATGTTCATACTTCTCCCTACTCTGAATTGCCATAAGAAAATTTTTTTCATGATTGATTTCTTCACGAAACTCTTGAACTTTGGAAAATTGGGACATTTATTATTGGCTCTCTTTTTGGGACGTCGGGACATTACCGGAAAAATTGGGACTGCCCCGGCAAATCGGGTTGTTATAATTACAAGATAAATAATAATACAGTGGTAACTTTGAGGTTAATTGTTCTTTATGGAAAAACGTGCAGGTCACGTAGCCTATATAGTCTACTAATTCCTAGGATAATGCATTTTTTAGACACGTGGAATTCTTCAGGTCGTCGGACCTTTTTGAAATTTCTTTCAAACAAACAATAAAATCATTCAGCAATATGTAGAGCATTAGCGTAAATTCCCAAAATTTCTGGGGGGGGGGGGCTTTCGGACTTTGATCCCCCCCAGAAAAAAAAATCGATAAATGGGCCCAAATTAGTGAGGCTTTACGAATATTCCACCCTGGAGAAAAGGGGGCCTCCCCCGGAGAAAAAAACTGATGAATAGGCCCAAATCAGGGAGGTTTTACAAATTTTGCAAACAGTACAGTTGAGATTTTACAGACGAATAAACCTACCACTGAGGGGGCCCGGGGGCTCCCACGAAGAAAAAGTTTGAAAAAAAACAGGTCTGAAATATTGGGGTTTTCAGCATTTTGAGTAATATATTTTTGTGAAAGTACTTGGTCAATATGTTGATTTTTTTCATAATGTTTTTCATGTGAAATAACCATACCAAGAATTAATCTCCCATTCGTTATTGTGGATACTATGCCTTTCGCCTCAATAATGTCTTTGTCACTAGAAATCTTGGGGGGGGGGAATCTTGTAAGGTCTGAAATATTGGAGTTTTAAGCATTTTGAGTAACATATTTTTGAAAGTACTTGGACAATATGTTGGTTTCTTTTCATGTGAAATAAGCATACCAAGAATTAATTTCCCTTTCGTTACTGTGGATTGTACTGACCTTTCGCCTACATAAAGTCTTTGTCACCAGAAATCCTTGGGGGGGGGGGGACTGCGGGTGCTTCTGGGGGGGGGGGGGCTTAGCATAAGACCCCCTATTTACGCCAATGTTTGCAAGAAGTACAATTGAGATATTATAACGACGAATAAACTTAGCATTGATGGGGGCCCAGGGTTCTCTCCGGAGAAAAATGTGGAAAAAAATAGCTCTGAAGTATCGGGGTTTTAAGCATTTTGAGTAATATATTTTTTTTGAAAGTACTTGATCAATATGTTGATTTTTTTCATGTAAAATAAGCATACTAAGAATTAATTTTTCTTTCATTATTGTGGATACCATGCCTTTAGCCTCCACAACGTCTTTGTCACCAGAAATCTTGAGGGGGCTTGGGGTGGACCTGGGGGGGGGGGGGGAGCTAAGCCCTTAATCTTAAAATTAACTTAAAATTAAATTTATTAGTTAGGTATTAAATGTTTGCTTTCCAATTTATACGTAGTATAAGGAAAGCTTTGTGATGGTCAAAATTTTCGATTCCGAGATTTCAACGGATTTACACGTTTTGAGGTCCCAGGAACCAAAAAAATTGGTTTTTACGAAATGTCTGTCTGTCTGTGCGTCGATTTCCGGGCAAACTACTCGGTTGATTTTGATGAAATTTGGCAAGTATGTTCAAAAAAATCATACCTCGGGGAAAATTTTTTTATTTCGGGCTAACTCAATTTGGGGGGTTTTCATTTTCAAAAGACTCCAAAAAAACGCCTAAAAAAATTATTTTACAAAAACAGCTCCGACGATTTCTTTTAAATTCACATATTTTGTATTCGTTATTAATGTTAACAAAATGCGGGGGGTCGCTTGCCCCTTGATAGTTTGCTTCTGGGAGTAAAAAAATAAAAGTAACTAAATTTTAATGAAAAATGACTAAAAAATAATTTTTCTGCGAAACCTTTCTATCGATGATTTTTACCTTCAGGCATGTTTTAGGTGTTAAATCGAGTAACGAAACCGGACAGGTTGCTTTCCCAAAAAACTATTTGGTTTTCTGTAAAAAATATGTTTTTGGAAAAATCAAAATTGACGCTCAAATGCATTGCGTGCCCTGCCATTGTTGCTGTGTGGTAATGTAATGTAATGTCTGACCTATCTAGAATTTACTTCACCTCCAGTGACGTCAGGTGGACAAGCCCCCCCCCCCCCCCCCCCCCCCCCGAGGTGTCCAAAATTTAACTATAGAAATATTATTTACGATGAAAGTACTCATTTTCTCTAGCTACTACTTGATAAATTGGAAAGCATGTTCGAGTAAACTCGGACCGGTTCTTTAATTCTTCTTTCTTTCTTTAATTAAAAATAACTTATTGCTAACATTAAAAAATTATAATTGTCAATTTGAAAAATTAAAAGAAAAACATCGATTACAAATGTTAGGTATATTCTTTTATTATTTATTATTTTCATTTAATTATTTCAAATAGGCTACAATGAAAACATTCAGAATAATAATGGCGCAGCAGTTGAGTTGAGACTTGAGAACACATGAATACTAGTATACGAATCGCTATGACTGCTGCAATACGCGCTAGCTCTCATTCACTCAATCTTTAATATTTACCATCTTTAACAGTTGGCAACCCTTATTTGCAGCCGGATTTATTTAGGCATACGAATATCATAATAAACAGAAAGAACCGGTCCGAGTTTAAGAGAAAATGAGAAATTTCATGGTAAATAAGTGTCCTATGGTTGAATTTCGGATATCACGGGGAGGGGGGGGGGGGTTGTCCACCTGACGTCACTGGAGATGACGTAAATTCTAGATAGGACAGACCAAAACAATACCACACAGCAATAATGGCAGGGCGCGTAATGCATTTCAGCGTGAATTTGCTTTCATTTTTTCAAAAAAAATTTTTTTGCACAAAACCAAATAGTTTTTTGGGAAAGCATACTGTCCGGTTTCGTTACTCAATTTAACACCTAAAACATGCCTGAAGGTAGAAATCATCGATAGCAAAGTTTCAATCAAAAATTATTTTTTAGTCATTTTTCATTAAAATAAAGTTATTTTTATTTTTTTACCCCTCGAAGCAAACTATGAAGGGGCAAGAGACCCCCACATTTTATCAACATTAATAACGACTAGAATATATGTGAATTTAAAAGAAATCGTTGAAGCCGTTTTTGAGAAATAAGTTTTTTATACGTTTTTTTGGAGTTTTTTTTAAAAATAAAACCCCCACAAATTAAGTTAGCCCCAAATAAAACAATTGTCCCGAGGTATGATTTTTGTGATCCAATTTCACACAAATCCACCGAGTAGTTTGCCCGGAAATCGACGAACAGACAGACATACAGACAGACAGACAGGCAGAGCGACAGTCAGACATTTCGTAAAAACCACTTTTTTGGGTTCCTGCTACCTCAAAACGTGTAAATCCGTTGAAATCTCGGAATCGAAAATTTCGACCATCACAAAGCTTTCCTTATACTACTTATAAATTGGAAAGTAAAAAATTAGCTTTTATTTGATATATAAATAATGAATGTACGTTATGAGGGTATAAATATAACAAAATCATACCTGATGTTTACACGTGGCTGCGATGAGGTGCGTCCAAGTGACCAACGGCAACCGTGATTTTTCAGTCTTCGTATATATTGCCGTGAAGTAAACGATATTTTATTGAAAAATACAAGTCAGTGAAATGTTATCCCAAAAATAAATACATGATAATGCAATTAAATATACTAGCGGCCAAATTTTGATAGGCAACCTATTAGATTTATAGTCTCCTAATCATAAATATTCGTAAAAACTTGGCTTTAGCAAAAAATCGATGGGTACAGAAATTTGCAGCTGGATCTTAGACTATAAATAACAAGAAACATACCAAACAGGATGCTTCCATAAAGAAGGTTTTAGTTTTGAAGAAAAGATTATTTACTTTCAGTCCAATCAGGTTAGCGATTACTAACTGAGAATTAAGATATTCACCTTGGCAAATAGTAGCAGTTTTAAATAACATAAAACAAACAAAAAACAGTTTGATGAAAAGTAGTTTAGCAGCCTTGTTTCTCAAAAACTTTATGCCCATTGTTCAGACGGATGCGCCCCTCTGGTGTCCCAAAAGTTGGATATAGCCTGCTACAACGCTGAATCCCAACTCCTGAGGTACTCATGTAACAACATTCTGCCGAACAACTCTGTTGCGTACTTCCGCTGTCGGCATGTCATCGGCAAGGACATCGAGTCGCTGGAATATAGCAAGCTGACGTGCATCAACGGCCAGTGGGACAAGCCCTTGACGGACCAGCTCTGCAGATCAGGTACTCCAAACCGATAACATCGTGTTGGTTCAGCGTTCCGTTCAATATTCTTAACCGAGACTTTTCATGGGTTATGGTGAAACCCGTTCTAAATACTTTAGTACCAACCTATTATTGCTAGTTTCATTAACTATACTTCCGGTAGACTACAGGTGGAACTGTTAACAAATCCTGAATGCTGACGATTTTTATGATTGGCACGGATATTTCTGACGAAGCTGAAAATCAAAAAAGGCGTGAAAAGTTCGTATACAAATAAGTATGTAACTTTATATGCATTATTCAGAGGGATGCAACCCACTGGTGTCCAGAAAGTTGGAGATATACTGCATCAGTCCCGGTTCCGCAGTACTCCCCTGTAACGAGACACTGCCGAACAACTCTATAGCTGTCTTCCGCTGTCGGGACACCTACAAGGCCGTCGAGTTGCTGGGCTACAACAAGCTAACGTGCATTAATGGCGTGTGGAACAAGCCGTTCTCAGACCGGTTCTGCAGGCCAGGTACTTCTCTCCAATACACAAGGCCCCAGTCATTTGAAACCTTCCTAAGGCTATACAGCAAAGCCCCCCCCCCCCTTCCCCCAACTTCTTTCGATTATTTAATTCGACGCTACTGCCCTAAAATGTCACATTTTCGTATGCTTTCATTCTATGTAGGGTGTAATATTGTAGCATTTTCTATGAACCAGGACCTGAACGAAAAATTATAAAAAAATAAATAATAGGTGTAATAGTCGGTTTTTCGATTCGATATACATAAACATAATTGACCTTTGACCTTGAATTAATTTTTTTCCTTACAGGGGAATGATGGGGAACTTCCAGACATTGTTTATAATTATGTTTTGAACAACTTCACAAAAATTCAGCTTGTTGGGACTTTATGTAACTTCACTCTCATTTTTTGGTCTAAATTGACCGGACTAAAATGACTCTAAAAGGAAATTTGGCCCTACCTGTCGAGTTAAGAGTAGTGAGTCCTAGTGAGTAGGAGGGTAGTCAATGATGTTGTTCTATTTGCTTATAGTTTGCGGGAGAGCTGTCGGAGAGTTCCCAGGGTCCCAGCGCCGCAGACGCACCATCCACGGAACACCAGTCCGATTCGGAAATTTCCCGTGGCATGCTGGCATTTACAAGGACAATCTACACAGTGAGTGGAAGTATTATTGTGGCGGCTCCCTCATTTCTTCCAATGTAAGTCCTTTGAACTGGACAAAATAGTAACGGAACATCCCTTTATACTTGCACCTAACAATAGTAGAGTAGAGTAGAGTAAGTCACTTCCCTGTTCACGAAATGGATTGAAGATGAATGAGTAACTGAAATTAGAGGATAAATAAAAACTGGACTAGGCGGGTTCCAGTTTTTTTTGGTTTTACCTTTAACTACAGTATATGTGCCGGTGTCATCTCTTCTCACACCAATTGAAGGATAGGTATAGCCTACTCATTGAATACACATCATTGCAGTAATATATGGAGTATATAACACTGACTTTTAAATTAACTTTTGGATGAAGAGGCAACCTCCACGTTATAACTGAAATTTGAGGATAAATAAAAACTGGACTAGGCGGGTTCCAGGGTTTGAGAACATCTACTGTAGATAAAGGTAAAACCAGAGAGAGAAACTACGAGGTTGCTAGACATCATTGTTATAGTTTTAAATTTTTGACTTTTTACTTAGGATATACAGGGAGATTCATCTACTTATTGAGATGGCGACCAATATTCGACTTCTGGAAAATTTCTTCTTGCCATGCCCCCTGAGTCCAAAACCACCCCCCCCCCCCACCCGATCAAAATGATATATTGTAATATGTATGTATATATACATGTATACAGTTATGGCAAAATAATAAGAACGTCGAGCTTTTCAATATTTCCTCCCGAACTATTTGAGATAATTATTCACACCAAAATTGGGCATGAACACCCCTACGTAGAGGTACCTCATGTAAGGTTAAACTTGGGAAAAGATAGAAAATACCAGCAGGCAACACACAAAACCGGATAAACTCCGCGATCTATCTCAATCCAACTCCGCCTTAACAAGGTTGGCCTCAGCCGGTGCGTCGGTAGCTCAGGGACGGCAGAAACTAAAGGGCGTGAGTAATGGGGCTTCAATCCAACAATACAGAGAGTTCCCAACCTTAAGAGATAAGGAAGAAACCACAGAGAACAACAGGTTATCCGATATAGTAAACAATATATTAGGCAATTCCTACAAACGACCGACAATGTGGCCGCTGCCAAAATCTCTTCCAGCACAAAACAATATAAATAGCAAAATTATTGGCATAACGCCGGAGATCCGACCTGGTTCGTTGTGGGACGGAAGAGTAAGTCCGATTCCATCCGGAGTCCCGGATTCAGAACTGAATCTGGACCACTCCCTCCGTCCGTCACCGAACCCACGATCATCCAAATTAACATGACGAAAAAACAACAGAGAATAGCTGAGGACTGGACTTTTGTAAGAAAGCTAAAACTCAAGGTGCCAGCCGACAGTTTCTCCAATAATTTAAATGATTTCCCTAACCTGAGGATTGGACGCCCATCTATTCAGGGAATGGATTATGGCCCCGGATCGTGAAGAAGAGCGACACGCTCCCTTTACCAACCGAATCCATCCTCCACTCCCGGAACAGCGACGCCGTCCTTCTCACAATTTATAGCTCATACAGCATATTCAAGTAAACAGTTCCTTTCAGGTACAAATTGGTAAAGACACTTACAGGTTCCAGCGGATCTTACTGCTAAGTAGTTATACGAAGTGAAGTAGAGGGATAATTTGACCCAGGATCCCTCGGTCCTAGCCCATGTCCTTAGCCTCCGTGCATCATCGGGAACTGTTAGCCCTTTACAGGCCTATGACGCTCCTCCCGGACATCTAGCTTCATCCTCGACGTAGCTCCCTTAGGAAACACAAGTTCCAATAAATAATAGTCAGCGCAACAGCAATATGACAATAATAACTCCACTTCTGGAGACGGAATATAATAAAAGGAATAATCATAATAATGAAGTTGAATAATTTGCATAGTAAATGAATATACTAATAATAAAATAAAATAATAATATCGATAGAATGATTTAATTTAATACGACCATAATAATATAATAATAACTTATAAGGGTATGTTCTATAATCATAAAGATTAAAATAATTAATTAACTAATAACTAACTGGTCCACTCAGTAATAGTTAAATAATTATATACCAGCCAGGTCAGTGATTCTTACGTTTCTGGCGGTTAATTGTTGAATTAAATAAATAAGAAGAATAAAATTTTATTCATAACAAAAGAATTTTATCCTAATGGAAATTGATTACTAATAAGTTATTCTATAATATAAAGAATTCTAAATAATGATAAAGATGACGTGGATTCCTTAGGAATTTAACTATATGATTAAATGACCAAGTATCTTGAAACTAAATGATAATAATTTAATTCAAATAAAATAAAATTATAACAATAATTAAATTGTTGCTAATAATTGGAAATACAAAAGACCAAGAAAATTATCTAATGAAACTCGTTAAAACTCAACACGACAAGTCTAGACTTCCTTCCAACCTGGTCTAACTCTCATGTCCATCGGACCACGGCTCTAATTCCTATATATCCAAAGTCGACAAAGGTTCCTTCGGCTCTCTAGTTATTCAGTGAATGTTAATAAATTTATTTATAAGAGCAGCCGGTGTTATTCCAATCCTACTGAAGATTCTTTCTTTGACTTGATGTCGCTCAGCTAATTTCAGTTTTGGAAAGTATTCAGAAAATTTACAAGTTCTTCGACAATCTTTAATCAGGCAGAGTCGAATATCAAGATTTGACAAACTCAGGACCGGTTTCAGCTCTGGACGAACAGTCCTTGACTTCGGTCAGCAGATTTCGACAAGTTACGGCACTGACTCTTCCAGACACGAAGGACAGTTTTCCTCTCTCCGAACTCAAAATTTTAAAAGAAAAGAAACCTACCCATCAGGGGAAATACGCCAGGACTACGCCTCCTCGGAGCTCCTTGAGCCTTCCTTGCGTCCTCTTACGACCTTAAAGCAACATCTGAATTCAGCAACAAGTCTCTAATTCACTTAACCTACCATTCTTCTAAGAATACTTCCGTCTACCGGCGTTACTAACTCGGGACATCTTTTATTTACATGATTCTCGACCAATGGACAACCTTGCATGAAATGTTACGATTTACTGGGCCAAGGTGGGTAGATGTATTCTTTAATTCAAAGAAATATCATTTGCAAGGCTCTTTTACTGTTTTATTTTAAATCAGCTGTTCACAAAATGGCGGACGTCTTATTTTTTTGGGTTTTAATCAGTCTTGCTCTTCCGTAATTTATCTTCAACTTATTTTATCGTTATTAATTCTAAGGAAAAGTTGTATCTACCGACAATTCATTATACCCGTTATTTTCTCACTGATATTGTACAATTTTGTGTCGTCAGCTCGGGATGTACAAATGGAAAGTTCTAAATTTGTCCTCTTTACATTTGAAGTTATTGTTAAATGGTAGACTACTTTGTGCGGAAAAAATTTAATATGGGGTAAACAAAGCTATTTTGAATAATTCTGGAATTATGGAGATTTCAAGTGGCGGAAACATGCGACCAATTTGACCTTCGTTGACCTAGATAATTTTGTTTTTAGTTCATTACATTAGTTTATGTGAATTATGGATTTTAACTCACCGCTGGTGGTGGTCCGGATTCAGGACTAGTTGGTTCTTATGCACTGTTACATGAGGAATTTATGGAAATTCTTCCCGATAAAAATTAGAACTTTACTGCTTAAAGAACGCCTCTACTCTGAATTTGTCTATGCTCTGAATCTGACGCAATCTGTGCCATTCGTACTTGCCCAAGTAAACTGTCTTCTGCTACGGCCAATGGAAGAAAAATCAATCAATCAATCAATCAATCAATTTTGTCCATGACCCACCAAGGTGGGATAGACGGCGTCCAAAACAAAAAACATCTAGAACAGAAACAAAAAATTTCATGCGGAAGCATACGTTAGAGGGGGGGAGGGGGGAGGTTATGTTTGAGCATCCCAGCTTATTTCCCTGAACTCGTTCAAGCTGTACAGTGGACATTCTTTAATTTTCCTTGTCACCACGGCCTTGTATCCTGAAAAATCCTTATTAGTAAGGCTGATGGGTAGGGCGTTGAAGTATCTCATTGCCGAGTTTGGGAATGATGCGATGGCGCGGAAAAGTTAATAGTTGGTGCAATTGATATTTTTCTATAATTTCTTCTGTTTGACGATAATAGGACGTTCCTGTGACTCATTTTAAAATATATATTTTATTATTTCGTTAAAAGTTTTATGGATCCACCTTACCTCGGGGTATTTTATTAAATTTTGGAAATTCTCGGATTTACCGCCTAATTAGCGCAAAGTTTGCCTTAACCATTCGAGAGTCAGATCTTTGTTAGTTTTTATAAATAATTAAAATGGCGAAGGAGGACCTAAACAAGGATTGGATTATTGTAAGTTTTAGATTTTTGTTGAAATTGTAAAGAACCATGCATTTCGACCCCACGGTCGGAATGATTTGAAACGGTGGCGGAAATAACCCGCTACACTCATTACTGTAACCGGCAGCTATAAGCAATGTTTACTTCTTTAAAAATTGAAGATAGAAAAATAGAAAATTGTCTTTTTTTCCATATGGGCGCATTTTGGGCCTTTCAGCCCACTCTTACACTTTTATTAACCAAAAAATTAATTACACAATGATTTACTAGGCCTATATAAAGAAAATGTAGGCTTCAAATTTAACTAAATTTTTTAAATTTTAAATTACATTAAATTTAAAAAAAAAGTAGGCCTAAATATGCAAAAATTTATCTAAAACTTAAAAAACTAAACTAAAACAGCCCATTTCTACACCATTTACACACATCCATAAAATAAGATAGGCACTAGTAGACTTTTCCAGGCAAAAATAATTATAATGCGGTTAAAATTTTTACAATTTATAGCTTTATTATCCAAAAACTTGAATTAAGCTGGTACCTATTTACGCCTATATACCTATTAACCCTGAGAAAAATATTGGGCTGTTTTCAAATATTGGGCTGTTTTCAAATATCGGGCACCCATTTTTCGGTCCGATAACGATATTGCATGGAATACCCTCAATAAAACGGCGGGTCTGCCCCCCCCCCCCCCAGGGAAATTTTAACAATTTAAATGATGGCGGCTTGATTAGCCTATATTTATTCTATTTACCCTGATTTAGTGGGTAATATTTCACTTAGTTTGCGTTTAAATCTTGTCCCACTTGCTGGGATATTTTTGGGGAATAGAACGGACTTTTTTTAATTTTTTTTATTAAATTGGGGGTACAGGTGTTACCTGTGTGCACTTAAGCGTAATGTCCTATTGTGCCCCCTACAACAAAGTATCTGCATCACTTCTACATCACTTTCTCGAGCCCTATCTCCCTCAGGAGAGCCAGGATCTTGAGGGGATTCAGAAGTGGTAGGTCTTTTACATGTAACTGCAAGCTTCCAGAGCATGCTGCTCTCTTCTTCGTGCGATTGCATCGCATAGCAGCGCAGGTTCTCCGCACCTTCATTGCATAATCTGCAAGACTATAGTTGTCTCCCGAAGAGACTCCAGATATTTAATCCCAGAACCTAAGCCGCCAAGGCCTGTTCTTAGTTTTGTACTTCGTAGCCTAGAGCCATCAGTAAACCACTTGATTGTGTGACTATTGACAATTCCTGCTGATTCGCAGCATTCTTTCATTGTCCCTAATATAGTTTCGAATTCCCTCTTAAAACAGTATTTTGGATGGATTCTATCGCTTGGCATATCCAGGCAGTGGTCAGACGTAGTCAGAGAGGCTGAGTCTCTCTGAATTGCCCTTCCACTCCTAATAATGCCATTTCTGCTGAAGTTTCCACTGCAACATGGAGGGGTGGGAAGTCCAGTATTATCTCCATTGCTGCAGTGGGACAGGATAGGATTTCATAGCCCCTGTAAAGCATCATGTAAGAGAATACGGGCTTCTGAATTCAGCCATAATTCGGGTTATTCAGAGAAAAAATTCTCATGTGGTTTGATTTTGCCGTGTCCATGAAGCCATGACCAATGGTATGGTTACAGCAGGAAAAGACAGACCGTAAATAGAACGGAATAGAATTTTGTATACGCAAATACAATGTGCAGGAGAAGCTGTCGGTCACGGACAAATCCTCGCCCAACCATTTACTATACGCCTTTCGGTCTTTACGTAGTATTTTTGATATTTTAAAATAATTATTTCAGTACCATTTTATATGTATCGCTCCTTGATTTGCCAACTGTGTTTTAACTGCAAAACTTCAATTTTTTATTACATCAAAAAATTTCATTTTTTCCCTCTTTTTTACGTTCAATTGTTGTATCTGCAAGACTGAAAAAAATTTGAAATTTCTTGGCTGAAGTGTGCGCGATACATACACACAGTAAATTAAAAACACCGGAAAAAACTTTGGAATGCTCTCCAGAAAAGTAGCATTTTTTAGTTAGAACAATATTGGCAAATCATTTTGTATTTATTATGGTCATACACCGACTTTTATTATGATTTAGGCTACTCAATGCTTTCCTTTCCTTTATCCAATGCCAGCTCTTGGCATCTCTGCCTTCTGACTCCCAGTAAAGACGCAAGGGGTTTCTGTCCTGGTCGTTGGAGAGGGCTGCGCAATCCTGAAGGTGTAGACCGTCCATCCTCCCAGAGTTGCAAAGGGGACAGATGTCCGAGTCTACAACCCCGATCCGGTGGAGGTGCTCTTGTTGGTACCTAGTCGTGCCCAGTACAGAGTCTACATTTTGCGACTGCATCAGCCCTCGGTAGATCACGCGGTATGGGCTGGTTTACGAGTGAATACTCAATACTCATTTTCAGCTAGGAATAGGAAGCGATGGAAAATTGTGTCCTGCAGTAAATTGACAAAAAATAGTCAAGAGATTAAGTCCAATCTTACCATATAGACCTATGCCTAGTTAACTGATAATGGGATTGGTAATTTGAAATAATTCCAATAGTGGTATGAGTTTGCTAACTTTCGAAATTAGTCTTGTGCCTACCTTCTTCCGCTATAGAATAAACAAATTTTGGAGTCTATAGCCTCCCACATTTGAATTTTTAAATCTCACACCTATTATGCTTCTAAACACTGCCTGCAGGATGAGTAAGGTATTCTACGTATTCTATACTAAATATTAGGCTAATCATGATGAATGGATGTCGACTAATACCAATAAGCCTAATAATTTCCACACATTTTGTACATGTTATTTTAAATAATAACTAAGCTGATCCCACTAATTTATAAAATTAAATGTTGTTAATTATTTCAGTGTGCATGCTATATCGATTTCAATCCCGTAAGGTATTCCAGTATAAAGCTAATTTAAGAGGACACATGTGTAATGGGATTTATTGCATTACTGTGCTGGGGTAGACTTTGTAAACTGCACAAGAAAAACTGTAATATACTATTTACTTACTTACTTACTTACCCCCAAAGCCAACGGCCTTACCATGTTGATTCCATTAGGCTAGAGCAGAGCATGTTTCCAACTGCGGCAACTTGGTAGTGCGCACAGCGTTGGCGTTGGAACATGGTGGGACATGATAACGCGCTTAGGCAGTGTAAGTCGAGTCCTGGTCACCTCCGATTTAATCGTGTGACTTTACCATGTTCCCCAAGTGGTTCGGAATCCACTATAATCAGGAGGTCCACCCGGTTAGTCAACTCCCCTTTCCCCGAGGTGAAAGAGTCTGCCCATAGGGTGCCTCAAGTTAACAAACAGACTCACTCCCCCCGCCAGGCTGACAAGGTTGCTTAAAGCCGAAATGCTGAAAACAGGCGTTAGAAACAAACAAACAAACTTACCCCCAAAGCCAAACCCCTTGCTTGATCACCACAGATATAACATGGCATGAAAGAGAAAGAATAGAAGAAGACATGGGTATAATTTAAATTAAGATAATCCTTCTAAATCTGCTCATAAAATCGCTTTAAACCCGCCCATGCAATTCAGAAGGGATTGCTGGAAATGAATTTTTTCGCGTCATTATTTAGAAATTTTGTGTTCCACTCGTGTTTAAGGGGTGAAGGCGTGAATTTGAAAATATGCATTTATACTCCTTTGAAACCTTAATTCATACTACTTCTAATGAGACATCAAAAAATTAATTTCGGTTGAAAATTGCAGGCTGTTGATTTTTTTTACTCTATGCATGTAATTGGAAGAGTACCCTTTGAACCTGTTTTTCGCCAAAACACGGATGGCTTATACACTCACCTGACCCCGAACGAAGAGACGGATAGTAAAACTGAATACTTGTCTAGAAAGAGAAAGAAAGGTGGAAAAGAACGAAAGTAGTTTGAAGTTTTCAAAGAACCATAGCCAAAATAAAAAATACCCATTCATGTGGACCTGACGGGATTTCATCAAACTTACTAAAGGACAATGCAGAGGCGCTAGCACAACCAATAACATTCTTAATTAACACGTCATTCATGGAAGGAAAATTCCCCATGGCACTGAAAACGGCAAAAATTAAGCCAATATACAAAAACAAGGGTGAAAAAACAGACATAAACCAGTATAGGCCAATAGCGCTTAACTCTGTTTATTCATAGGTCTTTGAAAAGGTTTTTGCCAAAAGATTATTAACTTTCCTTGAAAAACACCACATAATAAGTCTTAATCAGCTGAGGTTCCAAAAGGGTAAATCGACAACTGACGCTGTCATCAAAGCACTCGAGCACATATTAAACAACAAAGTCAAAAGGCTCATCACAATAGGCGCTTACCTAGACCTCACAGCCGCATTCGACTGCGTACATCATAAACTACTAATGAAAAAGCTAGTGTGGTACGGTATACGAGGAGAAGCATTAAACTGGATCGCAAGCTTCTTATCTGACCGAAAACAATACGTAGAAATCCAAAAGCAAAATCTAGAAGTGGAAGATCAGAGGACTACCAATCAGAAGTAACCACAAACAACATAGGCGTAGGGCAAGGCTCCGTTATGGGACTACTCTTCTATCTACTCTATTTCAACTCACTACTTGAAAGTAATGAAAACGAAAGGCTGATGTTCGAAGGACGACACTACGCTCATCATAACTGGCCCTTCAATAGAAGAAACTGCGAAAATGTGCACTAAAAAGCTAGATGACATAAGACTCGAATTTGCCACACATGGGCTCTTGCTAAACGAAACAAAAACGCAACTAACAGTGTTCTCTAACTCCCAACCTGAGCTTGACATATACCCATGTATAGCAGGACAACCAGTAACTGCAACCGAAAGCGTCAGATCCTTAGGAATGCAAGTTGACAAGGACTTGGACTGGAATAAACACGTGGCTCAGCTATTAAAAAAACTAAATAGTGGCCTCTTTGTAGTCAGACGCCATAGCTCTGTGTGTCCTCCAGAGGTAACTCTCCAGGCCTACCACTCACTTGGACGCTGTACTCAGCCTTAAAAAGAGGGGGGTGCGCTACATGCTAAAACTGGGACCTCGTGACAGTTGTCGCTCTCACTTCAAATAATTAAAAATCATGACAGCCCCAAGTCTGTACATATTTAGCTGCATCTTACATATCTTAAAGCCTGAGGTGTGGGGGACATTTAAGCAAAACGGGGACACTCACACCTACAACACGAGACAACGGGGAGACTTTGTAAGGCCAGCGCCACGCACAGCCAAGTGTGAGCGACTGGATCCTATACTACAAGGTTTCGCCTACCTTAGAAAACTCCAGATTGAGCTGAGAGCGGCGAGAAATGCTTTTAACTTCCCTAAAGTGCTTGGAAACCATCTCTTAGAGAAAGCTTTCTACACTGTCACTGAGCCACTAGCACAATGACATGTCAGAACTACCTGATTTTGACGATACTCTGACGATTTTATCTTATTCTTTACATGTATTGTATAATTTAAAGGAAATATATATTATATTGTATTGTATTGTATTGATAATAACACCTCCAAAAACACGGCTGAAAAAGGCCTATTTTCGCTGAAAATCGGCAAATTCGGGCGCACATCCTCACGTTTCCTCCCCCCAAAGTCGAACCCCTTGCCCTATCACAACAAATATAGGAAATGTAAGATGAATAGATGAAGATATGGGTATAATTTAAAATTAGATAGGCCTTCTACATCTGCCCAAAAATGAGCGTTTATCCATGAGTACAGACGTCAGGATGGCGCGTAGGAGAAAACCCGGATGGCGCGTAACAAGAAGGCGCGTCACATGATTTTTCTCCCTACGCCAATAAAGAAGTTTCACTTCAAAAATAATAATAATATTCTTAGGGGGAAGTAAAATGTGTAAAATGGTCCGACACTGGCTAGCTAACAGAATATGAGACCAACGGATGCTCAAAGTCCATAATATACTTTTCACATTCCAAAAATTATCTTGCTCCCTTATGTTTTCCGTAGATTGTTATATCAGCTGCACAATGTTTCAAGTACAAAAAACCAGGCGAACGTAACTTGTACCTTGAGGACACAAAGACCATGAGGATAGGCCTGGGGAAGAGGTATATCACGCTACATGACCCCAGGGACACATTCGCTCAAGATTTCGGGGTAAGCCATATATATATACCGTAATGAATTTATTATATGAACTGTAATATATATATAGATATTGTATATAGCAATCTACCATTTTTCGGACTGTCCGGTGTTACACCATCTTTGTGTATTTCTTGTTTATAATTCAGATTAATAAACTGGTGATTCTGCCAGAATGGACAGGATCCTACGACGACTTCCAGTATGACATATCTATTGTAATTCTGGACGGACAAGCCATCTTCAGCTCTGCGGTCCAGCCCATTTGTCTGGACATTGACAGAAACAACAACGAAGAGGACCAACTTGTGACTGGCGCTATTGGATTGGTAGGCTACCAGCAAATATATTCATTGTAATTTTAGCCTGGGAGTGACTTGTGAGCACAAGTTGTTGACTTGCAGTAACCTGCAAATATGCTCCTATGTTCGATGGTCTCAATGACTCCACATGCTAGATATTGTAAGTAACCAATCACACTTGCTGGACTGATTTTTTTGCTTTCCAATTTTCACGTGACGGTCGAAATTTTCGATTCCGAGATTTCAACGGATTTACACGTTTTGAGGTCCCAGGAACCCAAAAAAGTGGTTTTTACAAAATGTCTGTCTGTCTGTCTGTCTGTATGTCTGTCTGTTCATCGATTTCCGGGCAAACTACTCAGCCGATTTTGATGAAATTTCGCATATAGGTTCACAAAAATCATACATACTTTTTTATTTTGGGCTTACTTAATTTGGGGGGTTTCATTCTAAAAAAAACTCCAAAAAACGTCTAAAAAAATTATTTCTCAAAAACGGCTCCAACGATTTCTTTTAAATTCACATATAGTGTAGTCGTTATTAATGTTAACAAAATGCGGGGGGTCGCTTGCCCCTTCGATTGTTTGATTCTGGGGGTAAAAAAATGAAAATAACTAAATTTTAATGAAAAATGACTAAAAAATAATTTTCTGCGGAACCTTTCTATCGATAATTTCTACCTTCAGACATGTTTTAGGTGTTAAATTGAGTTAAATTGAGTAACGAAACCGGACAGGTTTCTTTCCCAAAAAACTAGGTATTCGGTTTGTTAAAAAATAGTGTTTTTGATTAAATGAAAATTCACGCTCAAATGCAATGCGTGCCCTGCCATTATTGCTGTGTGGTAATGTAATGTAATGTCTCACCTATATCTAGAATTTACTTCACCTCCTGGGACGTCAGGAGGACAACCGCCCCCCCCCCCCCAGAGATGTCCGAAATTTAACTATAGGAAAATTATTTACCATGAAAGTACTCATTTCTCTATCTACTAATTGATAAATTGGAAAGCATGTTCGAGTAAACTCGGACCGATTCTTTGGAAATGTCTTAATACGTGATTATACGTGAACACGTAAATCTTATTTTACATGGTATTTTCTTATTCAAAAGAAAGTTTATTGTTTAAAACGCTTTTTAAATGTATAGTAAATCAAAACGTACAGTACCTACCATACCCGTCAAATTGGCGCGTAATTTAATTAAAACTTTTAAAAAAATTAAAGGTGGTTTTCGGTCAAACCTAGCTTACTGAGGAAATACAAAATTGCAGCTACTACATTTTTTGTACTTCGATATCATTTATTTATTGATAGCCTACTTTTTACTGACATGAAATCTCATTTCCAGGGCACTAGAACTGATAAGATTTTCTTGTAAAATTAAATATAATTTTTAAAAAACCGGCTGTGGGGCGTCCGATTGTCTCTTTGCTGTTTTTAGGTTCCAGGTTGGGGGCTTACGGAGAAAAAAGAAGCCAGTGATGAGCTTTTAGTAGCAGAAATGCCATACGTCGACAGAGAGACTTGTGAAGAGGAAACGAGTCTGTTCAAATATTTGAAGAAAGATAAAATTTGTGGTGGAAATAAGACAACAAGTAAGTAGCTGTGACTAATATTCTACGCCAAACATGCATCACTTTTGAAAAGAAGATAATATATAATGTCCGCTTATACAAATTTAATGAGTCAAATGCATTGTCAAAGACAGTTTGTATTAATACGATTTTAATATACATTCATAAATATACATACATGCACATAAATATTGATATACGTAGAGAAACACATATCTTACTCATGGACATGACTGTGTTTTAGACAACTGTTACAATTGCCGAGAAATTATTTTAACTGATAAATACAAATACTTAGGCACCATTATAGACCACAATTTACGATGGAGTGAGCACATATTATTAACTGCCAAGAGGAAAAGGAAAACATTGTATAAATTCAAAAGACTAAAGCATATTGTAAACCGTGACGTTATAAGACAGATCACAAATCACTTGTCCAATATAACATCTTAGCATGAGGCGGAGCACATTCTACAGTCATGGAGCCACTAGAATCAGCCCTCCAAAGCGTAATTAAAGTTGCCATGAAAAAGCACTATAGGTATAGTCCACGCAAAATGAGAAAAGTATTGACATGAAATGTTTTGATCCTGTGCAACACTGTAAAAATATTGCTTGCACCATTCTGTGTTACCTTGCTGCCAATCCATTTTCCCTATGCTGATATAATGCTATCACGGCACCTAGCCCATGCTGAACAAATGTCATCACTTTTGGTCACGTGACAAAAAGGGTTATTATGGCAAGAAGTGGTTGACTCCATTGCGTTCAATGCGATTTAGACGTATTTCATTGCCTGTAATTTAATCTATTTACCCATTTATTGAGTTTTTCTTTGGTTTGACGTAATGTTCATATCTTGCTCTGCTAATAATTGCACTAATAGGATCAAGAAATGTCGAGAAACGGGGGAAAATATTAGTTTTCACAAGTATGTGTTCGCATGGTTTGGTCATTAGTTGTGGCAACATTCATCGATTTATTTACGTTTTCTTAAGGCGCATATTCCACCAACTCAAGGCCGTAGCCAAAGGGGGGTTCATGGGGGTCCACCCCCCCCCCCTGAAATGACATGGCTTGACACTAGATAGAATCGGATTTTGAGAGGAAAAATAAAAACCACTATGTAATACCCAATGAAATTTTTAATTTTTACCCCCCCCCCCCCCGAAAAAAATCCTGGCTACGGCCTTGACTGTCCGGTATAATTTTAATAATATTTATTATTATTATTATTAATGTTTCAACCTCAAGGCATTTTTTAGTTAGTCAAGTTTAAAATCCTTAGCTTTTCACTTCTTTTAGGAAGCTAAAATTCCTACAGCCTAAGTAGGCATAGTCCTGAAGAACCTAAGTTTTGATAGTGAATGAAAATAGCAAAACCCTATAAGGCAAATTTACAGAGAAAAAAAGTGTTTTTATTTCCCATTTGGGCGAATTTCGTGGCTTTCTTGCAAATCACACGTACTGCAAAATATCTAGAAATTATTAGGCTTAGGCCTATTGATATTGACATCCCATGACATCATCAGCATTGGCCTACTACAAGGCAATATTTTTTCATCGATGATAGCACAGGATATTCACATCGTGCATAATGCATAATAAGTAGGTTATGAGATATAAAAATTCGAATGCAGGTGTGGGTGGATCAGGGACGGATCCAGCCCATGGGAGGGGGGGGGGGTAGCTGTGGGTCAAAATAGGAAAAACCTATGTAGTAACGATTAAATCAGAGCGTTATAAAAATTAACTTATAAAATAGATTTACTGAAGAAAAAAAATTTTGGGGGAGGGGGGGGGGGGGATAGTCGCCCCCTGTCTCCGTCCATGGGGTGGATCCAGGGGGGGTGGGTAGCTGCCTCCCTGTATCCGTCCATGGGTTCTACCCTGAGTGACTACTCATTCTTATTATATTCTGCTAATTCTAGTTGAAGTGTAGTCAACGACAGATGGGGGAGGGGGGAGCTGCCCTTAAAATCTTATAAGCTAGCGCCTGTTGTTAGTTGCCTAACTTATTACGTTATAATTTAATGGATACTAAATATGTTTATTATATTTTGTGCCAAATTACCCCCTCCCCCCTTCCCCAATGGGCTGGATCTACTCCTGGTATAGGTATAGGAGCCTAAATTTAGGAAGTTGAACACTTCTAATTTAATGAAGAACCAGTAGAATCCGGGCTGATGGGCCGTTGTCGAATTGAAAGTGAACTTCCAAACGTTTCGTCAACATCTGCTGTCGACATCCTCAGTGGCGCTGCGTAGACTTCGAAGGTTGTACTTCGGTGGCTCCGTAGCGAGTGGCTGGGTAGGGGGTGTGCACTGACCTTTGTACCTGGGCGTTGATGTTGTTGTTGTGTTGAAAGCGAGGATTGGCTCGCTCCCAACACAACATGGAAATTCCCCAGAGGGACATCCTGTGTTGAGAGCGAGCAAATCCTCGCCCTCAACACAGTATGCCCCCCTGGGGAATTTCCATTACCTTGTTTTTCCCAATTGGCTGACGTCATCCTTTTTGTTGTTGTTTTGTTCAGCGCCGGATACCAGAGTTTGTTCACCTTTAAGCCTTCTTCTTTCTGTTGAAATTGTGTTGATGCTTGTATATTTCAATAGCTTCTCTGTGTAGTCTGTGGAAATATTGAGTAGTCCTTGACAAGACAGTCGCCTGTTTGTAGTGCACCGTGAGTCCAGATTGTGTTAGTACGTGTTCGGCAATCGCGGACTTCTCCGGTTGTAGACGGCGGCAGCTTCGTTTATGTTCTTCTATCCTCGTATTTACGCTGCGTTTAGTCGTACCTATGTATACTTCACCACAAGAGCAAGGAATCCGGTACACACCGGCTGATGTTAATGGGTCTCTCTGATCCTTGGCTGATCTTATCATGTTCTGGAGCTGCTGCGTAGGCTTGAACACTGTTTTGATGTTGTGACGTTCGAACAGTTTCCCAATGCGATCCGTGACTATCTTTATGTAGGGCAAACACACCATTCCTATTGGTTGGGGTCTGTCTGCAGCCGTAGTGTTCAGTCTAGGATGGAGAGCTCGCTTGATTTCTTGATGCGTATAACCGTTAGCTTGTAATGCTCTATCCAGGTGTTTGAGTTCTGATCGCAGTTGACGGGGCTCACAGATCCGATTAGCACGGTGGATGAGAGTTTTCAACATTGCACGCTTCTGGCTCGGATGATGGTTGGAACTCTTGCTCAGATATCTATCCGTATGCGTTGGTTTGCGGTATACTGTATGTCCCAATGAACCGTCTCTATTCTTCATCACCAAAACATCAAGGAAGGCCAGCTGGTTATTGTTTTCTTTTTCCATGGTGAACTGGATTCGCGGGTGAATTGAGTTGATGTGATCCAGGAATTTCGTCAGATTCTCCAGGCCATGATTCCAAACAACAAAGGTGTCATCTACATATCGGAACCAACATTTCGGTTTTTGGGCAGCAGTATCTAACGCCGTCTTTTCAAAAGATTCCATGTAGAAGTTGGCAACCACCGGGGTAATGGGACTCCCCATTGCGACACCATCCAGTTGTTCGTAGAAGGTTGAATTCCATTGAAAGTATGTAGTTGTCAGAACGTGGTGGAACAAAGACGTGACGTCATCTGTGAATTTTTCCTTTATAAGCTCCATAGTTTCTTTGATTGGTACCATGGTGAAGAGTGAGACGACATCGAAAGAAACTCACGAGCAGGTCATCGGGTTCCAGGTGTAGGTCCTTCAGTTTCTCAATGGAATGCGTTGAGTCTCTTATGAAAGAATCTCCGGTTCCTACATGTGTCTGAAGCAGCTTCGTCAGGTATTTTGCCACGTCGTAGGTAGGAGATCCTATCGCGCTCACAATCTGACGTAGTGGCACATTCTGCTTATGGATCTTTGGGAGACCATAGAGCCTGGGTGGTAAGGCTTCTGATTTTACGTAATTCCGCTTATCCTCGGTTGGTAAAGTGGAGTCTTTGACCAGTTTCTTTGATTTCGCCAGGATTGTTGATGTGGGATCACGGCTGAGCACTTTATAAGTTGTAGTTCTAATTTAGTCCCAATGCAATTAAATAGACGAACATGGTAAGACCGGACTAAAGAGTTTGACTATCATTTGCTAAATTTCTGCTTGACACAATTTTTCTTAGTAACATATTCCTAGCTAAATATTAATAAATCTTCATAAATGCCGGTGTGTGACCATACCATATTGTTATATAATAAATAAATAAATGTTACAAAAGCAGAAAATGTCAATTAATCGTATTAAAAAAAATTATTGAACTACATCAAATTTACACGTAAGTCATGTAGGTCTATATGGCATGGAACGCTTCTGCCATAATAACCAAGAAATCAGGTTTTGTCCGTTGCCGACAGCCCTAGCGCTCCTGGTGTATTTCCAGTGTATATATATAATGTTATATAGTTCAGTGCACCCACCACCACAATCACTTACGCAAGACAGCTTTGTTTATACAAGTACAAAAAATTACTTGACTCAAACAACCAATCAGACTTAATTCAACATGACTGTGGCACAAGACTTGGTGTTGGTCGCAATCTTCAGATCCCCAATCATATCACTACCCTTGACAGAGGGCTAACTGCTAACTCTCGCCAAATCATTCCTCAACTACCCCAGTCATTAGTCAGGGCTAGAGTAGAAATAAAAGGAACAAACAAGGAACAAGCTCAGTTAATCAGTAAAACAAAGGGAAACCAAACTCAGGGTTGGGCGCCGTGTGGATAAACCACTTAAATTAAATAAATTAGAATAGAAAAGGAAACGTACGGTAGATAAGAGAAGGAAATATTAAAATATGAAAATGTTGAATTATTATGAATTATTACCAGTCGAGCTGGTGTAGTTGAAGAATGATTAGGCTCCTTCCACGGGACAGGTAAAGAAAAATCAATAAAAATGCATAGTAAGGGACTGTTAATGAACAGTTAAATGAACAGTATACAGTAGGAAATGTAAAAGCGTAAAACGAGTAGGCTACTTATCATCAGCTGCTTCCTCCAGTAGCCGCGCATAAGTAGCCACCTCAGCATCGTCTCAGCTCCTCCTGGATGTTAGCAGACAGTGCACTGGCGGTGACACTCGGAACAGCAGATGGACGAAAGTGAAAACACCCAAGAAGAGAAGTACACTGGGTAATAATACAGTACAAAATTATATTGTAGTACAGAGTAATTGAACAGTACGGAATAATGGTATGACAGTAATACTGTCTTCACAATAAGAATATACTCAGAGACAAATGACACAATTCTCACCACCCTTTAGCGGCGCGCACCATACAAAACGTAATGGACAGCTCGTTGCTAGAAGGTAGGGAAAGAGCGTCATACAGAGATAAAGAACAAGATATCCCGGAATACCAATTCAGGGTTATCGTGTATACAAAATATTACAAACGAGAAATATTATTATAAAGAATGAGCAAGGGTAGCAATAAGTGCATACCTTGCCGTTGAGAAAATGTAGTAAAATGTTTAATAGGCTAATGGAGAATGAATAATTTATATAGAATTTTAGTATTACGAATTACTATAACAGAATATACAGCAGTATCTATGACGAAGCACCATACGATATTCACTAACAGGGGAAGCGGGATTTACCCTAAAGTCTATGGGGGGGGGGGGGAGTAATCGGACGCTGATCACATGTGCCTTCTTATGTGGGCCGACGCTCCGTAGCGATGGCCCTTCCGCCTTTCACCCCATCGGACGTGGAAGCTCTATATCGTCATCACTGGCCGGTAAGGTACATGGGACAGCAGACTCGCATCATACAGGAAGGACGGTCCTTAGATGTGACCTATTGCTGCAGGTAGGTAGACCAACACGGCACCAACACCTTGCATAAGCACCCTAAAATGGTTTAAAAATAAATAAATAAGAATGCAGAATTATAGTGTTTAAAGCTATAAAGGACAATTATTTATTAAAAAGGGGAAAAATACAGTCTACAAAATTTTCAAGTGAAGAGCTTGTCTGCGCCGGAGAATACGGGCAGTGGCCTATTTATAATGACGAAATTATTAGATAAATTATTATTTAAGGTGCGTAATATTATGACTTATGAGATTTTACTTACCACTGTAGTGGGACGTTATGATATGGAAATAGTGATACAAATTAAATAATTGACTTAATTTGAATAATTTGAATACGAATTAATAAATTCTTCCGAGTTGCAGCAAGAACCAAGAAATTCGAGTAGTTTGATTCCCCCTTCTTCCGCCAGAGCGCTGACCGCAATTACGCCGTAGTACCGCCAAATTCAAATATTGTAAAGAAATATTTAATTACACAAAATACCAATTTGAAGCCTCCAGACAGTACATTAAGTACAACAGGAGACATATTGATGTATATATGTATATATGTACATATGCATATTTATTATTGGAGAAACGAAATACATTTATTTATTTATGATTACTTTATACCTAATATTGATCATTGTCTCTTAAAATGTGTCTTAAAATCTCAAAATCTCCTCTAACGAAATACAGGGGGCGAAAAAAGTGCTCGTACACCTACAACGTTTTTGGAGAAGCCTCATTTAAGCTTTTTGGTTCTTCTCCGATATTCACTAATAAAACTTAAAAATTAATCTCAACCGGCCACGCTTCGCGGTGGTATCTCTGTCCCTTGTTTAAATGTTAACATTTTTCTCCATTGAAGTACCTATCACATGCTTCGCACAATCGTCGATCCCCCTTTCACCCATGTAGACGACTACAGAAACATACAAATTCTATTCTATTCTAGGTAGGCCTAGTTGAACAAGAGTTAAACGCAAACTAAGTAAAATATTACTCCCTAAATCAGGATGGACATAATAAATATAGGATAATTACGGACACTTAAGAATCGGGTTCATTGCTGTAGCTAATTGAAAATCTCCCTTAAAGTCTAAAGAGCACGATCATAAAATCAAACTTTGATTTTGCTAAGTAAACAGCAGCAGTAACGATGGATTACAGTACAGAAAGTCTATCTTAACCAAGCCCGTCTCTTATTCTATGATGCATACGTCATGACAATATAAATACAGAAGCTATAAAAAAATGCGCACTTTCAATAAAAAAACCGTTAACACACATCATAAACATCATGCTTACTAGTGGAATATACCCGGAAGCAGCAAAACAATCAATAGTAATACCATGCTACAAATCAGAAAATAGACAATCAATTGAAAACTATAGGCCAATATCATTAATATCGAACATCAGCAAAATTCTTGAAAGAGCAATGCAAACACCAATAGATTCATATCTTACGAAATTCAAAATCATAAACAATAAACAATACGGATTCAAAAAAAAATCTGGCACGGCGGAAACAATCTATGAAACAATAAATGTAAGAAACGACGCAAAAGAGAAACATAAAAACTGTCTGGCGACATTCCTAGATTTAAAAAAATGCTTCGACACAATCCCACACAACATTTTAATGATAAAACTAGAGAAAATTGGTATCAGAGGAATAGGGGGAGATCTAATACAAAGCTATCTAACAAATAGAATCTAGACAACAAAAATTGACGAAACAAATAGTGATATAGGTAAGATAACGATAGGCCTTCCCCAAGGCACAATTTTAGCTCCAGTTCTCTTTAAAGTATTTCTAAATGACTTATTAAACCAGCCACTCAACGGTGAAATCAGCGCTTTTGCAGACGATACAAAACAAATACATATCGCTGATACAAGAACCGAATTATACAAACAAGCAAACGAAGATATGGAAAAAATTAAAACTTGGATGGAAAGCAACATACTTACAATAAATCTACAAAAAACAACTTACATAGAGTATAAAAATTCAAAAACTTTCACAGACAAAACAGAATACAAAATTGATTCCATCCAAAAATCTAAATATACAAAATATCTAGGTATCGTGCTAGATGAAGAAAATAAATGGGAAAAACACATAGATCTCTTAGCGACAAAAATACGAAAAACATTTTATAAATTTCTCCAATTAAGACAATGCCTAAATACAGAAATACTAATGATGGTATACCACGCACTAGTACAATCTATATTATCATACGGTATAACCGCATGGGGATCAGCAAACCAAAACGTCATAGAGAAATTAAACGTAATACAACGGAAAACGTTAAAAATCATTCATAGGAAACCAAATAGATACCCCACCGAAGACCTATTACAACTAGCAAACATACTATCAATCAAAAAGCTATACATAAAAGAATCTATTTGCAACACCTTCAAAAATATACATAAGCAAGACAGACCCACACATCAACACAACACTAGGTACAAACAAACAAACCCACTATCCATACAAACGGTCTTGACAAGCTACACGCAAAGGCAAACCTCTTATATAGGCAAAAAGTACTATAATAAACTTCGTCTGAAAATAAAAAACCAAACAAACTATAAAGTATTTAGAAAAAATATCAAAAAATGGCTTATTGATCTCGAAATTACATAATAAAAAATAATAATAATAACAAATAAATAAATAATAATAATCTTCCATATACCACCAACACACACATATACACACCACTACACTTACATACATATTCACTATATTTTTAAACTTGACACAAATTTTTTATTTTAACTGCATGCATTCATTGTATTATACTAGTATTTTAGAATATTGTAAAATTTCCACCCTAAAACGGGCCTAGCCCATAGGGAAGTGACAAAAAACTGTAAAATTTTTATTTCGGAAATAAATTTTGATTGATTGATTGATTGACTGCTCACAAAATGTTTGTAACATAGTAGGCCTCTGCGTATATACCGTATACACGCAGCATATTGCAAACATGACTCATGATGCACTTTGTATTGCTGTTTTAGAGCAAACAGTCTGCAGTGGAGACAGCGGGGGAGGCTACGTGTTCAAGGATTCCAAAACCAACACATTTTTCCTTCGAGGGATCGTCAGTGTGGGCACACCCAACTGTAAAGGTGACGACTACGCGCTCTTTACCAAAGTATCCAAGTACGCGGAATTGATCAACCAATACTACAACTAGGCAACGAATTTATTAATTTTTTCGAAGTTGTTACAAGGTAAAATAATGACTATGTGATGTGAAAAGACTGCTCTCATATGTTCAGTACTGAATATAATCATGTATTTTTGTACTTAAACATTGTGTTATCTATTCCAACTTTCCCGTTTTTCATTTTGTACAAGATGTTATAGGCATAGGAAGTTCGTTTCTGGGTTGTGCCGAAGGTAATGTCGCAATTATTGCTATGGTTATGTTGAGAGAGTGTGGGTGTGGTGAAACTATATACCACATTGGGTTCTGTAACACAATACAATATACTGCGGTGATGATTTTAATAATTAGACAGGCGCTAATAAAAACTGTACGGGTGACTTACATATAACATGTCCAGGTCTATACGACACGTTGATCCAAAATGTTGTAGCCTGGAAGGGCTTCGTCATTGCCATTTGAATGGGACACATTTTCTTCAAACTTCGGACAGACAAGTAGGCCTAGGTGGTTGTTCTCGGAAGTTCCTATATTGGCTGATCAGGTCTTCTGCAATTCCCCGCCTGCAAAATGGTTCACGCGGAATCGAGTAACGCCCATTCTTAGCCTATATAAAGTCTCCACCCCTGCTGGCCTACTATGGCGATTGTCTTGAATCTTGAGGGTGTACGTTCCGTAGGAAATTTTTACTTTTTATTTAATGAACTGCGCAAGTTATTAAAGATTTAGCTCATTTAAGTTGTAGAAGACTACTTCATGCATCATATAATAAGGTATTTTTAATTTCCGAAATTGTAGTTTTTATCTGTTTTACGTGAAAAGTTATTTGTTTATCACGTTTATGAAAAAACTAAAATTTTGTAAAATAAAAATACCTTATTATATGATGCATGAAGTAGTCTTCTACAACTTAAATGAGCCAAATCTTTAATAACTTAGCTAAGTTAATTAAATTAAAAATAAAAAGTATTAAATTTTGGGCTGCCAATTTGCAACGGGATGTACAAGCTCTTAACCTGGGAATAAAAATATAAACAAGATAATTTTATAAAGGAAAGTGTTATTCAAATGGGTTTTGTTTACATTTTTAACCCCAATAATAAGTTAATACTATACGGCATAATAGGCTCGCAGTAGACCTTATACCTTTTGTAACCTTTTACATATTAAAATGAACACCGTACACAGGATATTAAATAAAATTACTGTAAGTAAACCCCAAGGTGTTACGTGGCAGTATTAGCACCAAATAACTTATCAGCCATTAATAAGCGCATTGATTCTATGGTTTTACACTATGAGTTCTCAATTAAAACAATATGTTGCCCTCAAGAAAAAATGTTACTCTAACTGTAGCCCCTGCCTCTATCAACCCTATCCCTCCACCATATCTTTGGGAAGTCACAGCTCCCAGCTTGCTACAATTCCATCTATATACAGTATATATACCTAGTCTCGTCATATGTTCTGTTACAAACATTTTGTTAAATTAATCCAAAATTAAGAAAGCAATAGATCGTAAATTTTTAATATTTAATAATTAATATTTCAGCACTTAAGTACAAAAAACATTATTCGAAATGGCAGCCTCTAGCTTTCACACAGGCCCAAACACGGTGGGGCCATTTACCTATAGCGGCACGCATCGTTTCTTCAGATATTTCTGCTGCTGCTGCCACTATAGATTTATTTAGGGAATCCAAATTTCGATGGACCCTAGAACAAAAATCCAAAACTGATCACAATTTATAGTCCAGGGGGTTGACGTCTGGTGGGGTGGCCAGATTTCCAAAACGAAAAAAGAGTAGGCCTATATATGCAAGATATATAATTATATACATATACAATACAAGATCTACTTAATTATATAGATAAGAGTCAAGCGAGGGGGGGGGGGAGGATGTGTGTCAAACTCTCCTCCTTAAATCACTGATTGATGGGGTATAGTACACCTATTTCTTCACCAAAAAATCCAAGGATAACACTAGTTATTATTCGAATGCCTAACCCTCCCCATAAAATTTTACAATTATAAGCAACAGCTACTTGAATAATAAAACTATTAGGCCTATTCCATTCTACCTTGTGTATTTTCATCCGACCTAAGTCACTTGTATTTAGTTGAAGAGTGCACTTCTTCTTCTGTAAAAGAAAATTCTGTAAAAGAGTAAGATCTGATTTAAAAAAGAGTATATTTGCATCAATAGCACAAAAAGAAAGAGTATGTCGAATTTGGAACACAAAAGAGTATTAGTACTCTTACTTACTTCCTACTTCTTACTTCTTAGTACAGGGCTTCCAGCTCAGGTGATGCCGACTGCCTGATGTCTCAGAAATGCCCTTGACGCTAGTGCCCACATGTTCGGCGTGCACAGGATCTTTTGATGTGCGCCCTCCTTTTGTCCAACCTGATCCCGTAGTTTGTCCCGTAGGTTGCATGGGTCCGAGCACTGCAGGAGTATCTGCTCTAGTGTTTCATTAGCTAGACCGCATGCACGGCATACTGGAGATTCGATTAGATGAAAACGGTGTAGGTACTCATTGGTAGTAATGTGGCCTGTTCTTGCTCTAGCAGCAAAGGATGCAACGCTTCTGCTTATCCCGCGATACTGTACTGCTGAAGCCGGCTTCGGTTGTATTGCGTACAGGGCTCTACCTGTGGAGGAAACCCTCCATCTCTGTATCCATTCTTGAAGCAGTACTCTTGAGAAGAGTATATCTGGCCACCCTAGGTCTGGGCTAGCTGAAGACCAATCTTGCGCCTTTATAAATGAAGGTATGATCCGAGCCAGCCACTCATGAGAACTCTTTGCCTTGTGTGCTGGTGCAGAATCTTGCTGGAAGACCCAGGGCTTGTCCTCAACAAGGTAGCGCAAAGGGGTTGCACAACTGGCTCAAGTACAGTTCCTTGGTAAACTTTGACGCCTTTTTCACAGAAATGAAGCGCGATTACGCCTTTGCAGGACACACCCCACCAAACCATCACTGACGCTGGATGGTGGTCTCGTATAATCCTCAGAGCAACATTTTTCGCTTCTTGATATGTCCTTGTCTTTATTTTCGTTGAAATATTCTTCCACAGTGAAAATGTTTTCATCTGTGAAGAGGATGTTTTCATGGCCATTTTGAGCGTGCCTTAGCTCTTTGTAGCCGCATTGCCTACAAACGGGTCAAAAGGAGATGGTCCACTGACCGATGATAGGCCTTCATTCCTAAGTCATCCTTGATGATACGGCAAATGTTTCTTGCCAATATCTTCATCTCCCGGCTCATCACATTCTGATTACCCGTGAGTTTTCGCCGTGTGCGCTCCCTGATCACTTTGATGGCTGTTGGAGTCCGTACTGTCCGGGGGCGTCCAGTTTTTCTCCTGTCTTGGATGCTTTGGGTTTCATTGTATCGTTTGATGGTACGATATACAAACTTTGTTGAGGAGAGCCGAGGAGTGAGCATCTTGAAAAGTTGGCTAGGAGTGGGGCCACATTTGAACGGCGCAATTACTACCACCCGGCCCCTTTACTCCCTCCTAAGTCAGCCAATTAAAGTTGAATTTTGGGGAAATTTTTATTATTTTGTGCATAAAATGATAAACTTTGTGAATAATTAATTAATTTACAACAAAAGTGTCTACTTGATTAATTTATTAGGCTATTACAAACTTTGTAACAGACCATATGGCGAGACTAGGTATATCTTATCTTTATAAAAATCAAACCACTTTCCCGCGTGAGTATATGTGTGTATGTATGTACATAGGAAAATGTTGTATGCCTTATTTTTCGAAGTCTTCCCATCCAACCTCAGTACACCTATGACATCTGTCCACCAGTCTTAATAATCCACCAAAAAATAATTTTCTAACTTGGTGTCGAAGTGCTCTGAAATTGACGCCTTCACGTCTTCCAGGGTTGAAAATCGAGTTCCCCGCAGATTTTTTCAATTGCGGGAATAAGAAATAGTCTGGGGAGCCAAATCTGTACTATAAGGGGGATGGCGGATTGGTTCGAATCCACACTCGGCCTGGGCAGCCACCCCAATCCTGGAGGCATGGGCGGGTGCGTTGTCTTGAAGAAGCAGCACTTTTGAGGCAAGCTTTCCGCGTCTTTTTTCTCAAATAGCGCTGCGAAATTATGTTATTACGTTGGCATAGAACTCACCGGTGACGGTTTTGCCCTTTTCGAGGTAATCTATCAATAAAATTCCCTTACAGTCCCAAAAATCTGCAGCCATGACCTTGCCAGCTGAAGGTTGCACTTTGAACTTCTTAGGGGCTCCTTCATCGCTGGCCCTCCACTCAATCGACTCGATTTTCGACTCAGGATCATACATATGAACCCACGTTTTATCTCCAGTCACTAGTCGACTGATAATGTCATTGGGCTTCCCTGAACCATTTATTAGTAGACTAGTACCACTCCTTTATCGACAAGTCTCTGTGCGAGTAGGTCAACAAATGTTTGGTCCAAGACCCATGTGGAAGGGTTTGACCCAGGGAGGAATTTTAAGCCCTAGCCTGTACGCCATCTATGTAGCAAATTTAAGCGAACTTGCCCCCGGAAACGTCCGGATTATAGAATACGCCGACGACGTGTGCGCGTATGTAGAAACTAACAGCCTAGATGAATGTGTGACAGCCCTTAGTCAGTTTGTAGCGGATCTCAAAATTTGGCTCATAACCATGGGTCTTGCGCTGTCCCTGGAGAAATCATTTGTTGTCCACTTCACCCGGAAGAGAAACCAAAACATAGGAGACAGTGTATCGATATCTGGCTTGACTTTTTCCGTTAAAAGTGATGCAAAGTTCTTGGGTCTCACCTTAGATAAGACGCTGACGTGGAAGAAGCATATTGACTTAGTTCTTTCAAAAAGCGAAAAATATTACAATATACTGAAAATGATAACTAGTTGTCGTTGGGGCGCTCACCCCTCAACATGTCTAATGTATTACAGGCTCACTATATGGGCAATCATTGATTACGCTGGTTTTTTCTATGGCCAGGCGAGTGAAGTACATTTAGTCAAAGTTGACCGGTTGCATAACCGGTGCCTCCGTGCATGTCTCGGTCTGTTACAATCAACCCCTATTGTAGCCCTACTGTCCGAAGCCGGAGAACTACCCCTCCGATACCGCAGAGCTATTATGTCTGACAAGTTCCTTCTGAAACAAAGAGCGCGACAAAGCAGCTTGCTGCCCGAATTGGCAGAATTAACCGGTTTTGTACTAACCTCTCCCACCGGGCGAAACAGCCCCATGTTGGTTGACAGCTTTACAATGGAACATGTCGACTGGAAGTTGCTGTGGACCCACAGAAATCTTCCCCAATACTCCTTGCCGTATGATGAGTATGCAATGGAGGTGTCGGTAGCCTATTTTCAGCGACAAGATAACATATCTGATAGGGAATACTGTAAAACATTTACCGAATGGTCCCAAACTAATTATAACAATTACCTGCATGTTTACACAGATGGCTCAAAAGGACAAAATACTCACCCCCACACCCTTTCCGCCACAGGCTGCGCCTTTTATGTGGCCACGACAAATTACGGTAAAGCCTTTAAGCTTCCACCTCATTGTAGCAGCTTCGCTGCTGAGGTAGAAGCGATATATAGAGCACTGGTACATTGCAAAGAAACCATGATAATTTCAGACTGTAGGAATGTCGCTATTTTCTCAGGCTCTATGAGCTGCTTGCAGCTTCTCGAAAGTATGGAAAATAGAGCAAAAAACCCATTCATCGTAAAAATTCTTGTGCTTCTAGCTGATTTACGATCAAGAGGCATCAATGTTCGTTTTGTGTGGGTGAAGGCCCACGTCGGACTTAAGGGAAATGAACAGGTAGATGCACTGGCTAAAGAAGGAGCAAATACTGGCGAGTACAGTGCTATTTTGCTCCCGAAAGAGGAATTTTATAAGACCATAAAACAACACCATTTCCAGTTCTGGGTAAATGACTTTAATTCCAATACTTCTGGCTCCTTCTATAGGTCTATTCTACCTCGACCGCTTAAAAACGAATGGTCTGCTAATGTGTCTGGCCCAACTCACCGCATGTATTTATCTACCATCTCACGTCTGAGGACAAACCATGGACTCTCTGAGGCATATATCTATCATACCCTACGGGGCTCATACTCTCCTCTCTGCAGCCATTGCCTGGAAAGTGAAGGCACAATGCAGCATGTTATATTGGAATGCCCTGAATTCACCATAGCTAGAAACAAATTACTAGACCGCATCTTCCCCTTAATGACAGTCCTCCCTTTTAATTATGCCCACATGATCTCTAAAAGTGACTCCTACCAGGCTATATATGACTTTCTAAGGGAAGTCCACGTAGAATTTTAACCCCACCTACCCACCATGGCTGTATGTGAACCCACAATGCCAAAAAAAAAAAAAAAGTCATTGGGCTCGTCACCATTCAAATTTAAAAAGTCCCGACATGCCCTCACTCTCTCCGCCTTTTGAACCGCTGAAAGGTTTCTGGGCACTCACCTTGCCGACACCTTCCTCATACCTAAATGTTCATGTAAAAACTTAAGCACGTTAGTTTCTGAAATTTTGTATATTTGTGTAATTTCTTTCTTCTTTAACCGCCGGTCATCAAGCACCACTCTCCTAACTTCTTCCACTTTGTATGGAGTGAGGGCATGAGCAGACGATCCGGGTCGAGGGTCGTCTTCGACAGATTCCCGGCCAAGTCGAAAAAGTTGACTCCACTTTTTTACGGCAGAAATATTCAAGACAGATGCCCCATACACATTGGACAAACAATTTTGAATATCGTTGATAGATACGCCCTCACGAGTCAAAAATTTGATAGCGCTCCGCTGCTCAATGAGTGACATTGTGCACTTATCAACACATTAACACAAACAATGCGCTACTGTTACTCAGCATGATGAGCGAGGTCCATGAAATTGGACACCTGAGTCGGAGGGTAAATGGCCTTCACACCAGTGGTAAACAGTTCAGTCTGTATAGTACCTACTAAGCTCTGCCACGGATCACGCGACCGCCCCTCGTATGTAGACACTTTTTGCTTTCCAATTTATACGTAGTATAAGGAAAGCTTTGTGATGGTCGAAATTTTCGTTTCCGAGATTTCAACGGATTTACACGTTTTGAGGTCCAGCGAACCCAAAAAAGTGGTTTTTACGAAATGTCTGTCTGTCGGTCAGTCGGTCTGTCTGTTCGTCGATTTGTGGGCAAACTACACAGTGGATTTTTATGGTGTTCGGCATGTTGGTTTATAAAAATCATACCTCGGGATAATTTTTTGGGCTAACTCAATTTGGGGGGGGGGGGGTTATTCTCAAAAAAACTCCAAAAAAACGTCTAAAAAAATTATTTCTCAAAAACGGCTCCAACGATTTCTTTTAAATTCACAAATATTGTAGCCCTTATAAATTTTAATAAAATACGGGGGGTCTCTTGCCCCTTGATAGTTTGCTTCGAGGGGTAAAAAAAATAGAAATAACTAAATTTTAATGAAAAATGACTAAAAAAGAATTTTTCTGTGAAACCTTCCTGGCGGTGATTTTTACCTTCAGGCATGTTTTAGGTGTTAAAAAGAGTAACGAAACCGGAAAGGTTGCCTTCCCAAAAAAGTATTTGGTTTTGGGCAAAAAGAATGTTTTTTGAAGAAATGATCGAAAATTCACGCTCAAATGCATTGCGTGCCCTGCCGTTATTACTGTGTGGTAATGTGCTAGGGCTGAACTGCAGGCTACTAGTGGGGTCACAGTGAACGGCCATCAGATATGATGGTTAGCTGCGAATAAGATGAATAAGCAGTCCCCGACCAAGCAGTACCGAGTGGGGTCCGGTTAAAGATCCTCCACCTAGCTCCTTGGAGCTAGGGCATGGGCACCCGTTTGTCCATGGGAGAGAAAAAGCTCCCTAAAGGCGGAAGAATTCAACAGAGGAGTCAACGGCATAAGGATGCAGAAGGCAACGGGAAACCACTGCATTAAAGGTCCTTCGGGGCATCCCTTGTACAATCATCATGAGCGAAAAGTTTAAAACTTATCGCTCAAATGATCGCCAATCTTCAACGTTGAAGGGGCACGAGAAGAAGAAGAAGAAGAAGAATGTGTTGGTCTGACCGGTCTAGAATATGCAATGCCATCGATTAATTCAGTTCTTTGGGATTGGTGATATCCTAGGTGATTGCCAAAGGGGTTCCTTGGGTTGACTCGCCATAACTCGGGACCGACTGGCACCAGAAACTTGCGGATACACTCAAAATTTAGAGAAAAATCGGGATATGGTTTTCGTGTAGGTCCGAACCTGAAAAAATGAACCTGATCAGGTACAGGAGTGATAATCGGTTCGAAAAATCCCATAAGAAAGCATTGGAGGGTTCAACGCAATGTCTTAGCCAGACCTTTGGACCTACCTCAATTTAAATTATATCACTGTCTTCGTTCATTCTTCTTCTTTCAGACCATGCTATACATGATGTGATGGGGCAAGGGGTTCAACTTTGGGGGGTGGAAACGTGAGGGGGTGCCCCCAAATTTTCCGATTTTCAGCGAAAATAGGCCTTTTTCGGCCGCGTTTTTGGGGGTGTTAATATCAATTCGAAAACTTCGAACTACTTCAGTTCTTTTCCACTGTTCTTATTATTTTCAGTCATATATTCAGTTTTGCTATTCGCCTTTTCGTTCGGGCACAGGTGAGTTGGTAAGCCGGCCCTGTTTTGACGAAAAACCGGTTTAAAGGGTATATTTCCAAATACATGCATAGAGTAAAAAAATTCCACGGCCTGCAATTTTCAACTGAAATTAATGTTTAATGTCTAATTAGAAGCAATATGAAATAAGGTTTACAACGAGTATAAATACATAACTTTAAAATTACCCCTTCACCCCTTAAACACGAGTGGAACACAAAATTTTTAAAAATGACGCGAAAAAAAATGCATTTCCAGCAATCCCATTTAAATTGCATGGGCGGGTTTAAAGCAATATTTTGGGCAGATGATGTGGAAGGCTTATCTTAATTTAAATTACATCAGCGTCGTTGTCCGTTCTTCTTTAAGGTCATGCCAAATTTGTTGTGATCAAGCAAGAGGTTCAGCTTTGGGGGGTGGAAACGTGGCGGGGTGCGCCCAAATTTGCCGATTTTAAGCGTAAATCGGCCTGTTTCGACCGCGATTTCGGTGGTCTTGATATCATTTTGAAAACTTCAAACTACCTTCGTTTGTTTCCACCTTTCCTTATCTTTCCAGAGATATATTCAATTTTACTATCCGTCTCTTTGTTCAGGCTTAGGTGAGTGTGTAAGCCATCCGTGTTTCGGCGGAAAACTGGTTGAAATGGTGCAATATTCATTACATGCATAGAGTTAAAAAATTCCGCAGCCTGCAATTTTCACCAAAAATGAATAGTTAATGTCACATTAGAAGCAGTATGAATAAAGGTTTTAATGAGTATAAATACATAATTTCAAATTCACCGGTTCATATCTTAAACACGAGTGGAGCACAAAGTTTTTAAAAATGACGCGAAAAAATGCATTCCTAGCAATCCCATTTAAATTGCATGGGCATGCTTAAAGCAATATTTTGGGCAGATGTAGAAAGCCTATCTTAATTTAAATTTCATCGGTGTCTTTGTCCGTTCTTCTTCTTTTAGGTCATGCCAAATTAGTTGTGATGAAGAAAGGGGTTCGGCATTGGGGGGTGGAAACGTCACGGAGTGCGCACGATTTTCAACAAAAATAGGCCTTTTTCGGCCGCGTTATTGTCAATTTAAAAATTCAGGCTATTTGAGGGCTTTTATAAGGACTTTTTCGCCATTCTTCGTCTTTCCAGCACCACATATTAGGTTTTATTATCCGTTTCTTGGATTAGGCACAGGTGCGTTATGATGCTATACGTGTCCTGCCCAAAAACCATTCGATATGGAAGTTTTCGCATTACATACATAGACTAAAAACAATCCGCAGTCTGCACTTTTCAATCCACATGAATTGATGTTGGAAAAGGTATGGATTCAGCCATTCAAGTATAAATACATTATTTGAAAGTCATCACTTCTACCCTTAAGCAGGAGCGGAACAAAAAAATTTCGTAAAAAAATACAGATTTTGAGAACTATCTGAAATCTATTTACAAAGGCTTTCACGGCCGGAGTTACATGATGGATCAGTAGAATCCGGGATGATAGGCTCCAAAGACTGTGGCCATTTGGTGTTAGTCACGGCCATTTACTGTATACCAAAAGTAAGATGAACTTATCAATTACTTTATGACACCCTACGATCGAGTTTCCGACATATCCGCGTTGATGCCTTAATTTTTCACATTTAACTTAGAATACTGAAGCTTAGAAGTTTTGCATACGACATTCGAACAAAATAGTCCTAAGTGTTTTCATTATATCTGCATAGGGAAAATATATTGGCAGCAAGGTAACACAGAATAGTGCAAGCAATATTTTTACAGTGTTGCACCGGATCAAAACATTCCATGTCCATACTTTTCTCATTTTGCGTGGACTATACCAGCAGCCATGTACACGAACCAATGTTAAATATTCCAAAATCAAATTATAAAAACATTCTCCAGTGGACGAAAGTGTTACTCTAAACAATCCTCGAATCTCCTTGAACACACACAACATTATTCATCATAATCGGTCCAGTCGTTTGAGAGGAGTTTGGATTCATACACATGGACAGTCGAAATATATATATATATGTAATAATCCTACCGACTGCACCGAAGATATGTATTTATAATTTATTTTAATTTTAATTGTTTACTTTTTCGATCATTTCAAACATGACTTATTGAACTGGTATCATCTTTACAAACTGGGTAAAGGTCTTCTGTGTCAAGTAGTTTGAATCTATCTAGGCGCTTCGAGTGAAAGCGGCCATTTTTGTTTTAGGTAATAAATTCAACATGGAAACTTCAAGATTTTATTATTATTTCAAGAACCTAAATTAAATACCATACAACGCAACAACAAACTTTACATGGCGCTGCGGTTGAGAATAAATAAAACTTATGTATGTACCAATTAATAAATCATTAAAAAGAATAAAAATGATGAACAGTTTACCGCCACCACCGATGCTAACCCTAACTGGGCAGCCCCACATGGAATATAAAAAGTGGGGAAAAAAGCCTTCGAACTGTACGCAACGGCAACAGCATTAACGAGTAAGGCAAAAGACGTACAGGCGGCAGTGTTCCTACACTTAATATCGTAATAGGGCCTGAAGGCCTGGAAATATTTTATTCGTTTGCATTAAATGACTGCGATAGTAAAGACCCACAAAAGGTAAGGGATGCTTTTGATAATTATTTCATGCCAAAAAGTAATGAAACTGTGGAAAGGCATCATATTTTTGCTATGAGAATGCAAAAAGAAGGCAAATCTTTTGACGAGTATGTGACTGCGTTAAAACTTTTAGCATCAAGTTGCGATTTTCAGTCAATGAAAGACAGCTTGATTAAGGACCGAATAATAGCCGGAACAAACTAATAACCAACTAAAGGAACGGTTGCTGAGGGAGGACAACCTTGATCTAGCCAAATGTATAAATATTGGGAGAGCTTCAGAACTGGCAGAAAAACAAATAATGGCAATGAGGAAGAATGATGAAGCAATGGTAGATAGAATACGAAATGAACATCAATGTCAACGTTTTTTACACCATCGGAAAGTAGAGATTTCATCAAACAAAAGGCCCACCTAATTTTTTAAATTCGACATTTTGACCTGAGATTTTTCGATTGAAAATTAGAGTGCTTTCTTCATATAAAGTCAAAATTAGGTACACAATAATAATATTTTAAATAAAAAAATTGGTGTATTTAGAACATAAAAATGCATGTTTTCACCAAATTTCACTCAGATCGCCCGTAATTTATTTTCCCTCTAATTTCTGTCAAATTATCTTCCACTTCCAATTTATTATAATTTGATGTCTTAAAAAAAAATTTCTACCCTGGCCTATGTCGCCAACATGAAAAAAGCCGAATTCTCCCAAAAACAAATTTAAAAATCGCTTTCGGCTCTGGATGATTAGTTGCAGGGAGATTTCATAAAAGCGTCGACCCCGCTTCGAGAGACCCGGAATTTTTGATTTTTTTTTATGCAACCAAGAATATTGAATAATATACGTGTATACTGTATGCATATATATATATATACATATAAATAATACAACATGTGGTGGTGAAGTACAGTAGTCGTTACCGTATTGACAGTGATTTATGATGTGACTGGTTGCAAAATTCAATTTTACTATAATTGTAGTTTCATATTAGTAACATAGAGACTTTTTTAGTTACATATTGGGCGGCGAAATAATAATCAGGTTTTGTGGACGCAGTTTCGACCCCATGCAGAAAAACCCCTAGTTATGACAGAGCGGAACAGAGAAGGTAGGTGCGAAGTGCTAGGTCGTTGGTTTCAGTGGTCACCCCCATCCTGAAAGTTTATAAGGGTGGATCTGCATTATGTCATTCTTGAAATACTGCGGCTTTGTAAGTACATCCCTATATAATCGGATAGATCCCTTTAAAAATGGTAAAAGGTGACATCAAATTAAAGTAGTATGAAACCTAGTTGTAGATGTTCTTATTATCTACATTTTTGCTACTTTAGCATTTTCCATAAGACTTGTAGTTCTGCCAGAAATCCAGATATACCGTATTCCATTTGGGTTTTATTCTACAATACTATACTAGTATAATTTGATGTCATTTCAAAAATTAATTATCTACCCAGGACTATATCGGTTGAATTGAACTTGAATGTTGTTCGGACATTGACTTTTTGTTCTAATCTTAATAATCTTTTCCAAGAGACCAGATGTGTGTGGTCTTGGGCTGTTGTAATTGTTGGGCCGGTGGACAGGGTTTCCATTCTAGTATACTAGCAGAAGACTTATGTTGATGAGATTGACTTGAGTATGATTAAATAACACCATAGCCGATGGTTGTTAGACTAGTTCTGGACTCTGCACAGCTCGGTGGTTTTCCTCGTTGTCAGTATGTGGTCGGTGCATTGTGTGAGTGCACGGGTGTTACCATGCTTGCGTATTGTTTTTTCTTCTTTTCTGGATATTTTACCATCTCTGGTAAGTAACGTATTGCTTTCCTAATACTTGTTTTGTATTCCTGTGTAGGCTAAGTTATTGTGTTCCTATTGGAATACGTTAGTACAAGGACAGCTTTCTGATGGTCGAAATTTTAAATTTCGCAAGCTCTAGATTTACACTTTTGAGGTACCGGCCCCCAAGAAGGTTTGAGATTTTTAGAGGTTTTTCACGAAATCTCTGATGGTCTGTCTGGCCGTTACTCAATTTGGATTACTTAATTCAATCAGCCTGAATACAGTAGGTACTGCTGTAGATTTGCATTTTTAATGGAGTAATAAAAAAAAATTACCTTTTTTCAATTACTAACCCAACCTGGCGGAGTTAGGGCTATAAAGCCTTTTCTTACAAATCAACTAGGAAGGCCCGGGACCGCCTGCTTTACATGCCCTCCTAAGCATGGTCAGAAAATGTATAAAGTGGGGGACTCAAATTAAAAACCTTTTGGGTGAAAGTCGGAGTCGGTACCACCACCCTACATATCCTGCAATAAAGCCATTATGCACACTAAGGAATGGCAAAGCGCACCAAGACCTGACGAAATCCATGGTGGTGGCATGACGACCTTGGGTGATGTAGAAATTCGAAAGGTGACCAGCTACTATACTATAAGCTGTGTATTGCAGTGGAAAATTTCTCAAGAACTGGCTAATATCAAACGTTGTGGTTATACCAAAGAAGCCCAATGCCAAGCGTTGTTAAGAGCACAGAACGATCAGCTTCATGTGTTTCATACTAAAAATATTTCTGACAATTATTATAAGAGGAAAACATTAGCAATGCAATAAGAACAGTTTGGCTTTACGAACGGCACTCGGTGTGCATTGTTCAGCCAACAAATTTTAGAAATGTCCGGATGAGAACAAAGAGATCTATTTGTGGTTTATTGACTTCCAAATGGCTTTTAACTAAGTTATGTAAGGCACGAGAAATCCCGTAATACACTAACTATTGTTGGTATCGATGATAGGAATTTAAGTTCCATTGCTAATTTGTACTGGCATCAAACTGCTGCAGTCCTAGTAGAAGACCTAAAGTCAAATCAAATTCTCACTAAGCGGAGCGTCAGGCAGGAATGTGTGTTAATCTGTTAATCTTGTATACTGATGAGCGGGTAATAACAGAGACTTTGGTGTGAAGCAATGGACGGCATTGTTTTCAATGAAGAGCTAATCAACAATCTGAGTTAGGCAGAAGACATGATACAGACACTGTGCTAGTTGCTCCATCAGAAAAACAGCTGCATTCGTTATTAAATGAAATAAAGTGTACCGGTAGTAGGAAGAAATTCGGGCTTTTTGATTGACGTGCAGAAGACGCAAGCTATAGCTGTCAGTATGGGAGCAGAGCTAAACCTGCGGAATATCGTTCTCGATTGTGCGCATTAAGTACAATATACACAGTACCGGTACCTCGTATGCACTGTAAACAAAGCGTGGGAGGAGCTCCATTGTACAAGCTCGAACTGTTATCATCCCAATCCCGAAAGAACTCCGGTGTTGGAATCTGCGGTTGTAAATTTTGATACAATTAGCCTAAGTATTGATATAGAACAGCAGGAATACTAGATTTATGTAAAACTTCTCATTAAAATCAACTCCACACATTCTATCTTTGATTATACGATTAGCGATTAGCCTGACATTTTAATGATATCTAATGATAAGATAGTGTGGAACCTAGTAGGCCTATACTGCTTAAAATTACGCAAGTCATTCATTTCTTTTGGATTGAGCGCAGCGAGCTGAGCATTAATTTTGTCGTTGATTTTTTATTCCTTGCAGTTCTGTTTTTGCTTAGTGCGGGCGCTGACAGAGCCAGCAAATGTACAAACCTGCAGTGGGCCTGCGCTACCAGTGACCAATGCATAGACCAGACCTTACGATGCGACGGCCGACCGGATTGCAAGGATGGGTCGGACGAGACGGCTTATTTCTGTTCCGCAGAAACTTTTAGGTAAGAAGTCTGCTCTCTAAACTGACCTTATATTGTATACATTTTCAAAAACCAACTACGTATACGGGGCCTATACCGTAGTTGTTTCTTGAAAATGTATGAACAATCTATAGCAAAATCAGTACGGTTTAGAGAAGAGACTTCCATCCGAACGGACAAGTAATTAAAAAATGTCGGAGCTACTAATTGGTATAACCACAACGTTTTTTTTGCTAATAGGCCATGCAAGCTTCCTCAATTTCCACACGGCTCTTACACATTTCCAAGTTGCGGGTCCAACTGCACGTCACAGGCCGGGTCCACTGTTGGAAGAGGGACCAGCATCGTGTACAAGTGCGATGCTGGCTACTCGCTGAGAGGAGCTGAGTCTCAGACCTGCCTCAACGGGAATTGGCTTCCGAAAGCTGAAGTCAAATGCTCCAGTATGTTAAGCTTATTGGCTGCTAAAGACAAAAGTTAGTTAGCGGATCCCTATTGTCAGTATAGGTACTACATTTCATGCATACTTGCAAATCTTATTACAGAGTTCTACGACCGTCACGCCCCACTCGTTACTTGCAGGGTGAAGCGTCCAGCGACACCCTGGATGACGGTTTCGGTTAAGGAAAAAATTAATAAGCGGGACCGGGCGTACATTATATTCAAAAAACGTAACCTATCGGCACAAGATTACAAAAAAATTCGCAACCAAACAACGCAAGCTACTTGCAATGCAAAGCTACAGTACGCTCATTCCATCTCCCAATTACCAAGAAATAAGTTGTGGAGTAGTATAAATAATTAGGTATAATAATTTAGGTATCAACAGCCTCATCGAGGAGATTATAATACCGGGGTTAAATAAATACCCTAGGAGTATAACTGTAAACAAACAAATTTTGAATAGAATTTTCCATAACAAATTTATCTTGTTTACATTTTTACTACCAGAGGATTAAATAAATAACGGGATTATAATCGCTTCGATCAGGCTGCAGCACCAAAAAGTCTCGTATAGTCCACGCAAAATGAGAAGAGTATTGATTTGGAATGTTTTGGTACCCACTAACCTTTTCGATTGCACCAATTTGTTATGTCTTGCATCCAATGCATTTCGCCTATACAGATATAATGAAAACACTTAGGACTGTTTTGTTCGAATGTTGTATACAAAACTACAAAGCTTCTGTATTCCATATTAGATGTAAAAAGGGCATCAATGCGGATACGTCGCAAACACGATCGTAGGGTGTCATAAAATAAAAAACATGTTCATCTTAGTTTTGGTATACAGTATGTGGCCGTTAACTTTTGGAACTCATCCTCAGTGGCTGATACTGTTGGCGTCTCTGCAGCCAGTCTTGGCAGCCTCAGAATTAGGGACACGATGTCTCCAAGATATGCGCTGCATTCATCTGCATTTCCACATTACAATAAAAATATTTACATAGGCTAACTAACACTTGTTTTGAACCTTTTTTTCGACATTCCTGTTGCACTCATTTTGTTTTTCGCTGAAAAAATAGGGATTTGATAAGGAAAGACTAGTCTAGCACACATCAGAATTAATTGAGCCGCAAATATGCTTACTTATGGAGTAGGCTACCTATATGATAATATTGCATCCCGGTGCTAGTGAAGGCTGGGTGAGTAACGTGCTTCTTCTATCAACGAAAGCGATGAAGGACTGCAATACAGATTATCATGAAGACATGACAGTGACAGTCTATCTTTTCGAAGAGTAGGTTGAGACACAATTGCTTTGCTGATACAAGATCTGTTGTGGTTGTGGACAACGCCCGTAGCCCCGTAGCATAGTAGAATGTTCCAGAAGGCATTAATGGCAACCAATGGCCTGGATATACCGCAGCCCAAGCCTACGAACCCCGTTCTTATTGGTAAAGACTAATTTTTTAACATTACCTTAATTGCCTAGAACATATGGTGCGGCCGCATGTAATGCCCAAAAAAGACCAGAGCAATGGAAGAGTAGTCATTTGCTTTTGAGTGGTGAAAGTGCCTTCTAAGGTCGGATTTGTAGAAAACATAGAAACAGGAATAACCATACTCCTATAATGTGGCTGTTCCACTTGTCAGTTTTTCTTCAATTTTGAAAATGTCACTGACGGAAATATCATAAATGTTGCTGCAACATGCATCCATATTTTTACACCTCATTCCACTTGTCTTCAATAATTTACTGACAATTTTTGTTTCCAAGTGGAATAGCCACCTAACCGTATTTTTAAAGTGTTAACTTCGGGGCAGTTATTATGGTGATACGGTAATTTAGTAACCCCAAAAAAAGGACACAGACTGATTTATTACATCTATAAATACGGGGGATTCATCAGAAGAAGATGATGAAGAGGATTGGATATAACATACAGCTTGCAAATGAAAATATGGTATATAGGGGAAATGCATTGGATGCAATAAGGTATAACAAAGTGGTGCAATCGAAATTGGTAGTGTCGCACAGTACCAAAACATTCCAAATCCATACTTTTCTCATTTTGCGTGGACTATACACAATTACCCAAGGTCGATGTCAATACCCTCAATATTACCTTCGCAAAACCACATCAATGTAATGACCCAACGCCTCGCGAGACAATAAGGGAAATCTTATCTGTACCTACACCAGCGTGGAAACAAAACAAGAAGTCATCACTGCTGTGAAATCGGTGAAATCCAATGCCAGTGGCGTCGACTAACTAAATAGTAAACTTCTTAAATTACTACCATTTATTTCTCAAACGATCACTCATATTTATAACTTATTCGCTTACCATTTCCAGTTTTCCATCGGCGTGGAAGAAGGCTCTCATACAACCTATAGCTAAAAACCAAAACCCAGCCACCGAAAATGATCTAAACCCTATTAGCATATTGCCGTTCTTGTCTAAGCCACCGGAGAAAATTGTGTTGTCACAGGTTTCGAGCTATATGAGTAGTTATAATTTAGCTAACCCCCTACAATCAGGTTTCAAGAAAAACCACACTACTTCAGTATTGTTTCAAGTGGTTGATAATTTAAGTTGTGCCTTCGACAGAGGTGACGTATCCTGCATTATTCTTTTAGATTACTCCAGCGCGTTCTCATGCGTTAAACATGACATCATCCTTAACACGTTAAAATTTTTAAAATTCGCTGATAAGTCGATTTCTGGGTTTCGCTCTTTCTTGGAAAGTAGAGACCAAGCAACGAGAATAGGCAACCAAACGTCTGAGTTCTGTAACCTCCCTAACAGATTAATGCAGGGTACAATTTTGAGCCCTGGTGTTTCTCCGCATATACAGACTTATTGTCACAGTCATTGAACAAACGTTCTTATCTTGTATATGCTGACGACTTTCAAATAAAATGTTCCAGTTTCATGCCTGGTAATTGCGAACAGGCCCTAGCTGATATTAATGCTGATTTCGAGAACGTCTAGAAATGGTCAATAAAACATGGTCCCAAGTTGAACCCGACTAAGAGTCAGGCAATGCTGATAGGCAGCCACAATACTGTGGTAAAATCACAAAATACTTTAAGGTCAACCATTATCATAAACGGTGAAGTAATACCCTTTAAACAAGATGGTGTGAAAAATCTAGGAGTGTATTCAGATCCACAACTCAGGTCTGTCCATGTAAACAAAACCTAGTTGAAGAGCTGACAGACAAGATAACGCATACCCCCACACCTAAAAAGGCCACATGAAGTACCACACATGAAGCTTTCCCACGAATACTGATGTTACAAATTTCCAAAAAATATCTCACTACTCATTTCGGGGTACCACTTTGAAACTGATCTCAAACTATTCCCTGTAAATAGACCTTTCATTCTATACATTTCTTGCTCGGCTGTGCCCTGGCTTTTCCCCCGACAGATACCCTTTTTTGAAAAAACTTCATGCGTCCAACCTACCACGTACCAGTGTAAGAACCCTCGCAAAATTTAGTGAATGTTCTCTGAACACTTAATGAGGCTGCAAGAAGTTGTCCATTTGAAGTTTCCTCGAAATTGTGTTAAGCCAAGGGTTTCCCCCCGACAGAAGCCTTTTTGAAAGAAATTCATGCGACCACCCTACCGCGTGTGAGTGTGAGAACCCTCGTATAATAAGACATTTGAAGTTTCCTCGAAATTCGGATGATATCTATTTCCAAAAAAAATCTAATTTCTCATTTCGGGGTACCACTTTGAAACAGATCTCAAACTACTCCCTGTGAATAGAACTTTCATTCTATACTCATCATGCTCTGTTGTGCCAAGGCTTTTCCCCTGACTGAAGCATTTGTTTGAAAATAATTTATGCGCCAGTGCAAGAACCCCCGTAAAATGTAATGAATGTCCGCTCAACACTTAAGCCGGCTGTAACAAGTTGTCTATTTTGAAGGTTCCACCAAATTCGGATGATACGATACCTACCATTTCCCAAAAATTCTTGGTAATGCATTTTGAGCCCCAATTTTATTTATATATTTATATTATTTAATAATGTGAATAAGCTCAGGCGTATATTTTAATTAATTATTAACACATTTATCAAACAATCCTCTTGCAAAACAATAAAGCACGAAAAGTGCTTTAGTACTCGTATTATCATGATTATAAGGCATATTAATTATTATCAAGCTTTAATTACATTACAAGAATACCGAGTCAGCAGCAAAGGCAAAGACTGGCCCAGCCCAGCAAAAAGTTTACAATGAAGGTCTATAATTGCAGGGAGTAGGCTAGTTTGACACCTGTCTCAAGGTAGCAATTTTTTGGAAATTAGCATCAGCCAAATTTTGCGGAAATCTTTATAAGGAATACTCCTTGTGGCCCGTTGAGATGTTCAGAAAACTTTCACCACATTTTATGTGGGTTCTTGCACTGGTACGCGGCAGGGTGTTTTCATGATTATTTTCAAAGAAATGTCTACTGTTAGATTACAGTCCGTGGTACAAGACAGCAAGAAGTGCATAGAATGAAAGGAGTAATTACAGGGAGTAGTTTGAGATCGGTTTCAAAGTGGTACCCCGAAATGAGTAATGAAAGATTTTTTGGAAATGTATATCCAAATTTCGAGGAAACTTCAAATGGACAACTTCTTGCAGCCCGATTAAGTGTTCAGGGAACATTCCCTACATTATACGAGGGTTTTTGCACTGGTACACAAGCAAAAGAGTAGTCGCATGAATTTTTTTTCAAAAAGGGGATTCTGTCGGGGGAAAACCCTTGGCTCAACACAATTTCGAGGAAACTTCAAATGGACAACTTCTTGCAGCCTCATTAAGTGTTCAGAGAACATTCACTAAATTTTGCGAGGGTTCTTACACAGGTACGTGGTAGGATGGACGCATGAAGTTTTTTCAAAAAAGGGCTTCTGTCGGGGGAAAAGCCTTGGCACAACCGAGCAAGAAGTGTATAGAATGAAAGGTCTATTTACAGGGAGTAGTTTGAGATCGGTTTCAAAGTGGTACCCCGAAATGAGTAATGAGATATTTTTTGGGAATTTGTAACATCGGTATTCGTAGGAAAGCTTCATGTGTGGAACTTCTTGTGAACTTTTTAGGTGTGGGGGTAACATGCACCGCGTTTTGTAAACATTAACGTCTACAATATACAGTATGTAATGTTAAAAGAAATAGTTGGAGCCGTTTTTGAGAAAAAATTTATTTAGACGTTTTTTGGGAGTTTTTTGAAAATAAAACCCCCCAAAATTGAGTTAGCCCAAAATTTAAAAAATGGTCCAGAGGTATTATTTTTGTGAACCCACATGCCAAATTTCTTTTCCAAATTTCCATTGGGAGTGTTCTTGCGCTGATACTATAAAATTCAACAAAACTAAAAATAAAATATCTTTAGGGCTTCGCAAAAAATAGGGGATCCAGTCTGACGAGTGCAAGAAGCCGTTTTTTTTTAACTTTTTTATGGTCCTCTTCACGATCAAGCCACAAAAAAATTGATACCCAGACATGCGTTTTCTTCTCCCCATCAGCTCTTCGACTATGTAGCAAAATTTATAAATGTTCATATAGTGGAGTGCAATTAGGCAAAAACCTCGGAATCCAGGGACAGTCCATGAATATTTATAAAAAAATGTAAAAATGTGTTGTTAGCGGTATATAGAAAAAAGTTAAAAAAAAAAAAAAATTTGCCCGCTCTCAATTTTTAACTACAGGGTGTGACCTCATAACTTCCTCTTTTTGTAATGCGCGCCATTCGATCGGCGGATGTCGTAGCGAAGTGTTTATGGTCTCGTTCGAGAGGTGGGACTATACACTTTTGTCTTAGGCGTACATAGTTCCGAAGATCATCGAGTATTAGTGAAGCGCCGTAAGTCAGAAAAAATAAATGCTAATACCTCGGAATTCTGGGCCAGTCAATGAATATGAATAAAACCTTTGAAAATGTGTTTTTAATAGGCTAGTATATAGACAAATGTTTAAAAAAAAATTTGCCCTTTCTCAATTTTTAACTACAGGGTGTGGCAGCATAACTTCCTATTTTGTAATGCGCGCTATTTGGTCGGTTTTTGTCGTGACGGAGTGTTAGTAGTCTCGTTTGAGAGGCAGGACTATACACTTTTGTTTTACATAGTAGAACCGAAGATTAAAACATTCAGATCACGTCTCACAATCTCGATACGTTGAGTGTACAGATTTCCGATGTTTGTCATAACCGTTTCAAGCATAGCATTATTTCTAACTACCTCAATGTTCTCAGTGGATCTAACGGGCCAAGGGATACCAGATTACCAGTTCTTTGTTTTGTCGCACTTGCAGTTTCTCAGAACGTAGTGACCCACGTAACAATTCATTGTTGGTCCGGAGCAAGAGTAAATTAATGCGACTTCGAAAGGAGCGCTGGGTTGCAATCACAGAACATCCGCTCGAAAAGCAGGCCTCAATGGCAAACGCACGCTCCTCAAATTTCCAACGCATGATGGCGCCTGAACTGTTTCTCGACAAAATATTCTAGCCTAGTCTCTCGGACGAAACCACTAGCACTCCGCTACGACCGAATGGCTTGCATTACAAAAAAGGAAATTATGCGGCTTGCTTAGAATGCAATGGTGACAGTTGTACTAACCCTTCACCTACAATTTACATCAACGAGATCAACGACGACGAAGACGACAATAATGAACAATAACTTACTAAGTTGTCGGTGTTTTTTTTTTAAATCGTTATTTTTTTTGAAAATTGACTAAATTAACATTAAAGTTTCAATGCCAATACAATTTATTAAAATCTTTACTGTAAACATTTTGTTCCCCCTTCTGCCTCTCATTCTTCAGTGATTTGTTATTATCAAAAAATTGTTGTAATCGAGATCGGGATTTTTATTTAACTTTTTTATTTGAGCTTTTAATAATGTAGTTCAACACTCGTTTCACAGATTCATTGACTGTTCCTGAATTCCGAGGTACCTATTACCATTTTCTTTTTTTGCTTTTCAATTTATACGTAGTAGGCTATAAGGAAAGCTTTGTGATGGTCGAAATTTTCGATTCCGAGATTTCAACGGATTTACACGTTTTGAGGTCCCAGGAACCCAAAAAAGTGGTTTCTACGAAATGTCTGTCTGTCTGTTTGTCTAACTGTCTGTCTGTCGCATCGATTTCCGGGCAAACTACTCTATCGATTCAGATGAAATTTTGTATATAGGTTCACAAAAATCATACCTCGATATTTTTATTTTTATTTTGTGCTAACTCAATTTGGGGGGTTTTATTCTCAAAAAAAAGTCTAAAAAAATTATTTCTCGAAAACGTCTCCAACGATTTCTTTTAAATTCACATATATTGTAGTCGTTATTAATGTTAACAAAATGCGGGGGGTTGCTTGCCCCTTGATAGTTTGCTTCTGGGGGTAAAAAAAATAAAAATAACTAAATGTTAATTAAAAATGACTAAAAAATAATTTTTCTGCGAAACCTTTCTATCGATGATTTCTACCTTCAGGCATGTTTTAGGTGTTACATTGAGTAACGAAACCGGAAAGGTTGTTTCCCAAAAAAAATATTTGGTTTTGTGCAAAAAAAAAAATTTTTTTTTATTGATGAAAATTCACGCTCAAATGCATTGCGTTCTATAATGTAATGTAATATAATGACGGTTATTCAGTGCCATGTTACAATGTGTTTTTTATTCAGTCTTTATCGCAAGGCAGGGCCCGTCTGCGACTTATACTATCTATGTATGTATATATCGTATGTATGTATATTGATTTTAGGAAACACTCTAACTTCCGTAAATATTATCTAATTTTGATTAAACTTAGCACAAAAATTAATCATACACTTGTTAGTTACAAGATGGTGGCCGATTGAAACCTTGAATAATTCATCTCAGTTAATATTGGTCGTAGCGGAATGAATTAAAATTTGACTGAAAGCCCGTATTATTATCTACGATAATCATTATCAACACCTTTTTCGACAAATCAAAGATTTCAAGACGACGTCCAGTCAAAGAAAAAATAATTTAATAAGTAAAAGTTCGTAGTCGTCATTATTTGGAACACAAGAGTGTTTTGTGTGTTGATGTTGTGGTCGGGAAAATAATGAAGTATTTTTTTATTTTTATTACATACATAGCATAGGTAGCGTTGATTAAAGCAGGGTCTGCGGAATCTCCCTACACCTGATCAGCCAGAGCCGAAAGGGATTTTTTTAACTCTAAGCGCCGGGACTATATTAGCCCACAGTACAAAGTACTAAACATCCTAACCACCGACCAGAGAACACAATACCATGCACTGATGCTAAGGTATAAAGTAACCCACTCAAACGCACTTTCCTACATCTTACAAAAATGCACAAAATTACATTCACAGCGCAATAAATAGCACAACCATTGGCGTAAATTCCCAAAATTTCTGGGGGGGGGGCTTTAGGACCCCAAGACCTCGTTCCCCCGGAGAAAAAAATGATAAATGGGCCCAAATAATTAGGTTTTACGCATATTATACCCTGGAGAAAGGGGAGCCCGGGGGTTCCCCCTGAAGAAAAAAAATGATAATTGGGCCCAAATTAGTGAGGTTTTACGAATGTTCCAACCTGGAGAAAGGGGGGCCCGGGGGTCTCCCCCGGAGAAAAAAATTGATGAGTAGGCCCAAATTAGGGAGGTTTTACGTATTTTGCAAGCAGTACAGTTGCGATTTTACAGACAAATATACCTACCAGTGAAGGGGGCCCGGGGGTCTCCCCCGAAGAGAAATTTTGAAAAAATAGGTCTGAAAAATAGGGGTTTTAAGCATTTTGAGTAATATATTTTCGTAAAAGTACTGATTTTTTCATGATGTCTTTCATGTGAAATATGTATATTAAGAATTAATTTCCCTTTTGTTATTGTGGATACTATCATGCCTTTCGCATCCATAACGTCTTTTTACCAGGAATCCTGGGGGGGGGGCAGGACCCCTCCTACTTACGCCAATGTTTGCAAGCAGTGCAAGTGAGATATTATAACGACGATGAGGGGTGCCCGGGGGTCTCCCCCGGAGAAAAATTTGGAAAAAATAGCTCTGAAGTATTTTGTTTTAAGCATTTTGAGTACCATATATTTTTTTGTGAAAGTACTTGGTCAATATGTTGATTTTTTTCATGTAAAGTAAGCATACTAAAAATTAATTTCCTTTCATTATTGAGTAGCCTATACTATGCCTTTAGCCTCCATAACGTCTTACTCACTAAAATTCCTGGGGGGGGGGGGCTTAGCCCCCCCAGGACCCCTATTTACGCCTATGAGCATAACATGAAATACCACTACATAAGAACACAAGACATGGGCAATCTACGGTATTATACTCAATTCGCCACTGGAACAACCTACCATTGGACATCAGGGCAGCTAGTTCACTATCTATATCTTAGATAACGCTTGAGACTTACTCCGGTCCTGTAATGGTGATGACAATGAATCCCCCTCCCCCGTAGAACCGTTCGAAAAACTACAAGAAAGTTACCTATTCTTAGTTGGTAAATCCTTCCCCAGCCCTACAATTCCGCAACAAGTTTATTCGTAGGTTAAGAAGACCAGCTGTAATTAGATTTTACATATTAAATGTATGCCTCTCAAAACAATGTCTGTAAATTTAGCATTATGTCCATTATTTATTTTATTTCAGATGAATGCAAACCGCTGGTGTCCCGAAAGTTGGATATAGCCTGCTACAACGCCGAATCCCAACTCCTGAGGTACTCATGTAACAAGAATCTGCCTAACAACTCTGTTGCGTACTTCCGTTGTCGGCAGGACATCCGCAAGGACATTGAGTCGCAGGAATATAGCAAGCTGACGTGCATCAACGGCGAGTGGGACAAGCCCTTAACGGACCAGTTTTGCAGAGCAGGTATACCTCGCCGATATAATCGTGTTGAGTCAGCGATGCGACCAATATTCCTAACAGAGGCTTATCATGGGTTATGGTCAAACCCGGTCTAAATACTTAAGTAACAACCTATTATCACTGGTTTTCTACTATACTGGTACACTATAGGCCTAACTGAAAATCATGAAAGCTGACAATTCTTACGATGGGCACGGATATTTTTGTCGGCAGAAAACCAAAAAGTACGAGAAAAAAAAACCCAATCATAGTTCAGGCCTGCAAGCTGCCGAAATTTAATTTGGTAACAAATTCAAATTTAAAATCAGCTAATCAGCTTTTTATATTGTTGTACATTTATGCCCCTCTAATCAATTTATAAAATTGAAACTTTATGTGCATTATTCAGAGGGATGTGACCCACTGGTGTCCAAAACGTTGCAAATAGCCTGCGTCAGCGCCAATTTATATGTACTCTCCTGCAACGAGACACTGCCGGACAACTCAGTAGCGCACTTCCACTGTCGGGACTTCTACCAGGCCGTCGAGTCGCTGGGCTACAGCAAGCTGACGTGCATTAACGGCATGTGGGACAGACCGCTCCCAGACCGGTTCTGTAGACCAGGTACTTCTCTCCAAGACACAAGACCCCGGTCTTGGGTCACTAGGCTACACAGCTACGCCCCGCTCTCTCCCGCAATAGAATGGCGTCTTCTAAGAAGCAGGACCCGAAACAAAAGTTATAAATACATAATAGACATATAATAGCCGGTATGTTACTTAGGTAGTAAATTTAGGGGAAAAATTTCGTATATATTTTCTTCTGACCTCGGAACCGGCACTGGTAGTATTTTTCGTTCATGACCGTATATTATTAAAGAGTTTCGAATAAAATACAGGGTTTCTCAAGGAACTGATTAGTCGTTTTGTGGAGCTAAAATAACTAATGGCATCAGCACACTAGATATCACGTCTCTAAATACAAAGATACAAAGAGTTTCGGATACCGGAATGCGTCTCTAATTACAGAGATGGAAGTTTTGCAGTTAATAAGACTGTTGATCATTAAAGAAGAGTGATAAACCTCTATTGCCCAGAAAAAAGCGGTCTAGCCGATTACTTTAAAAATTTGTTACAAACCGGTTCTTAAGAACTTTTCTTGACTTCATCGAACGAAATTATAATAGCTGTTGTTACTTCGAGTACCTACAGTCTGTTTTTCTCGGAAAAATTAATCAATATCATAATATCCATCCCACTGCGATACTTCTATTTGCACCTTACGGTATCGTATTCTCCAGATGTTTTTTTAATTATGTTAGAGTTGTAAAATTACAATTCCATATTCAAGTAAAAAAACTAATGTGAGATAACAAAAACTTTGACAGGACGGGTCAAATTGATCAGAAAAAACACCAAAAGCTAAAACACTAGCCACGCAATCCTCATGCTCGCGAACCACCAATAGGTAGGTACATTAATTGTAAAAATGGCTTTAAAAGGAAACTCCTCAACACATCCTGTCAAGTTAAGGGTTAAGACTCTCCATCCTAGTGAGTAGGAGGGTAGTCAATGGTGCTGTTCTATTTGCTTATAGTTTGCGGGAAAGCTGACGGTCGGTTCGCAGAGTCACAGCGCCGCAGACGCACCATCCACGGAACACCAGTCCGATTGGGAAATTTCCCGTGGCATGTTGGCATCTACAAGAACGTCAATCTAACCAGTGAGTGGAAGCATTATTGCGGCGGCTCCCTCATTTCTTCCAATGTAAGTCGATACTTTCATTTCCTTTGAACTGGACAAACTTGTAACGGAACATCACTATAAATACATGCATACTAATATACAAGATGTACATATATTATGTAGACATCACTTCGCTGTTCAGGAGATGGAATAATGATGAATGAGTATCCTCTAATTGGTTTGAGAAAAGATGACGCCGGCACATATACTGTAGTTAAAGGTATTGTTGTAGTTCTGCATTTATAACTATTTACTTAGGGTTTATAGGGAGATTCATCTACCTATTGCGATGGCGACCAATATTCGACTTCTGGAAAATTTATTCTTGCCATGCCCCCTGATTCTAAAACCACCCCCCCCCCCTTCAAAATGATATATTGTAATATATGTGTGTATACAGGTTTACAGTTATGACAAAATAACAAGAACTTCGAACTTTCCAATATTTCCACCAGAAATATTTGAGATGATTTACACCAAACTTGGGCATGAACACCCCTACGTAGAGGTACCTCATTACTGTAGCCAGCAACTATAAGCAATGTTTACTTCTTTAAAAAGTAAAGATAGAAGGATAAAAAATTGTCTTCATTTTTCATGTGGGCGAATTGTGGGCCTTTCTTACAATTTACCCATAATTAATTACACAATTTTATACGATGTAAAGAAAGTCTAGCCTACAAATTTAACTGAAATATAAAAAGTAGGCCTAAATATAGAAAAATGTAACTAAAACTTAAAAATCTCTTTCGGCTCTGACCGATCAGCGGGCTGATCAAGGCGATTTTAATCCCGGGGGTAATAGTAATGCCATGTCACGCGATGGGATTAATTCAACTGTTTAAAATGAAAGACAAGTAAATTTCAGATTTTTTTTATTTTTGATGTTGGTAATCGTTGCGAAATCGTTGGAAAATTCAAATTGCGCCTATTTCAAAAATTGAATGATTTTCAGCTATATTTTTGGTGAGTTCCTTCACTTTTTCTGCCTTAGATTTAAAATAAATATTTCTAATCCATATAATATATGAATTCAAAATTAAAACATGTTTACACTTTATTTCTAGGATGACATGTGTTTATATTTGTTATTTGTATTGGCTACGGCAGCGTCGCGTCATTTCAGCTATTCAGGATTGCCAACATCACAATTTAAAAAATTCTAAAATTTGCTTGTCTTTTATTTTAGGTGGCGTTTCCATTGATCCCCTTTTGCAGAATGACATCGACATTGACGTGGTAGCAAATATCATAAATAAGTCTTGAATGTCTGCTACCACGTCAATGTCGATGTCATTCTGCAGAAGGGGGTCAATGGAAACCCCGCCTTAAACAATTGAATTAATCCCATCACGTGACATGGCATTATATTACTCCTGGGATTAAAATCGCCATGATCAGCCTGCAGGTGTAGGCGGGAGATTCCGCAGACCGTGCTTCCCCTGTATGCTATGACCTACGGTATGTAGGCCAATGTAATAAAAAATAAATCCAGCAGCACACTGGGAGTGCCGGCAGAAGTGAAAACATGAACACTGACTGGTGAATTTTTTAATATTTTGGAATAGTTAGAAATAAATTTCTCTTGAATTGTTTATCTGTATAGAAGTAGGTACTGTCATTAATGTGGTTAAATACAATATACGACGGCCCCTGGCATTACGCGCCAGACGACAGGTAGGTGTTATGAACTCTACATGCTATTCCATTCTATATTGCACCGATTTTCAATAAAATAGCGTAAATAATAAATATTGTAAATGTTAACACATTACACAATACACAATGCAGTTAAAAGTGCTATTTCTATTATCATTGAACCCTATTCCCTATACGAGATGCGATGTCTTCTAACATTGCAATTACACAACCACCTGAAGTAGGCGGTTTTGAATTCTCCTTTTCACCCCTCATCTACAGTGCTCAATGCGCCAAAACAAGTTTTCACTTCAATAAAAAATATTTAATTACTTTCCCGATCACAACATCAACACACTCTTGTGTTCCAAGCTATGACGACTTTGAACTTTTACTTATTAAATTATTTTTATTTGACTGGATGTCATCTTGAAATTGTTTATTTATCGTAAAAAGTGTTGATTACCATTATCGTTGATAATAATGCAATCCAAAACACTCCGTGTAAAAAATACCAAGTTCCTTTGGCCCATCAAAGTTGTGATATCCAGATGGGCCAAGTTCCTTTTTTCTGCCTATGCATGTTGTGATATCAGGATGGGCCAAGTTCTTGTAATTTTTCTCTTTGAATATTATCTCTCAAAAATAGATCTAATTTTTTTTCAGAACTTGGGTGCTTCCCTTGCAAAACTCTTCGTAGTTACCTATAGTTTATTAGAGGTATAGCTACGTAACGACACTGTGGCCTCAATTGCAAATTTGCCATTTAGCCATATCTTATGCGTCATCATTGGCCAATTGCAGCAAGTGTCAGTGTCAAGCAAGCAAGCAATAAGCGTGAAGTAGCACCAAGTTCTGAAAAAAAATTTAAATTAATTTTTTAGAGAAAATATTCAAAGAGAAAAATTACAAGAACTTGGCCCATCCTGATATCACAACATACATAGGCCGAAAAAAGGAACTTGGCCCATCTGGATATCACAACTTTGATGGGCCAAGGGAACTTGGTATTTTTTACACGGAGTGTTGGTTGGATATCTTATCTTTTTGTGCAAATCCTGAGGTCGACAGGATTCTCTGCCGGCATAGTACGCCCCCATTAAAATCAACATTTGCAAGCTTACTAAGCAGTACTTGGAAAAGTTCCGGCATACTTCCTCTACCAGAGCCTTCCTGACACAAAAACGTTTTTCTACATCAATTCTACGTAGAATGCCAGTGCCCTAAACAGGCAGTTACCGTCCCCTTGTACTCCATGCTGGACCAGAAGGCACCCATCAGCAGCAATGAAACTGACCGGAACAGTCATGATGGAAGATCGAGAATAAATTTTAAAAGTGACGATTCGAGAATTTTCGGGAAGAGTCTAGCTAGCACCAGAGTAACTAGAAGACTGACAAGTTATAGAAAGCCCATATGAAAGAAAGAACAATATACAACATGCGAACCACTATGTAGATATACCTACCTACCTACGTAGGAATTAAGCACATCTAGAAGCTAGCTTTCGTTAAGTGACTACGTTAAGTTACGTAATCAATTTTCTGAATAAAGTGGAAAAATGGGAAATGGCAAGAATGAACGCAATCCCAAATTTCAGTTGTCCTGCATACGTGAATGGGATGAGCGTGCCATAGGTATGCTCGGCTGTAAGCTAAGTACGTAAAACTCATTGCGTGACTGCTAAGTTATCATAAAACTTTTTCGGGTTTTTTGATTTATTCGGGGGGTTTGATGGTAAGAAGAGACTAATTCCTGAGTTTCACATCTCCAGCACATCTGGAAGTGGGCTATAATTCGTGTCAGTGAGTGAGTGAGTGAGTCCACACGAAAAGCGTGGTTTTGGGGTGTTTGGATTTCAGCAACCTATCATGCTAGAGTGCTGTAGAGGGTTTTGTGCTGTATTTAAAGCCTAAATACAAAATTTGAGGTCAATCGGACGACTGGGTGAGCTTCAGTGATGGTTGGAAAGTGGCTAAAATGCCGTAAACTCGCCGTGGAGATATACTTGCTGGGCAGCTCATCGGGGGTGCATGGTGCGCGTTGATGCGGGTTTTCAGTCAGATTTTATGTCATCCCTCATCTGCGAACAATATTAACTGCGACATGAATTATATAAGGTTTCAATCTGCCACCAACTTGTAAATAAATAGTGGATCTAGCTGGTTAACGAACTCGATCAAGACATTTGTATGATCAATTTTTGTGCCAAGTTTCATCAAAATCAGATAATATTTGCCTGGAAATCGACGAACAGACAGACATGCAGACAGACATTTCGTAAAAATCACTTTTTGGGTTCCTGGGGACCTCAAAACGTGTAAATCCATTGAAATCTCGAAATCGAAAATTTTGACCGTCACAAAGCTTTCCTTATACTAGGCTACGTATAAATTGGAAAGCAATAATAAAATAATATTCTTAGGGAGAAGTAAAATGTGTAAAATGGTCCGACGCTGGCTACTTCCCCCTAACAGAATAAGAGGCCCCCGGATACTCAATGTCCATACTATACTCTTCATAACCCAAAAATTATCTCTTTCTCTTATGTTTTACATAGACTGTTATATCAGCTGCGCATTGCTTCAAGCACAATCAACCAGGCGAACGTAACTTGTACCTCGAGGACACGAAGACCATGAGGATAGGCCTGGGGAAGAGGTATATCACGCTACATGACCCCAGGGACGCATTCGCTCAAGATTACGGGGTAAGCCACGCATATTTCACTGCACTTGTTAAAAATAAGACAAGTATAGTCATTGACTGCCTGTGTAGGATAATTTATGAACTGGTGAGAATAATAATAACCAAGAGAGCATACTTCGTGAACCTGAGATCACTTAAGTTTGAGACTTATATCCAGAGACACTAAGTTAAGGATACATACAAAACCCATATCAGACCTATTGCAACATTCGACACGAAAACCTGAAATTTACTGACAATGACGCAAACAAACTGCGAGTATTGGAAAGAAAGATAATAAGGAGGATCAATGGGCCCCTATGCGAAGACGGAGAGTGCCCTTGCAACAACGCGGCAAATGGAATCATTATTGCTTTCTAATTTATTCGGTCAATTTAGTCATCCAAAATTACAATAATATGCATTAATATTGTACTAAAATATCACTTGATTTCATTTTTTTAAGGTTAGGCTACATAATTTATGAACGAAAATATTTTTATTTTACAGCTGATTGGCACATATATAAACATAGGGCCTAGACCAACTAAATTGACCGGACTATATTTTTAATATTAAAGACATCATTTCGGTTTTTGCATTTTTTAGGAAAATTTTGCACAGAAGTAGGCCTATGTCTATTGTTTTTTACACCATCGGAAAGTAGAGATTTCAACAAACAAAAAGCTAACGTAATTGTTTTTTTAAATCGACATTTTGACGTAAGATTTTTCGATAGAATATTAGGATGCTTTTAAAATTTTATTTTGTGAAATTTAAAATTAAGAACTGGTCCGAGTTTACTCGAACATGCTTTCCAATTTATCAATTAGTAGATAGAGATGAGTTATTTCATAGTAAATACAAAAAATCCTTTTTTGCACAAAATCAAATACTTTCTAGGGAATACAACCTGTTTGGTTTTGTTATTCTATTGACACCTAAAACATATCTGAAGGTAGAAATCGTCGACAGAAAGGTTCCGCAGAAAAATTATTTTTTTGTCATTTTTCATGAAAATTTAGTTATTTTTTATTTTTTACCGCCAGAAGCAAACTAACAAGGGGCACGCGACCCACATAATTTTGTTGACATTAATAACGACTACAATATGTATGAATTTAAAAGAAATCGTTGGAGCCGTTTTTGTGAAATAATTTTTTTTAGCCGTTTTTTTTTTAGTTTTTAAGAATAAAACCCCCCAAAATTGAGTTAGCCCCATATAAAAAAGAATGGTCTCGATGATTTTGACGTGACAACGTCTAATAAATCGATGAGCGCCGGCTGGAATACTAGGTGCATCTATACGGAAAAGTGTTACGCGAGCCCCTGCCGCTGGTCAGTAACGCTTGATTTAACTGCAGTGCCAGGCCGAGGTACTTTTGCGCTGGTGGCAAGGTGAAGAATTTGCGCCCTCCAACATATTAATATAGTCTTCTTCTTTTAATGCCTCTTTCTATCGAAGATTGTCACAAGAAAATTTTTGCGCCTTTTCAGTTACTTCTCCGTATTAACTTATTCCATTATTTCCAGTCTTCCTTATACTCTTAGAGTTTTTTTTTTCTGAGAGCGCTTCATATCCATAGGAAAATGGAATGTTTCCAGGGGTCAATTTTGCGCCCCGTGGGGCTGCGCCGTTGGAGCAGGCCCACCTTGCCACCCCCTAGGCCCGGGCCTGGTTTAAAGCAACATTTTGGGCAGATGTAGAAGGTCCATCTCAATTTAAATTATACCCATGTCTTCGTCTATTCTTCTTCTTTCCGGCCATGCTATATTTGTTATGATAGGACAAGAGGTTCGACTTGGGGGTGTGAAACGTGAGGAGCTGCGCCTTAATTTGGCCCGAATTAGCCGATTTTCATCGAAAACAGGCCTTTTTCACCCACGCTTTTGGGGGGTGTTAGTATCAATTTAAAAAATTCAAACTACTTTAGTTCTTTTCCACCTTCCTTACTCTTTCCAGACATATATTCAGTTTTACTATCCGTCTCTTCGTTCAGGGTCAGGTGAGTGTGTAAGCCATCCATGTTTCGGCTGAAACAGGTTCAAAGGGTACTTTTTGAAATTACATGCATAGAGTAAACAAATTCCACAGCCTGCAATTTTCAACCGAAATTAATATTTAATGTCCCATTGGAAGCAGTCTGAATTAAGATTTCAAACGTGTATAAATGCATATTTTCAAATTCACCCCTTCGCCCCTTAAACACGAGTGGAGCACAAAATGACACATTTCCGGCAATCCCATTTGAATTGCATTTTGCAGTTTAAAGTAATTTTTTGGGCTAATGTGTACGGCCTATCTGAATTTGAATTATATACCCATGTCTTTATCTATTCTTCGTCTTTCAGGTCATGCTATATTTCTGGTGATCAAGCAAGGGGTTGGGCTGTGGGGGTGTGAAACGTCAGAGGGTGCGCACGATTTTACATATAAATAGGCCTCTTTCGGCCGCTTTATTCTATTTAAAAAAATGCAAACTACGGTACTTAAGGGCTTTTCCACATTTCTTTCTCTTTCCAGCAATATATTATTTAAGTTAATTGAGGCTTTATCACGTAAAACTATCATCCGTAAACCGACTTTACAACTGACTCACAGACAACCAATTTTTTTGTGAACCTACATGCCAAATTTCATCAAAATCGACCGAGTAGTTTGCCCGAAATAGATGAACAGACTGACACAGACAGACAGAGCGACAGAGCGGCAAAGCGACAGAGCGACAGAGCGACAGAGCGACAAAGCGACAAAGGGACAGAGCGATAGACAGACATTTCGTTAAAACCAATTTTTTTGGTTCCTGGAATCTCAAAACTTGTAAATCTGTTGAAACCTCGGAATCGAAAATTTCGACCATCGCAAAGCTTGCCTTATACTACGAAAACAAAACATCGGCATTTTTCTCATAAAATTTGAGATGTTCTGAAAATAGTGTTATCACAAATGTTGTACATCTTCTTATTACCTACTTTTTGCTATTTGACGTTTTTCCATAGGACTTGCAGTTTCATCGGAAATGATGATGTACCGTATTTCACCCTTAAAAACCACTCGGTTAGGCGTAGATCGTGGGTTCGAATCCCGCCAAGTCCAGTTTTTGTTTATCTTCTAATTTCAGTTATAACGTGGAGGTTGCCTCTTCAACTAAAAGCTAATTTAAAAGTCAGTGTAATATACTCCATGTAATACTGCAACAATATATATATATAAATATAGATATATATATTTAATATTTATACTGTTGCACCGCACAATATGTAGGCTACTCCTTTACACAAGAAGTGAAAAAAGTGAAGTAGGTACTCAGATTTTTTTATGGTTACATTGTACAATGCAAATGGCCTCAGCAACTGTTTTATTCTTCAACTGTGAATGATTTGATGATATAAAGAATATATATATTATATATACTGTAATATAATATAGACACAGCTACTGTATAAGTATATAACAATCCACCATTTTTCAGACTGTGTTACCTACAGGCTACAGCTTCTTTGTGTATTTCTTGGTTTTATAATTCAGATTAATAAAGTGGTGATTCTGCCCGAATGGACAGGATCCTACGACAACTACCAGTATGACATATCTATTGTAATTCTGGACGGACAAGCCATCTTCACCTCTGCCGTTCAGCCCATTTGTCTGGACTTTGCCAGAAGCAACGGCGAAGAGGACCAACCTGTGGCCGGCGCTATTGGATTGGTAGGCTACCTGTAAATATAATCATTGTAATTTTAGCCTGCGAGTGACTTGTGAATACAAGTTTTTGACTTGCAGTAACCTGCAAGTAAGTATGCTTCTATGTTCAATGCTCTCAATGACTGCACATGCTAGATATTGTCAGTAACCAATCACATCACAGCTCACACTTGCTGAACTGATATTTTTTGGAAGTGTCTCAATACGTGAACACGTAAATGGGGTTAACATGTTATTTTCTTATTCAAAAGAAAGTTTATTGTTTAAAAAGCTTTTTAAATTTAAAGCAGATCAAAACGTACAGTACCATGCCCGTCAAATTGTCGCTTAATTTGATTAAAACTTAATAAAAATTATAAGTGATCTTCGGCCATACCCACCTACTGAGGAAATACAAAACTGCAGCTATTGGTCTAAACATTTTTTGTACTTTGATATCATTGATTTATTGATAGCCTACTTTTTACTGACGTGAAATCTCATTTCCAGGGCACTAGAACCGATTTTTCTTGTAAAATTAAATATTATTAGAAAAAAAGAGGATGTGTGGCATCCGATTGTCTCTTTGCTGTTTTGTTGTTGTTTTTAGGTTCCAGGTTGGGGGCTAACGGAGAAAAAAGAAGTCAGCGATGAGCTTTTAGTAGCAGAAATGCCATATGTTGACAGAGAGACTTGTGAAAAAGAAACGACTCTTTTGAAATATTTGAAGAAAGATAAAATTTGTGGTGGAAATAAGACAACCAGTAAGTAGCTGTGATTATAATATTCTACGCCAAACATGCATCATTATTGAAATGAAGATAAGATATAATTTATACAAATTTTATGAGTCAAATGCATTGTCAGTGTTATAGGTCCTTCCATCATTTCTTTTCAAAAATACAAATCAAAACAACATCTCATATGTGGCCATTTTCTCCTTCTCTCCTGTTCTAACTTGTTTCTTTTTTGTACTTTGATATCATTGATTTATTGATTGTCAATTACGTAGTTTTTGACCTCGTGTGATTTTAGGGCCAGTTCTGTTAGACAGAAGATCGTCGGCTTTATACTAACTCTAGTTCTACAAGTACCTTTTCTTTGCGGTATATTTAATGTTTTGGTGGAATATTGTTAATCGGGGAGGGTGTTTTGTTTCTTCGCCCATTCGCTGGTTTCTTTTTTTCTTCTTTTCCATTGGACACTTAAGAATCTGTTTCATTGCTGTAGCTACCTAATTGAAAACCTCCCTTAAAGTCTAAAGAGCACGATCGTAAAATCAAACTTTGATTATGGTAAGTAAACAGCAGCAGTAACGGTGAATTACAGTACAGAAAGTCTATCTTAGCCAAGCTCGTCTCATTATTCTATGATGCATACGTACTTTACTACTTATAAACTGTATGAACTTAGTAGGCCTCTTCGTATATACCGTATACACACAGCATATGTAAACATGATTCACGATGCATTTTGCATTGCTGTTTTAGAGCAAACAGTCTGTAATGGAGACAACGGGGGAGGCTACGTGTTCAAGGATTCCAAAACCAACACATTTTTCCTTCGAGGGATCGTCAGTGTGGGCACACCCAACTGCAAAGGTAGCGACTACGCGCTCTTTACCAAGGTATCCAAGTACGTGGAATTCATCATCCAAAACTACAACTAGCCAACGTATTTATTAATTAATTTGTACGAAGTTGTTACAAGGTAAAATAATGACTAGATATGATGTAAAAAGACTGCTCTCATATGATCAGTACTGAATATAATCATGTATTTTTGTACTTAATTGTGTTATCCATTCCAACTTTCCCGTTTTAAATTTCGTACAAGATGCTAAGGGCGTAGAAAGTTCGTTTCTGGGTCGTAAACTACCGAAGGTAATCCCACAATTATTACTCTTGTTTTTTTTTTTAGAGAGTGCGAATGTGGTGAAAATACGGACCATATTGGGCTCAGTAACACAGTACAATATACTGCGGTGATGGTTATAATAATTAGACAGGCGTTAATAAAAACATGTTACACGTCCAGGTCTATACGACACGTTGATCCATAATGTTGTAGCCTGCAGTCATTGTCATTGCCATTGAGATTTGCATGGGACACATTTTTTTCAAACTTCGGACAAACAAGAAAGTGGTTGTTCGTGGAAGTGCGGGAAGTGCCTATATTGGCAGATCGGGTCTTCTGCAATTCCTCACCTGCAAACAGGTTCACGCGGAATCGAGTGACCCCAGAAGTTCTTAGCCTATATTCAGTCTTTGAACCTGAGGGCCAATACAATCCTTTCCACCTTTCCCATTTTTAATTTCTTAGAAGATGCTAGAGGCATAGGAAGTTCATTTCTGGGTTGTACCGATGGTAATGTCACAATTATTGCTTTTGGTTCTTTTTAGAGAGTGCTAGTATGAAGAAAACACAGACCATATTGCCTATTGGGTTCAGTAATATACAATGCAATACATTCGTGTGATGATTTTAATAATTAGGCAGGCTTTAATAGAAACTATAATGGTTACTAACTGATGTAACATGTCCAGGTTTATAAACACAAAAAAACACCGGAAATAGGATTAAATGATTGTAAATTAATGCCATGGTGTCGCGTAACAGGATTAGCACCAATTAACTTGTCAGCTATTAATAAGCATTGATTCAATTGTTTTAAACCATGGGGGTTCTAAAGTACAACAATATGTTGCCCATAGAAAAAATAATACTCGAGCAGTGGCCCATCAACCCTATCCCTCCACGGGAAGCCACAGCATCCTTCTTGCTCCAATTCGATTAACAATTGAAATGGCATAGTAAAATATTGGGCTTTTAATGCAACTTATAATGTATTTTTAAAAAAATTATTTATTGAGAGCTTCGAAGTTATATTGTCGCCAGCATGGAAAAGAACGAATTCTCCCAGCAAAAAGTTTAAAAATCCCATTCGGCTTTGGCCGATCAGGTCCAGGGAGATTTCATAAAAATATCGACCCCACTTCGCGAGGCGGCGATTTTCCAACAACTATATAAACTTTAATGTAATCAAAATTTATTCTTATTTACTAAAAATATCCTTGTAGTGGGACAAGAGTGAAACACAAACTCAGTAAAATATTACTCACTGGATCAGGATAGACAGAATATAAATAAGTTATAGGCTAATAATGGGTTAAAATTGTAAGGGTGGGACGAAAGGCCCTGAATTCGCCCATATGGAAAATAATGACAATTAATCTCTCTCTTTCTTAATTACTCCTATGAACTCCAAAGCATTGGGTTAGCTGCTGTATAGCCATATGGGCCTATATTAAAAATTTCCATATAATCAAACTTGGATTTTTTTGTAAGCAACCTTTACTTTGACTTAATTAAGCGCGATCAGCCCAGGGGGACTTTTCGCCGCTCTGACAATTTCCCTCCATCTTCGTCGATCCTCAGCAGCCGCTGTCCAAACTGCTGCCTCGACGCCAACCCGAAGGAGGTCCTCCTGGAACTGGTCCGCCCATCTTCGCTTAGGTCTTCCTGTTGGTCTTCTTCCGAGGGGGATTGCTTCCCAGAAAGACTTTGGGGGGTCTGTAGTCCGGCATCCGGTGCACATGTCCTATCCATTGTAGCCTTTTTGCTCTAAGATCGTCAAAGACGCTGAGGGCATTGTAGAGCCGATGAATTTTGGCGTTGCATCGGATTTGCCAGACTCCGTTGATGATTGTACCTCCAAAGATCTTGCGGAGCATTTTATTTTCGAAAACCGAAAGCATTCTCCGGTCCCGATCGGTCAATTTCCATGATTTGGCGCCATATAGAAGTACAGTTTGTATTTTGTATTTTCTTTAATTTTGTATAACCGTATTTTTGTGGACTATGGACGAAGTCGGGAGTTAAAAAGTTGTCTTGTCTGGAAATATGCCGCATTGGCACTTTTTATTCGGCTTGTGACGTCAGCGCTGGCGTTATTGTCATCGGTTACGATGGAACCGAGATATCGGAAATTGCTCACTTGTTCGAATCTGCTGACCTGATTATGGTTTTCTCTCCCCATGCGCAAGTACTTAGTCTTGTCACAGTTAATCGACAGTCCCATTCTTCTCACTGCACCATTCAGAATTTCAAAATTCAGAATCTCCGCACTGATCACCCCGCTCTCCCATTTTATGACGTTTCCGTAAAGATTAGTTGATAATGACGTCACCGTTAACCGGACGATAATAACTCGTAGCCGATGGCTGTTAGACTAGTTCTGGCCAGCACAGCCTGTATATCTCGGCGGTTTTCCTCATTGTCAGTATGCGGTCGGTGTAGTGTGTCAGTGCATAGGTGTAACAATGTTTACTTATTGTTCTTTCCTCATTTCTGGATATTTTATTACTTCTGGTAAGTAATTTGTTTATGCAGTATTCATCTTTACAACGCAGTTTGATGTATTGGAGAAAATCTGCATTTTCTCACAGTGGAAGCAACGACTGAGACATAACCTGCTACCCAAATGGATACGTTTGAATAAACCACACAATTGGAATTAAACAAGATGCGACGTCATAGTCGAAAAACCTAAATGTTTCTCAATTATATACCGTACGTTTTCATATGCAAAAAAAAAAAAATTGTAGTGTTGCAACTTTTAGTGGATATAATAATAATAGGATGCAATACAGGACCGTACCCAGGAATTTTCAGGCGGGGAAGGGACATTAATTTGTTGTAAAACATAATATTTCAAGTATAATTAACTGATAGACATGTTATATCCGGCCCCCCGGGAAGATTTTTTACAAGTAGGCAGAAAATATGGGGTTATAAGGATTTGGATATATGTATATATGAATTATATTTCACCGACGAAGAGTCATACAACTGGAAATGGTAGGTATAGAGTTTCCATACTCCTGGACTTAATGAAAAGAGCAGGGGGCCCCGGGAGACTTTGGTTAGAGTAATGGGGGTACGACTGCATGGGGGCATACGCATTGTGCCAGCAAGTTATATTTTATTGAAAGTTTTTTATTCCATTGTTTTTCTAAACATTTGTACGTTTTTTATTCCATTACTTCAACATTAGACATCCCTCGTTCGACTTTGATGATACAATAGGTTACATATAGCCCATGTAGGCTATATCATTTCATATTATCCGGTATTGGTATAAAGGAAAATAATTATGTAAATTTATGTCACTCTTAAACTTTCCCTTAAATCGACTGTATCGTCTTTTATTAAACGATTACGATTAGCCCACATTTCATTGGTAGGTACGGTAATTACAAAATATTTTGGTACCTACTAGCATTGTTTAAAATTTCGCAATCTGACATTTTATAGTATTGTGTAGAAATCACTGGGTCGTCGTTGTTGTTACAACCGACTTTATTCCTTGCAGTTGTGTTATTGTTTACTGCGGGTGCCGAAGCAGCCACCAACTGCACAAACCTGCAGTGGGCCTGCGTTACCAGAGACCAGTGCATAGACCAGACCTTACGATGCGACGGCCGACCGGATTGCAAGGATGGGTCGGATGAAACCTTCCATCTCTGTTCCGATGCCACTTTCTTGTAAGACGCCGCCTGTAACTGCTTCTTGAAAAAATATAAGTTACCTCAACTTAGCAGATTTAGGGATGCGAGATTGACACACACCGCGTATACTCTATAAATGATTAAGTCATTGACATAATCACGGGTTATTGTGGATATACCTGAGGATAGATTACCTGTTTTGTCTAGAAGTACAAGACAGCATAGGTACCTACAAAGGCTTAGAACAAGCAGGATTTACTTGAGCATTGTGTGTAAATTGTAATGTTCTCACAGTGTTAGTAATGGGTGGAGATTCCCCCCGCTTCGTCATGCCTTGGTTCAACTAGACTTACAGTAGCATTAGTAAGTACCTATGTCGAGCATTGATGTGTCATCAGACCTAAGCCCTCAATGAGTAACAGCAGGTACATAGTATTGATAAAACACCAACAACTGTCAACTAGCTGCAGGTCTATAACTTACTTACTTACTTAGCGTGTCCGAGCAACACGCTTATTATTCCAGTAGAAGGCGGCCTGGACGGCCTTGTCGTTGGCGTCATAGAGGTCAGAGGCTGTGCAAGGTGCCGGAAGGTTCGGGCACACCAACATATGTGCGGGATCCTGGATTGCACCGCAATCGCAGGCAACGTCGTCAGGCGGTATGAGGCCCCATCGTGCAGCGGTGGTTCTGCAAAGAGGAGCTCCAGATCGCAGGCGATTCAACTCGCGCCAGATCGGAAAAGGTTGTTCGGAGCCAGACATCAAGCTCTCGTTTTGGTGTGGAATTTGAGGGTGGGCTTGTCGCCACATCAGAAGTCGATAGTCTTGGATAGAGCTTGGCAGAGGGTCAGTGGTTCGGAGAAAACTCTTGCGCGACGATAGACGTCGAGGTCTATAACTATCCTGCACCTAATTTTAATACTCACTACAGTGCAGTGCCCGGATAACTTTCTGAATACCATTTCCATTTTATTGGACGTTTAGGTCTGTTTGCAAATAAATGCTAATTTATTTATTTATTTATAACACATAATTTAATGGCAATTTTTGTCTCATTTCGACTCAAGAACAACTTTAATTTTTCAAAACTTGGCGAAGAATTCCAGGTTTATCGTGACTCGGTATAATCCGGGGTAAGGAGCCAGTGCTGGGCTTGGTAGCAAGTAGGCATCCAGTTGACGAGATCCATCCATAAAAGTCACGCACCGTCCGTATTGCACCACTGAAGATGGTAGCCGCTGTTGTTGACGAAACGCTTGGAAATTTGCTTTCAGATTGGCAGAATTTAACTGCTTTATCATGTGACTCCGCCGTGTAATTACAGGCTTATGAACTCGAATAGGTACCTCTGCTGCATACCTATTATACCTGTAGTTCTGTGACACCAGGCTGAGCCTTGGCTTGGAGAAGAAACTTTAACTTAGTTACCATTACTACTATGTACATATAATTGCATAGTTTTTCTGTTTGATTTCGTCTAATTCTAATATGTTGAGACTTCCAGCAGATGTCCAGAATATGCATTCAAGTGTACGTACGGTGCATGTGTGGACGGGGACTCAGTTTGCAATGGAGTTACCGACTGCGCCGACAACTCAGATGAACTTTTCGCTGAATGCAAAGGAGTTGTATCGACCCCAAAAACTCACAAGTGTGGGTACGTAACGTAATTATTCTATTGCATTTTCTTGTCTAGTTTGCACCACATACAATACATGCAAGATATTAAATTCCAAAATACAACAACTATCAAACTATACTAAGTGTGGTAAACGCATAATTAGTCCAGAGTAGCCCAAACCAAGTCACTCCTCATCACCTGCCGTCAACTGTGCAGTGAAGTGTAACAATCCATAGTAGCCTAATTAGTAGGTAGGTATCCTAATTAACAGCAGCCCGGTGTAAGACGTTGCTGTATCGAAGGTTTTTCCAAATTTCAGAGCTTTAGAGTTTGCCTGCTTGTCTGGTGCTTGTATCGAGTCCATTCAGATTTGTGATGGGGTTAAGGACTGCAAAGATGGCTCCGATGAAACAATAACCCAATGCTTAAATTTTACGTAAGTATACACGTACCATGTTTACCTTAAAAAATAGTTCTAATGTGTAGGCTACGTACCGTATATAGCATTCGTAATATACACAATATATGTACTATATATTTATTGTATATATACGGTGTATAGTATATAGAACTTGTTTTTTCTAAATCAAATTTCTAATGAAATATGGATCGAAGCACTTGAGATGTGGTGCTACCAATGAGGAGGTTCTTTTAATTGCACAGATACCTTTACGAACGTTGCTCTAGCCCTCCACTTTGACAAGAGTTCTTATAGTGGGGGGCTCTCCGCAACTCTTTTCAATTATCATTGATATATACATTTCTCTGTCCTGCTTGATATGCCTTCCATCCGTGCAGACACGAGTTTCTCATTGCACAGGGTGGATGGCCTATCAAGCAGTCATGCATATATTGTATTGTATTGTCATTGCATTGAACATTGGTATCAATGAAAATATTCAGTAATGTTTTGGAGGAATGCATTTTTACTTTACTTTACTTTACTAACCAGAATAAGCGAAAACAAACTGCATCCATATGTACAAGAACATCTCGCGAACATTTGCTACGATACGAGAACTTCGTAAGCTGCATCATACACCGAACCTGTAGGAGCCACAGAAGGCGTCAACCGACCTGCGTGCCCAAGGGTAGAATGTCTGCAGCAAGTTATGGAGGATGTAGGGGCCAATACATACATGGAGCTGAACAGGGTGTGCCAGGGTCGTGGGAGTGGAGGCATAGATGTCACATATTGATGCCAGCCAGCCAGCTGGCTGTAACGTGAATAGAATTAGGGAGAGCTATAAAAAGATCACATCTATTACAAGAAATGTTCCTCTCCATTGTGATAATAGATGTTGCAACTCCATCCATGAGACACGGACACCCGCACTATCTTTTATTATTGGAAATCATGTTTCAATCGTGTGTTTGAACACAATATAATAAATTAATCAAATTTAATTTTTGTTGGTTGGCACCCATAGTCTTCACCTTAGATCCCCCCTTCGTAAAAATTATTTTGTTTGATTTACAGTTGTCCAGAGTACGCCTTTCGGTGTGCATACGGAGCGTGCGTGGATGGGGACTTACCTTGTAACGGAAGGAGGGACTGCGCGGACGGCTCGGACGAATACGCGCCCCAATGCAACGTGGTGGGGGTGCCGCCGCTGCCGGGTGAGGCCGAAAAGGCAAAGCCAGGGCCGGGCATCGGCGGAGGGAAGCGGTACGTCAAAACTCATACATTCCTTTGTTGCGCGGTGGGTTCAGGAAAGGAAATAAAAGCGGTTTTGAGCAATAAACTGCAATGATTTGTAAACGCCAGAAATGCCCAGAAAACACCTTACTGTTCTATGTATGTTTTTATTACTGTATGGATCCACAGTGCATTAAATCTAAATTACTATAGGCTTTACGCCGACCTTCACCCATCAGATAACCAGATAGATGAGTCATATTTATTTAAAAATTATTCATTGACGAACATGTTTATTGTAACTTGCCTGATGGTATTAATTTGGATTGGACATGAGATTAGTGTAGTTACCCATGTTGGCTTACCGTACTTGTTCACATCAGCTTGCCATGAGTAGGAATGTTAAAAAGCATTAGTTGAGATGAAATTAATTCGGTTATCAATAGCGTGAAGGCGATGAAAGAAAGTTGATGAAAATTAATTTAATTAAAAGTAGCCATGAACCTTTTTTGATAGGCAAGTTATCATAGGCATGCGTTTGTTAATGAATAATAGGCTATTTGATTTTTCCAAAATATGTCTCATCATATGGGTGAAGGTCGGCCTAATAGGTCTGCCCTCTATCGTACTGTACCTACACCAAGCTCTGAAGTCAGTCGCTGCTACTCGTTACGCGTTTGACAACTTTACTGACAACAATTCTTTTCCGCTAATAGGCCATGCAGGCTTCCGAAACTTCCTCATGGCTCGTACACGTTTCCAAGTTGCGAGTCCAACTGCACGTCACTGGCCGGGACCACTGTTGGAAGAGGGACCAGCCTCGTGTACGAGTGCGATGAGGGCTACTCGTTGCGAGGGGCCGAGTCCCAGACCTGCTTCGACGGCGTCTTTCTCCCCAAAGTTCAAGTCAGATGTTCAAGTAAGTTCAAAAAACAGTTTATTCATTATAGGTCACCCGTACCCAAATGCATTGTATTGCGTCCCATGCTATTACAATTTATTGTGTAGCGCTATATTGTACTGTCCATTCTAGTGTGTGCAATATTGTCTTAAAATCGATCAATCCAGTCAAGGTAGCCGACATTGAACATAAAGGCGATTATTGACCAATTGACCATAGAACTAATGATTATCCATTGCGGTTTCATTCTGTACTTCTGGAAGATGATAACTGTTTGCAAAGCATGGAAGGTAACGATTCTTGCGATCGGCACGGATATTGCTGACGGCCAAAAATCAAAGAACCGGTCCGAGTTTACTCGAACATGCTTTCCAACTTATCAAGTAGTAGCTAGAGAAAATGAGTAATTTCATGGTAAATAATTTTCCTACAGTTAAATTTCGGGCCTCTCGGGGGGGGGGGGGGGGGGGTTGCCCCTCTGACATCACTGGAAGTGAGGTAAATATTACCACACAGCAATAATGGCAGGGCACGCCATGCATTTGACCGACCGTGGATTTTCTATCATTTTTTCAAAAACATTTTTTTTTTGCACAAAACCAAATACTTTTTTGAGAAAGCGATCAGTCCGGTTTTGTTACTCAATTTAACACCTAAAAAAACATTCTTGAAGGTAGAAATCATCGATGGAAAGGTTTCACAGAAAAAATAATTTTTTGTCATTTTTCATTAAAATTTATTTATTTTTATTTTTTTACCACCAGAAGCAAACTATTAAGGGGCAAGTGACCCCCCGCATTTTGTCAACATTAATAACGACTACAATATATGTGAATTTAAAAGAAATCGTTGGAGCCGTTTTTGATAAATAATTTTTTTAGCCGTTTCTTATGAGTTAGCCCAAAATATAAAAAATTGTCCCGAGGTATGATTTTTTTAAACCTACATGCCGAGTTTCATCAAAATCAACTGAGTACCTAGTTTGCCCGGAAATCGACGAACAGACAGACAAAGCGACAGACAGAGCGACAGACAGAGCGACAGACAGACAGACATTTCGTAAAAACCACTTTTTTGGGTTCCTGGGACCTCAAAACGTGTAAATCCGTTAAAATCTCGGAATCGAAAATTTCGACCATCACAAATCTTTCCTTATACTAGGCCTACGTATAAATTGGAAAGCAAAAAGTGGGAGGAAAGTTGTTAAATTAAAATTTATATTTAATTCATACTATCAACATTTGAAAATGTCACGTTATTTTCATTATTCAGACGGATGCGACCCACTGGTGTCCAGAAAGTTGGAGATAGCCTGCTTCAGCGCCGATTCCAAAGTACTCCCTTGCAACGAGACGCTGCCGTACAACTCTATAGCGCACTTCCGCTGTCGGGAGACCACTCACAAGGCCATCGAGTCGCTAGGCTACAGCAAGCTGACGTGCATCAACGGCGAGTGGGACAAGCCGTTCACGGACCGGTTTTGCAGAGCAGGTACTCCTCAACGAAACAAGGCCCCAGTCATCATCGTGCTGGGGCGGCGCCCTGTTGTCATTATACTTAGGAACCCCAGCCGTAACTATATTAAGCTTGATGACGATAGGTTAGAACTTGATTGGAGTGAGGATCATGTTGATACTCAGGAAGACATTGACGCAGACGTTGTTGGTGAAGACGTTGCTGGTGAAGACGTTGTTGGTGAAGACTAGGCCAGTTATGAAGGCATTAAGCATTGTGATTTATTCAACACAATGTTCATCCATTCCATCCAGTCAGAATTGGCATTGAAATGAACGAAACACTGAATGTGTTCGATGTTATTAATGTAAGTTATGCTTATGGATGTATTGAAAAGAAAAGTGTTTCGGCCGCTTCAATGCCTGTTCCAACAGTACTTACTAACAATTAAGTTTCTCTGTTATATTATTTACCAATTTCGCACAGGTAGCAATAGAGTAGATGAAGGTACTAGGTAGCTTTTAGTAGACGTAACATTGAATCTCATAAGTGGTTACCTTAACAAAAACGTAACATTGGGTTCATGGCAACTAATTTCTTTCTTTTACTTGATAGCTGGTTTAGTACTAGTAGTTCCTTATACTAGAAATCTGTAGAAAGAGCAACAGTATACGATGCCACCTGTTATATATACTATTGTAGTACAGATACCCGCACTGATTATATATCATAATAACGCACCACTTGTAGTAACATTATAATATTATAAGCAATAATATGCTTTGGATTAGCCTTTTTTGTTGTTGAATGAACTCTTTAAATCTAAGTGTATACCTCATGTACAATATACTGACATTCCGCAGTTATTAGCCCCTTTATAGCTTAGGCCATCTGCCCATTGTGTGTAGGTCAATTAGCTGATTTAAAATGAGGATTGATTATGTTTTCAACGAAATAACGTGATAGTATGAAATATGCTAGCACAAAGCATTCTGACCAACGTGATTTTCTAGCCTAACTATTCTATTGATGGGAACATTGACGATTTGAGTGAGATACAGAGGTAAGCTCGGATTCAGAATTACGTATAAAGGATTCATTGTAAGCCAAGATTGATTAATTAATTAAAAAGGAAACTTGACAGCCCACATTGCCAAGTTAATAAATGTGTCATTTACCATTTTCTGCAGTAATCGTAGCTCACAATCTATTAAATTAATAGTTAAATTATCAGGGGTTAACATAATTTTGCTCCATAATCAACCATCATCATTATTGTATAGTCGCAGTGTGTATAATTTGAGGTGTCTCAAATCACAGATCTATTGGGATACTGTTCTGGCGACACTTAACTGCATATAGTCATGTCTATATAAGGTTCACACTGTTCACCCAACCTGTTCGTAATTTTGTGGGACCCCAAACCTTGACATAGCCAGCCACCTTGTCGTGTCGTGATCGCAGGAAGTCCGTAATGATGACAGAAGACACACGTGACCTCGGGGACTCCCGGCCATCGCACAGATTATGGCACTGGCAGTGTCACGACCAACTTACGGGTCAATGATTCCAGTAAATTATAATTGTTATTTTTAATGTCAGTTGTGAGTATACGATGGCGGGCTACTGTTAGAAAACATAATATGCTGTAGGTCTACAGGCAGGGCAGACTCTACATGTGTCTAGGCTATTAGTTAATGCTGTCGTGGAATATTTAAATGAGAACATTATTAGTTCGAATGAAGTGACGGAAGTGAAGTGTATTAGTCCAGTAGACTATATAAGATTATAATGGTTGAATCTAGGTACTTATATCACGATTGGTTGGTAAGCTGGTGATTGTAGTGACTACTGATGAATTTGTGTTGTACTTAATAAATGAGCATAATGTACACGAATTCTTCGAGAGAGTGAAATCTTAGTCTCTGCCCGAAATTGCATTTTAATAGTGACAGGGAAACAACAGGTTAGTTTTGCTGGTAATATACTATGTATAAATAAGCTAGCTCAGCAAGTAAAATGCTCAATTGCATGCAATCGTAGTCCTCATTTACTGTATTTAATGGCTATTTTAAGATATATTAAACTCATCGTTTCTTTAAAATTCCGGTTCCAGTTTTGTCGTAGCTTTGAAAAAAAAGTAGGCTAAATATTAGTCAACAAGAACTGACATTAAATAGTTTTAAATCGTATAAATACGGGACAGGACACAAAAAAAATTGCAAATTTTAAATTTTCAATGCTCATTAGTCTCAGAGTTCTAAATAAGTTATTATTATTACTATTACATTTGTATCGTATGATGTTTTTGCCAAATATTCGTGAGCGCCATTTTAAATTTTAAAACTTGCATGTCACTCATGAATGTCGCAGCTTTGAACATTTCGTAACCCATCGTTGTAATTGTGATGTCACACCGCGGCATGAAGCTTCACTCTCTATTTTAATGTGAATGCAAATCTTTAATTTTTATCAAACTAAATTTGGCAGGAGGAGACAATCAAGCTTAGTTTATAAACAGCAATTAAAACTGTAAGTTAGCCCCGCAATAGATACCTAGCTAGGCACTGTTGGAAACTTACAATTACTTGTGTATAAACCCCACAGGTTACAGCTGACACTGCCAGTAACAGTAATATTTCGACATAAGTTGTTAAATAATGTATACGTTATATAATAATATATGTACTGTACGTTCATGAATATTTATCACTGGTGTTTCGTGAATTAAGTTTCCAGAATTGGTCCTTGTGCATTTACAGTATTTACGTTCCAGACAATAATAGTAATTTCAGTTAATTAATTTTGCGAAGTAACTGAATTAACGATTGTACCATAACCATGAACAATTTTCTTGGGTGCCCACAATTTTATCAAAAGCTTTTAAATTAAATGTATGCGAGCGCTACGCACCTTATTGTAAATGGTATATTTGTCTAGCTCTATGAGATATCCAGTCCACTGCTGCTTACCAGTATTAACACTGTCGTCATCATGAAATTAAGAGCCTAAATCCGAGTTAGCAGTAAGCTATTGTATTTAAATGCTGCTGTTTTATTTGGTTTTAGTTTGCGGGAAAGCTGTTGGAGAGTTTGCAGCGCCTCACATCATCCACGGGACACCAGTCCGATTCGGAAATTTCCCGTGGCATGCTGGCATCTACAAGAACGACACTTCTACCAGTGAGTGGAAGTTTGTGTGTGGCGGATCCATCATTTCTCCCAATGTAAGTCAATACCTCAACTCAACTGAACCATAGCATCGGAACATCCCTAGTACTTGTATATTAGGACATCATCGCTCAGTTACGAGAAATTAGGACGTTGAGCGGGCTACCTAACATCTGATTGCACGGCGGGGAGGGGGGGGGTCATGTCAACATCTTACAGGGGGCGGGGACAAGATGACAATTAGGTGAATTTTTAAAAGTAGTAACGAGTCCCAGGTTAGTCAGGTTCAATGCCGTATTTTTTCCAACAATCGCAGGGGCGGGGTGGGCTCCTCTGGGACATTGGCGTAGCCAAGGGGGGGGGGGGTGGGTTGAACTGTGTCAGGGCTGAAAGTCAATTTAAATGGATTATCATAGATTTATTAAGAGGAATTATTATTAACTCGGTTTATGACGCCAAATTGAGTCAAACAAGGCAGGGTTGTTAAATATGCATATTTCATTACAAATTACAATAGCCCTCAATTTAAGGAGCAAAATACAATCCATCACATTTTATTAGAAAGATTACGTCATATCTGTGCTATCACAATTGGTTTTATTTTATTTCATTTTAATTTAAAAAAAATGAGGACGTATTCAGAGAACGATATGAAAACCTTTTTTGTCTCGTTCCTTCATACTACTATAGTATATATGTGAGAAACTAACTGCAATATAGCCTACGATATGTTGGTATATCATATCTCAGTTTTCACAATCTAAAAGTTATATTTTTCCCCATTCTTCCCACAGATTGTTATATCTGCTGCGCATTGCTTCAAGTACAACAAACCATCTGAACGTACCTTGTTCCTCGAGGACACGAAGGACATGAGGATAGGCTTGGGGAAGAGGTACATCACGCTGCACGACAACAGGGACAACGCCTTCGCTCAAGACTACGGAGTAAGCCACCCGGCCAGATTGTCTTGTCATATTGTAGGATAGTAGAGTGGTCATGGCACTGGCAATTTTATTTATTTTCAACAGGCCTAAAAGTCCAATAAAATGCAATTGGTGTGCTCCCCTGGATTACGGCATTACATTAGGTACTAGAAAATTACGCTAGGAAATAATGCAACCATCAAAAAATCTCAGCTACAATATAAATCTTGCTCTAATGCAGAGAAGAAAATAATAATAATTCATAATTTATAAACGCCCTCCCCAAAACAAGCCACACCTCGAAAGCTGTGTTAGCCACCAAGCTGGTAAGTCCGAAGAAAAACGTACGTCGAGTTGTGAATAAAAGGCAAAAGATAAGCAAAAACACGGGGGTAAATTCCAGTCACAACACAACAGATACTGAAAGCCAATTGTCGTTGCTGGGGGGGAAGGCGATGAAGAATATTGATGGCTTGTTTCACTCAGTGGAACTTAAACGGCTTAGCAAATAAAGAGGAACGAAAGATCTGACAAGGGCAGTGTAACCCATTAATATATGAATATATCCAATCGAAACACCAATTAACTCGGTGGGCGTATAAGCAAGCCCCTGCAGTCACTCTTAAAACCAATTACTAGTATAACACTATAAAAGAACCGGTCCGAGTTTACTCGAACATGCTTTCCAATTTATCAAAATTAGTAGATGGAGCAAATGAGTAATTTCATGGTAAATAATTTTCCTATGGTTAAATTTCCGATATCTCGGGTGGGGGGGGGGGGGGGGTTGTCCACCTGACGTCACTCGTCACTGGTGCACTGGTGGTGAGGTAAATTCTAGATAGGTCAGACCAACACATTACCACACAGCAATACTGGCAGGGCACGCAATGCATTTGAGCGTGAATTTTCTATCATTTTTCCAAAAAAACATTTTTTTGTACAAAAACAAATACTTTTTTGGGAAAGCAACTTGTCCGGTTTCGTTACTCTATTTAACACCTAAACCATACCTGAAGGTAGAAATCATCGATAGAAAGGTGGTGTCGCAGAAAAATTATTTTTTAGTAATTTCTCATTAAAATTTTTATTTTTTTACCCCCAGAAGCAAACTATGAAGGGGCAAGCGAACCCCCGCATTTTATCAACATGAACAACAACTACAATATATGTGAATTTAAAAGAAATCGTTGGAGCCGTTTTTGAGAAATAATTTTTTTAGACGTTTTTTTGAGAATAAAACCCCCCCAAATTGAGTTAGCCCAAAATATACAAAATGGTCCCGAGGTATGATATTTTTGTGAACCTACATGCAAAATTTCATCAAAATCGACCGAGTAGTTTCCCCGGAAATCGACGCACAGACAGACAGACAGACAGACAGACAGACATTTCGTAAAAACCACTTTTTTGGGTTCCTGGGACCTTAAAACGTGTAAATCCGTTGATATCTCGGAATCGAAAATTTCGACCGTCACAAAGCTTTCCTTATACTACGTATAAATTGGAAAGCAAAAATCGGCTATGTTATTATTGTACCTAGGTATATTGTAGAATAGGCGTATTTCTTCATTGAAAGTCCGTGTTTTATTTCAATTTTATTGCATTAGAATTTTAATTACAGAACTTTCCTCTAATTATTTATTATATTGTCAATTTAACTCACGGTCATTTATTTCATTACATGAGTATAGTGAATAAATATTATGCAATTTGCATACAGCTATATTTCTTGTTTTTATAATTCAGATTAATCAAGTGGTGATTCTGCCAGAGTGGACAGGATCCTACGACGATTACCAGTTTGACATTTCTATCATCATTCTGGACGGACAAGTCATCTTCAGCTCCGCCATTCAGCCCATTTGTCTGGACATTGACAGAAACAACGACGAAGAGGACCAACTCGTGGCCGGCGCTGTAGGAATGGTAGGCATGCTTTAGAATTTTTGTCTATGTTATAGTGAAATACATAGTAGGCGCCAACCATCAAGTCAATTAATGCTGATAGCGGTGAAACGTAAGGGCAAATGGCAAAGGTGGGCAATGGAAGTCTGACTGAGTTTGGCCGGTTCCAAAATTAAAAAAAGAAAATTGCAGCAAATGAAGAACAAAAGTACAATCCACACACCTGATGGCAACCTTGAAATATAGCTGCAATCTATCTGGCATAGGCTACCTACTTGACAATATTTGAAAACTTATTGTAGGCCTAATGGATTAGTAGACTTATGTTATACCACTTAAAATTATGTTTCTATTATTAACGTAAACCTTTAATCTACCTACCTTATCTAGCTTATTTTATATTTCATTGTTACCCTGTGCTGTTGTCACGTCGAATCCTAACCTGTAGCCAATTGGTATTTTAGTAACGAACGGATTATCACTAAGTTTTTTGTTTTCAGGTTCCAGGTTGGGGGCTTACGGAGAGCAAAGAAGCCAGCGATGAGCTATTACTAGCTGAAATGCCATATGTCGACAGGCAGACTTGTGAAAAGGAAACGAAGCTGTTTAAATATTTGAAGAAGGACAAAATTTGTGGAGGAAATAAGATAACAAGTGAGTAACTTAATTTCACAGCAAGACCTACATACAGTATTGGCCGAATTTTCACAATTGTCATTTAGTCTGCGTTGTTGTATAACTTACTAATTTGAGTTGAGTTCCGATGTCTTGTCTACAAAGGTCAGCGATTGATGAGCCACAGAGTTATCGTAGATGCGGTTGGCAACAACATGGCCAAATCGCTATAGCTACAAGACTGACACGGCCCAAACAATTTGTTATCTTTTTCTGGTGCTACAATCATTCTTAAGGTAGCTTATAAGTCTTCCTGTACAATACAACTCGGCTATAATAATCGAGCTAAGCCAGATGTTCTCTATTAACCGATGTTATTTTCAATAGGTACTTCAAAATGAAGCGAGATTCACCCCCATTAATTGAACTGACCTTGGAAAGCTTCTGTAGACCGAAAAATCTTCTTCAATAATCTGCTTTCCTATCCAAGCCTTTCTGTTCTGCGAGTTCTGTTTCTGAGTTCTGCGTTCTGAGAGTTCTGCTTCACACATATACTGTAGTATACTTCGTAGGATAGCTAGTGCATACTGCATACGACTAAAGATTATACGCCATATTGTTGTTTTAGAGCAAACCGTCTGCAGTGGAGATAGCGGGGGAGGCTACGTGTTCAAAGATTCCAAAACCAACACATTTTACCTTCGAGGGATCGTCAGTGTGGGCACACCCAACTGTAAAGGTGACGACTACGCGCTCTTTACCAAGGTATCCAGGTACGCGGAATTGATCAACCAATACTACAACTAGCTGACGTATTCATCATTCAACAATATAATTTTCTACGATAGCTAACGTATTAATAATTTGTGCTGACCAAGTAAAATATGGACTCTGTGATGTAAACAAGACTGGTGTGTTGTCAGTGCTCAATACAATCGTGTATTTTTGTATTTAAACATTGTGTTATCCACTATAACTTTCCCATCCTTAATATCTTACCACATGATTATGTTGGGGCAGAGAGAGTTCGCTTCTGAATTGTAGCTTGATAGTGTTATATAAATTATTGCAACTGTCCAATGCCGAGGGCGTTATTGACGAGAAACGAGTCACGTATGACTGGAGCGTGACGTCATTTTCATGTTACTCATGTCTGTTGGCATTTCGGCTCTTGTAATCCACAGCCTAAATCATTCTCATTTAATTGTTAATTTTTAATTTTAAAATTTTGTTCCGGCACAAAACATAATGTACAATTATTGTTAAATTGGCATTTAAACTAAAATAAAATGTAGGCTATAAAATAGGGGGAAAAAGAAAGTAAGAAAATATATATATTCAAATACACTCCAATTCGCCTTAATAATATGTAGGCTATTTTTTTTAGATAGGTATTTATTTGCCCGGGAGCTAGAGTGGTCACTCTATAATGGCTTAGGCTATAATGACAATTATTAATAGAGATTATATTTTGCAGTGCCACTGCTCAAAAATAAGCGATAAGATAAGCGGAAGTGGTAATTTCATTATGTATCAATTTTTCAATACGGTATATTACACCTTGTCCGGGGTTACAGGATAAGGAAAAAAATTAAATAAAAAAAGTGAACCTCTAAGCTACCTTACCTACTGTAGGTTTTATATACAATATTATTGTTATAGCGAATTGGGTATATTGGTGCAGACTGCAGGACCAAGTAAATGACTACACACCATTATAGCTTAGTTAACCTTTAAAGGAAATAGGCAAAGTTGCCCTGGTGTTCCCTAGTCAATAAAGTAATATAGTGAATTATAATCAAATTGATTGAATTGGAAAAACTCATTTCCTGAACAATTGAGCTCTAGGGCCAATGCAATTAGTATGTATATTGTACTTTAGGATATTAAATAATATGTACGGTAACTTAAAGGTTATGCTGACATAGCCATTCGCCATCACGATAAATCTATTCCTATTGATTAACATTTTCCTCACGCATTTTTCTGTTCATTGGAGAAATTGCAAGGGGCAAACCCAAACTCATCTATTATAAAAGGTATCTGCCCGCTAAAATTACAATCAATTATTGACCATTTCGAAGTACCGGTGCCTACGTTAGGTATTTATTTAGAGTGCGCATTATGTTTCATACCCCAAAAATTCGGAGGATTAGTAAGTATAGTAATAATTACAGCTGGGCCACACTATTACATATTACAGTATTCCTCACAAAAGCTTTTCTAAGCGTGGTAGGCACGGCCCTTAGTTTGTAGTAGCACAATAGTAGCAGACAAAAAAATGCAATGCAAGACATTTTCCTTCCACTACAATACATAAAGTTTCTGTAAGTCAAGATTCAATACGCAATATACTGTATGTCGCCACACAACCATTATTGGCACGTGGGTACCTGGCGATTGGCATGTTTGCGTTACCTGTATATTTGTAGTGCATCATCTAACCATATTTTGCAGAACAGCTTGGAAAATAGTCATCTCAAAACTCAGCAAACCATGTTTTTCATCAGCTTCTATCTGATAATGTCGGGCGCCCTGAGCTTCGAATTTAGTGAACTGAAACTGGTCGAGCGGATCATCGAAGATGTCTCAGACATATGGAAGTCTCAGTGCACATTTCTGGTTAAGTCTCCGAGCTACACGAGACCAGAAACACACCAGCTACTCAACCTGCAAAAACGACTTACCACAAATATGCGCTCACACCGTACACAGGTCCTGTCTTATACCTTCGACTTGTTCAACCCTCATGGAAGAGCATTCAAAAGTTGTGAGAAATCAATTAATGTCATTATGGTTAGTAATGGCACCAAAGATGAAGTTGAAAAGGTAAGCTAGAAACAGGTCACTGGCCTGTTGAGTTGTGAAGAATTAACGAGATCTAAATTATTGAATGAAAGACTTCAATATGGATCCAGATTTCGTTTGCTAGAAGTAGATGTAGATCGGCCTGATTGTAAGTTTGTCTAATTCAACATATGGCTCTGATAAGACTATATATACAGTATATTACGGAAGTTTACGTGCAGTACAAATAGGTACTGAAGAAAACAGAGAAATTTCTTCGATTACATAATTGTTTAATGGTTTAATTCATGTATTGGAATAAACTCAGTGTTTCGTTATCTGCAATTCCTCTCTGATAGTTCATGTGATAAATGTAATACAAGGTATGTCCGGAAAGTAATAGGACTATACATCGGAGTGCGGGCGCACCGACTGGATTCGGTAGAAGGGGTTCCTAGCTAACGAACGAGAAGCTCAGTGTCAGCTTGTCCCCAAGCACCCTGATAGTATATGCATATGAAGTATTAGTTATGCGGCAAACTATTCTCTTATAGCAAATAAGAATATAAAAAATATTAACGTAATAAAATACTACACAAAAAACACATATAAAATTATGTCACATATAAATAATTGAAGTAAATGACAAATAGTCGAAACCGTGGTTGTGACATAATTTTATAGGCTATGTATTTTTTGTGTGTAATATTTTATTAAGTAAACTTTTATTTTAATCTGTTCAAAATATTACAAAGTTACAAAGAAAAAAATTTCATATAGTAGCAAATAAGCAATAAAATATTGACTCTTTGACATTGGTTTTAGTTCTCCCAGAAATTTCAATTTAAACCGTCTACATGGATATTCTTCATGAACTCGTCTGTTGAGGCATTTTTTGAAAGAATTAATTTGAACGTGGCATCCAACGTTCTAGCAACAAAGATGGGACGATCTAATAATGTGGATTTATCAGAGGTTTTCAAAATAGCCGGTGATTACCCGGTGCTGACACGCCCCTCTGGAGTTTACAGTAATACGATCGGAGGAGTCTCAACTCCCCCTAATTTCGCTGCAGAAATGCGAAGCGACCTCAAAGGTATCAAGTTCACGGCCGTTTCTATAGAGGTTTGTTCTTGCATAAGATTGGTTCCTCACTTTACAATATTGTCGTAAGCAATGTATATAATATGCAGCAGTATGAAAGCTATAGGCGATATACAGTAGGTCTCTGTCCATTGCAATTCTTATATATTCCCCTTTCCTGCCATTGTGCACAAACATATAAGATTATCAGATATGTGTAGCGTATATATAAGTTATACATGCATGCATACAACCTGGACAAGCGAGTTTGTTTATTTGTTTAGCGTAACCTCTTAATCGTTCAATTCTTAATTTATAACAATGATTCCATGCGTCTATCAATACTACAAGAATTGAGTGAAGAATTACAGTATCGCCCATTGGAGCATCCAGTACCAGATCAGGCCTGTCTCAGAGAGCTCCTAGAGGTCGTGATCCCTAGTCCATCCTTTGCGCAGTTTCCACCAACGTCAATAGTGATAGTAAATGTAGTACTGACGGAAATTTGAATTTTACTCTATGCCATAGTTAAAATTGATCAATGATCATAGAGTAAAATCACGCGGTGCAAACAATAAAAAACTAAAATGGCGTCATGGGATATGTTACGTACAAACATTTTATATTTTATTGTCTATAAAACCATTAAACAGATCGGTGAAGGTCGATCTTACTTCGGATCTCCTACTATTATTAGGTTTTATTAAAAATAATAAGTGTACGAAGAAAACAAATACAAACAAAATTTCAAAAAACAAATGCAAACAAATTTCAAAAATTTGGCGCATACGTGTCATTAGAAGAAAAGTAATCAATAGTTGAAAAAACCAGTGGAATGGCGTGTATCAATGAAAAACTCAAATTTCCGTCAATACTACATTTACTATCACTATTGACGTTGGTGGTGGTCGAGCGACCTTAGAATTATTGCTTATTTGTTTCAATACACGCATACTTACACCAACATCAGTAGGCTGCACGTATGGGATTTTAAGGGTTTTAAGTGAGAAGTAGAAACTCATAGCTTTCATTCCTTGATATTCCGATACGGTATACATATTAAGATCTGTAGTACCTACCAGCAGTTTTGGGGTAGATATAGACCCTATCAGCTACGTACGGAAGTTAAAAGAAAGCTAAAGGAATTATTGACAATGAGAGGTATACGAAAACTGTTTTTAGGATTGGCCAATTACGTCGTTCGTGCATGGAGAAGCTATTCGCGCAGGAAAAACCATTGATGGGTTTTTTGGACGGATTTGGACAGATTTAGAAAATCAAATGAATTTCACCACAGAAATAAAGAGGTTTGTAAGGGGAATCAACATTTCATCGAACCAAATTCATATATACGGATTTTTAATGAAGTGTTGTACATCTTTTATTGAATTAGCCTACCAAACAACCGGTAGGCTACGAGTGAATTCTTTCCTATTTATCAATTATTACAGGTAAATTATTATAGGTACCGTAACAGATAATTATGGGTACCTACTGCAGTTCCACGGTAATAAATCCACTGAAATCCCGAAATCGAAAATTTCGACCAACCAAAGCTTTCCATACAGGCTACTATGTATAAATAGGAAGGCAATAAAGTGTGCTATGGTTAAATTTCGGGTGTCTTCTTTATGCCTATTCTAAGAGCTGGAATGATCGATTGCATAGTCTGGCTATAACGGGCAGACCAATATTATATAAAGTCATGGTATGCAATACGTTGGGCATAGACTGTCAATTCCTTCAAAAAATTATTTAAAGTAACCTCTTCCATTTTCGCATCGATAAGTTTAGAAGAAGAATTGTTTTTCAAGGAAATTGAGCCTCATATTTTTATTTATTTTTTCTCTCAGTATCAAACTATCAAGGGGGATTAGGTAAGCGACCTAATGAGCTTTGTTCTCATTGCCAACGACTATAATATATGTAAATTTTAATAAATTTCTTTCGAGGTTGACCACCAGACCCCCTTTTTGGAGTCAATTCAATAAGTCTTGGCATGTAAAAATGTGTAAAGCCCCAACTTCGAACCCGTTTTCTCACAGATTTCCTTAGGCCCTTCTGTATGCAGTTTGGTGAATATTTGTTGGTAAAATCCAAACTCTACTACCATAAATATATGTGTAAAACCACACTATTTCATGCATTCACGCCTATTTTATCGAATATTTCTCAGGGGGGACCCACGGGCACCGCTGCTTGTGGTAGTTAATCGAATCTGTCTGTCAAAGTTGACCTTACAGCTTCAAAATTCGTAAAACCCCACTGTTTTGCGCAGCATATTAAGTACCGATATATAAAAATATTTGTCGGTGAAATAAACTGAACTGCTAGGTATCAAAATGCTAAAAGCCTCTCTATTGTGCGCCTATTTTATCACCAAGTTTCCCGCGTTATTTCCAATGTACTGCACCATGTGTGGACGTTGAATACATATGGTGTAATTGTATTGTGCTATACATTTCATACGAGTATTGTACTACTGACCTCTTCATTTTTTTTTTTCTGTTAAATTATACAATACAAATAATCAGCAAGTAATTGACAAGAAAGTATAAAGTAAAATCGTCAAAAAATCATCAAAATCTGGTGTGTAATTCTGTCATTGTTCTAGTGCCTTAGTGACAGTGTAGAAAGCTTTCTCTAAGAGATGATTTCTAAGCAATTTAGGGAAGTTAGAAGCATTTCTCGCCACTCTCAGTTCAATTGGTAGTTTTCGAAGGTAGGTGAAACCTTGTAGTATAGGATCCAGTCGCTCACACTTGGCTGTTCGTGGCGATGGCCTTACAAGGTCTCCCCGTTGCCTCGTGTTGTAGGTGTGAGTACCCCCGTTTTGTGTAATGTCCCCCACATCTCAGGCTATAAGATATGTAAAATGCATCTAAATATGTACAGACTTGGCTGTCATGATTTTTAATGATTTGAAGTGAGAGCGACAACTGTCACGAGGTCCCAGTTTTAGCATGTATCGCACTCCCCTCTTTTGGAGCCTGCGAGTACAGCATCCATGTTCCCTATGGAGGTCCCTCCCCAGGCCAATATGCCGTAGACTACAATTATTATTATTTTAACGCTAACTGCGTTGGGAAATTTCTCATGTTTTTTTACGAATCTCATGCTATGATCTCATGGAAACTAAACATTCCAGTTTGGCAACACTGGCCGTAGTTTATATGGCTCATTACAAGTGAGTGGTAGGCCTGGAGAGTTACCTCCGGAGGACACACAGAGATAATAAGGCGCCTGACTACAAATCAATACTATTCAGTTTTTTTAATAGCTTAGCCAAGTGTTTGTTCCAGTTGAAGTCCTTGCATGTCAACTTGCATTCCTAAGAATCTGCGAATATACATGGGTATATGTCAAGCTCAGGTTGAGTGTTAGAGAACACTGTTAGTTGCTTTTTTGTTTCGTTTAGCAAGAGCCCATGTCTGGCAAATTCGAGTCTTATGTCATCCAGCTTTTTAGTGCACTTTATCGCAGTTTCTTCTATTGAAGGACCAGTTATGATCAGCGTAGTATAGTCCGCGAACATTTTCATTACTTTCAAGTAGTGAGTTGATATAGAGTAGGTAGCAAAGGGTTCCATAACGGAGCCTTGCCCTATGCCTATGTTGTTTGTAGCTACTTCTGATTGGTAATCCTCTGTCTAATCTTCCACTTCTGGATTTTGCTCTTGGATTTCTACGTATTGTTTTCGGTCAGATACGAAGCTTGCGGTCCAGTTCAATGCTTCTCCTCGTATACCGTAGCACAATAGCTTTTCCAGTAGTAGTTTATGCTGTACGCAGTAGAATGCGGCAGTGAGATCTAGATAAGCGCCTATTAATTGTGATGAGTAAAGTAAAGTAAAGTAAAGTAAAGTAAAGTAAAATTTATTTATCGAGGAATACATTCTACATACATTTCATTAGTGGTTCAGAGGGGCACCTTTGGGAATTCCCGTGATGATTTTGATTTTGACTTTGTTGCTCAATAAGTGCTCGAATGCTTTGATGACAGCGTCAGTTGTTCGATTTACCCTTTTGGCTGATTAGGACTTATTATATGCGGTGTTTTTCTAGGAAAGCTAATAATCTTTTGACAAAAACCTTTTCAAAGACCTTTGAAAAAACAGAGTTAAGCGCAATTGGCCTATACTGGTTTATGTCTGTTTTTTCACCCTTGTTTTTCTATTTTGGTTTAATTTTTGCCGTTTTCAGTGCTGTGGGGAATTTTTTTCCATGAATGACACATTACTATATAATTAATAATGTTATTGGTTGTGCTAGCGCCTCTGCATTGCTCTTTATTAAGTTTGAAGAAATCCCGTCGGGTCCACATGACTGGGTATTTTTTTTATTTCGGCTATGGTCCTTTGCACCTCTACGCTGTCTGTAGGTCTGATAAAAAATGAACTGGAGATTTTCCTCTTGATACCCAGTGGCCGTGTGCTGTTTCCCTTCCCAATTACATCTTGCGCTTTTTCGCTGATTTTTATCGGCTTGTTTATGAAAAAGTTGTTGAAAGCTTCTGCTACCTGCTTTGGGTTAGTGATTAAAGCATCCCCTAGTTTGAGGGTTGTTTTTCTTGTTTCTTGAGTCTTTTGCTGGCGCTCTTGGTTGACTACCTTCCACATGGCCTTCATTTTGTGTGGAGCTGACTCAATATATATTATTTTTTTTCTCGCCATTCGCTTCAGATTTCCTCTTATAGCTTTCCTATTTTCACTGAATTTTGAAATGTTTTTCTTGCTTCTCTAAAACTGTATTATGTCTTAGGATTAATACCAGTTAGGGATTGAAGGGAATTCTGGGTGTTCTCATGATCTGCCGTGTAGTAAAAAATAAATAAATGATTTATGAATTGCTGATTATATTGGTACCGGTATATAGTCGTAGGTACATACTGTGAGTACCTATACCTACATGTTTTCATGTTTCGCAGAGTCAACGAGGAAGAATCCTTTCGTGTTATTTCTAATGGACTTTTCATGGACGTAGATTTCTTCCTGGCTGAGTTGACAGTAACCAGAGATCGCTTAGACAATCTCGACTATTTTCTGCCTCTCGTAAAATCATAGTAAGTAGATGTACGATATAGTCGATACTTAGTTGAATATTACTCTAATAACCATGGTATCAATATTATTTATTAGTCTTTGGTGACGTACCCAGTTTCCAGCCGAGCATAAACCACAAAGTATTGCCAACGAATTTCCGTGCGAGGTACCTAACTCCGACCATGCACCCAATTTCTTAATATCATTGTCACTTTATAGGAAATGTAGAGTAGTGGGACGGACTCCAACTGTAACCTGCAAAAGTTGTTGGTTCCAGTCCCACACTTTCTACATTTTCTGGCCATGCTTTGGAGGGAATGTAAAGCAGGTGGACCCGGGTTCTTTTAGTTTAGTGTAAGAGTGGACTTTAAAGCCCTAACTATCTAATCCCTTTCGGCTGTAGGTGTAGGGAGATTTCATAAAAGCACCGACACCGACACCTTCTCTTTCCCTTATAATTGGTAACATGTTGCACTATTAAAGTACACTAGAACATTTTTTGCACAATCGCGGACCACCCTTCCACCATTAAAAAAATTATACCTATTATTATATTTCTAAAAAGATGCTAGTGAGTGGGACAGTGGTTTTCCCCTACTGACGAAAGGGAGGTAATTCATCAATTGCATTTTCATCTTCAAAAATAATAAGCAGGATTTCACTTGCAAAGAACGATAAAGAATATTGCAGGGTAACGCCATAGAATATACCGCCCAGTATTCCGAACCATTCGTTTATTTGCAGTATGCAAGTATATTTTCGCAAACATGGGTTCAAGATCGACTGGAAAGTCATTGTGCGGCCCTTCGGTACAGACGTCTGGATAGCTATTGCATTCTGGGCTGTTTTCGCAACGATGGCCATGTTTCTAGCGAGCACCCTTCTAAAGTCACATGGACTCGATCAGAACGATAACTCAATTTTCGCCACTCCGGTCCAGTCGTTTCTCTTCGTATTGCAAACTATCAGCTTTCAAGGTAAGCTATCTACAGTAGAAAGGCCTTCCCGACTCGATCGTATGATATTGTCATGCGTAATTGCAGAACCCTCCATAATACCACTTTAGCGAAATGTTGTGTTTCAGGCAGCTTTCGGGTTCCTAGAAGTGGATCTGTGCGGATTCTGTTCTTGCTGTCGTATTTATTTGTAACTGTCCTTCTACCCTTTTACTCTGCTTCGCTCATTTCGTCACTTACGAAGAAAGAACCTTTGAAGCCATTCAATAAGCTACATGATTTGTTCAAGTCCGACTTTAAACTCCTTGTTTGGCGTGACACCTCAGACGAAGAGTTCTTTTCGGTAACATAAATCGTAGCGTAATACTAGTAGGTACTTAGCCTAAGCTTATATATTAACTTATACTTGTGCAAGTCACTAACTTTAAATTAACTGTTTTTTTGTGTTTGTAGTCATCTGACGACCCCACACTGCAGAGCATCTACAGAAATCAGGTCCTGTTGAGGAATAACACGATGTTAGACGGCTATACCGGCCTGTACAAAGAAATGTGCCAAACTCCACTGTCAGCAATGTTTGCAGTAGAGTCTTCAATGGATGCCATTGCTGAAAAATTCCGGAGTTGCTCAGTTGTCAAATTTTCTAGTCCCGTGTCACCCATGTTCGAGACTATAGCGGTTCGCAAGGGCAGCCCATATAGAGAGGGCATTGGCTACAAGTAAGTGTAACATGCTGTTATGTTGCATGACACGTAGATATACGTATTTGTATAATATATAGGATGTCCCAGTCGCGATTTGCGATGTTTTATTTTCAATTTCTCAACGATTTCGCCAGCTGGCGTGAAGTCGACCGCACGAAAGTGTACGGCTTTCCCCTCGACCCGCCCCGAACACGCGTCAACCTCACAAAACCTTCTGAAGTCCGTTCAGCAATTAATATTTTCTTTGAACCAACCTATCACTGGCCCATTAGCTCCAATGATAAATCTCTCATCGTCTCACGTGCTTGGAGTTTCCGTGTGTACCGTCAATTTCATCGCCTACAGAAGATTTCATCCGCACATGGGCCAAAGAACTTGGGCAACGTTTATATCTAACAACTCTAAATGATGAAACATTTGTTTGGAACAACGAAGGATTGCCGGCAACTTGACCTAATCACATCGTAAACATAATAACGTGAGCAAATGAATCTTTCGGTTCAGAACTTTATCTTTATTATCAGGACAAACAAAGAAATAATTATCCACATGAATGTAGTTGGAGCCATTGCATATATACTGTATACGTTTTTTATTTTACAGGCTGTATAGGCTTTTCACGTGCGGTATTTCTACATCGTTGGCCAATTCGAGTAATGCATTGAATTGAAAGCCATTCTCTTATTTCAGTTTTTTTTTCTTCATTCACATTGTGATACTTCGTCATAGTAAATAAAATAAAATAGCTTTGTCAGGTGGTATTACTAAAATTTGCTAAAAGCGACCGGTTTCGGCACTTTCGGCATCTTCAGAATACAGACATTTACAACACAGTGTGAGTGGGTGTTGTAGCCTATGTCTGTAGCCTGACGGTGGCTTGATATACTTTAGTAATACTTGACAAAGTTATTTTATTTTATATGTCATTGTGTTATATTTTTGACATGAATTTGTACACCTATATTGTGTATGTACGATTTCAGCCTTCTCCGACTTGGGGAGGTGGGATGTCTGAACCGGTACCGCCGACTGTACATGCGGCCCAAGTCGTCAGCAGACAAGCCGGACAACGACATACTAGTCACCGAATACGACGTCGCCGCAACTTTCTGCCTTCTCCTTGTAGGCATGCTTATTTCTGTGCTCATTCTCGCCATCGAAATTTTTATTGAACAAGGAAATAAGCAATACTAGCAATACCGCCAATTAAAACTTGCCTTGCCTTATCGTCAGTTAGGCAGACGGAAAAGAAGGGAATCAATAAGTCGTCGTGACCTGCAGGATGATATGCAGGGACTTGCTGCCAACCAATCGTTGAGATTGTGACCTCACAAGAAGAATGTCGGGAGGAGGCTTCCTCGTCAGCCTAAGGCGATTAAATGTTAAAAATTGAGACCTACCGACAGAACCAGCTACCAGATATATTGGCTTGTACTTACTGTATAACTTTCTGTTCTACTATTTTGCAACCAAAAAATTAATCAACGTCAATATACTGTATGCATTATATTTAATTCAAATTAATATACAGTTCCGACATTATTACGCGGGTACTAACCTACCCAGGCGACTGAAGAGGTCCATCGGATACATTCATTAAAATAAATTGTATATATGGATTAACCTGTGTAGGCTATTAAAAAATAACAAGTACCTTTTTGTGACATTCTCAAATTGCGCCTTACCATTTCTGTCTTATAACTATATTAAATTAAATTAAAATGCAGATGCGGTAAACAAGGCAAAACATCAATAGTAGAAACATAAGAAGGTAGGTTTGTGCAGTATTTACAAACGGCTAGTGCTTTCACATTTTTTTTCGACAGGAAGAAATAATCGCTATTTGTCTTTAATACTCTCGCTGCCCCAGCCTATCCTATCCTGAATTGAATATATAATTATAATAATATGTAATAATACAATAAAATAATGGCATGTTACAACGTTTTCTTCATCAGTCCATATCGCAAGGCAAGGTGTGCGACTTATACTATCTGGCTCTGGAGGGGAGTGTGCAAGGAGTGGTATACTTTTATGTTGGTGGTAGTTCGGTCTTTATGCATTGTGTAACTGCTCTTTTGAAACATTTGAAGTTTTTTAATGACTTTATTTGGATTGGTAGTTTATTGTACTATGATATTGAGATTGGTGTTGAGATGTTGTGGTTCGAACTTAACCGACGAACATAGATGCACCAGAAACAGTAATAACACTTTTAGATTAGGGACCATACGTGTACGTACATAAATCGAGCAATTTAGAGAAAACTGTTTTTATGCAGGCTGCAAATTCTTCAACTCCCTACCTAGGAATTTAAGAGAAAAAAAAAACAAGAAAGAGCTTCTAGATTATCTGAAAACTTTTTTAATTGAGAAATCCTACTATTCTATACATGAATTCATTAATTGATTTTGACTGAAAATATATATATTTCTTGTAATCACATCAAGCACAAGGACAGGAAAATCATATGGGCGCTATACAAGAATGAAGCGGTAGTCATAAGGTCTGGGACAGAAATTGGAGAGGCCAGAATACGTCAGGGGGTAAGACAAGGATGTTCGTTATCTCCGGCACTATTTAATATATACATACAAATGACCTTAAACGAGATGAGAGAATCGCTGCTTGACGTAAGAGGTGTAAGAGTGCAGGGGGTAAAAGTTGACATGATACGCTTCGCTGATGACATTGCACTTATCGCTGACGACGAAGAGGAACTACAGCGTGCCTTAGAAACAATGCAGGACATATTGACAAGAGGATATAATATGACCATAAATAAAAGCAAAACCAAAGTCATGGTTGTGAAGAATAAGAATGACATTAGCCAAGCATATGCATCCCTTGACAGAGTAGTTCTCAGCAGTGTCAAGCAATTTAAGTACCTGGGCAGCACAATAACAGAAGATAATAGCTCAGCGATTGAAATAAACAGCCGTATCCAACAAGCCAAGGTGGCATTCAATAAAAAATCCAAGATTCTGGAATCCTATAACATAAAACTAAACATCAGGAAGCAATTTCTAAAAACATGTGTGTGGAGTGTTTTATTGTACGGCTGTGAAACCTGGACTATAGCAGATAAGGAACTAAAGAAACTGGAAGCTTTCGAAATGTGGTGTTACAGAAGGATGCTACGGATCAGCTGGAGGGACCATGTGACAAATGAAAGAGTGCTAGACGCTATCGGGGAAGAAAGACAGTTAGTAGTCCAGATACGAATCAGGAGAGCGAAATGGATGGGGCATTTGCTAAGGCACGAAAATCTGGTACACACTATTATCGAGGGCACAGTAGAGGGAAATAACCGAAGAGGACGGCCGAAGAGGACGGCCGAAGAAGGAGTTCATGGATCAAGTAAAAGAAGACGCAGGAGCAATATCATATCAAGAACTGAAGAGGAAGATCGAGGACCGAGTAAACTGGAGGACGATATGCAGGGAGTTGCTGCCAACCAATCGTTAAGATTGTAACCTTGAGAAGAATCACATCATATATGTAGGCCATATATGTATGGGACATCTATGTTTGATGACAAAATTTATAAATGGTTTTTGTGTGTTTTATTTGTGTGTGTTTATTATTGACGATTGCCGAAAGGACTGTTTTTATGTCCTAATGGATTAATAAATTATATTCTATTCTATATATGATATTTATTTTGTGAGTAGGCTAAATAGTTGCGATGTTGTACTTGCACTACCTATAACCTAGGTAGGTGCTATAGTAGTATACAGTATGCAACTGAATTTCAATTATGAAAGGTCATGCAAGTATAACATCAGCTTCCATGACGAGAGGGTAACCATTTAATGTATTTTTAATTCACACAGCCTATGAATGCTTTATAACTTTTTACAAAAGTGAATGAGTCGATAAACAACTGTCTTATATTATATTGAGAGCGTATTTTCAACGTTCCATAATAATGGTTAAAGGGATTGAATTATCGTCATAGTTTCCCCCAGTATATACAAACAAAACGAAATCATGTTTATCGGTTAGTTTGAATGCTTATAAACCTACGATTTTCATAATGCGCTTCATCATATTTTGTAATTCTGGGGAAAGTATATTACATGTCATATTATATTTAACGATTTCGGGCGCCTTAAGTTTTGAGTTCAATAACTTGGAACTGGTGGAAAGAATTTTCGGTCATGTTTCACAATCATGGAAAACTCAGTGCACTTTCCTAATTAATTCGCCAAGCTTTACGAGCAATGAAAGAATGCAGTTGCTTAATTTACAAATGCGGCTTACCAAAAATTTTGACATACACCCCACTCAAGTTCTGTCTTATACCTTCAAACACTTGTTAAATCCCGATAAGGAATTAATACAGAGTTGTGAGAAATCAATTCACATCATTATGGTTGGCAATGGTACTAAAGTCGAAGTTGAAAAGGTAAGATAATGAAAAAACTTTGGGGGCAGTGTCCGTGAATGCCTCGCATTTCAAAAGCTAAGCATAATTGCGGGTTGTTGTCGCAGAGGTACCTACCTACCCCTAAATTCGGCTAGGTACTCATCCCCGCACCCTGCATTCAGTCTTTATATTGTATCGGCTCCGATAGGTTCTATATTTATTTAATTATATACCTATTGTTAATTTACATTAATTTTATTAGTTGTGGTTGTAGTGTTCTCGTGTTTGTGTTATTATTCGTTATATTAAACAGTGTTTATTGTGCTCGCCCCTGCTGTGATTCCTGTGGATATCTTGCAAGCCACGGACTCCATCAGTAGATAAGTAGCGTAGCCTATTCACTTAAAACACATACACCCAGACACCTTACAGCACCACACTATACATTACATATTATAATAGGTCGTAATAGGACTAATAGGAGCGTAATTTGGAGTTCCTAGTTATTAGCTTATTAGGATACGCCCCTGTTGTGAGTTAGGTACTTATTTTTATTTCCTGAGCTATCGCAGAAAACACAGGCAGATAAAGTTTTCTTTCCCCTTTCAGAAATAAGAAATATACAAGGTAGGTACTGTACAATATAGGGTCTGATTTTCACTATTTGGAGAATATTAATGTGGAAAAAGTGTGCAGTCATATTTTTTTCTTGTTTTTAAAAAAAAGATTAATCGCATACAAACAATGTATGTATGAACGTATATATAAATGTATATAATATATAATGAATGTATCCGATTGACCTTTTCAGTCGCCTCTGTAGGTTATTACCTGTGATGAGTCTCCGATTGCATGACGTGTAAAGACTCGCACAAGTGCAAGCACGTTACCACCTGGCCATCGAAGTCGACAATATGACTTATATATAAGTCATATTGACTTCGTTGGCAATGAAGGTGCTGCTGCTGATACCTACTGAAGAAAGGGCAAAAACTATTTGTTGGTTCCCTCTGACTCAGCATAAACGCCGAAATTTGAAAATAATTGGTTTCAGGACAAAAAATATAGTAACACAGTAATATACGCAGTATCTGGCATTCAGTGAAAATTATTTATGTACACACAGCCTAATTTATTGTTCTAGTTCTCAGTTGACTTTCAATTCAAGCCATCCACATGGATATTCTTCATGAACTCATCCATAAAGTCATTTTTTGATAGGGTTAATTTGAACGTGGCATCCAGCGTTGTAGCCACCGAATTCGTAGCGGGCCGCGTGCAAATAACTCAGGTTTTCAAAATAGCTGCGAGTTGCCCTGTTATCACTTACCCTTCCGGGACAATCGACAGACTCGCATCGTTTATTACAACCGAATCACGAACCAATTTCCACGGAATCCGGTTTACAGCCGTCTCCTTAGAGGTTTGTATATGCTATTCAGGGTATTCACAAAATATCCTGCCTGTGAAAACGTTGCATAGTAATTTGTCTATAAGCAGAACTCTCCAGTTATTGTTTTGTTGACAATAACCTATAAATTTTCTAACTTGTCTAGACCAGTACTTATATATATGGTTAATACCTACCTAATAAGTTAATGCACGTTGATCATAGCCAGCGCAGTGTGTCTATACCTATAAGTTGTGGATTGCTCTATTTCTTAAAAGTGAATTTTGTTTCCATGTACTGTATATTATGTAAGTGGTGATTTCATTTTTTCGGATTGCATTGTTAACTAGTGTCTTTTTCTATGTCAAACTCAAGTTGAGCAGAGCAGTGCAGTTAGACCATAATTAACATCACAGAAATGTTCTGGTTCATCTCGCTTTCTGACCGCCCAACACTTCGCACCGTACAGCATGCATGTTCTCATCACTTGCTTACATATTCAACCCTTGAGCTTCTTTGGCATTTTTCTGTCTGTGAGGATTGGCACATCATGAAATTTCCCCCAGCCTGCTTTTATTCTTCCTTTCACGTCTTCTTCACATCCACCGTTTTGTTCAAGTGTCTACACTTTCTTAAGTTCTTGGTTAGCTATTTTTACAGCGCCTGGTTCTGCTTTCCCGCATTCCATGTACTCGGTTTTGCTCCTGTTTACCTTCAGGCCCTCTTTTTCTAGGCGTTCCATCCATTTATTTAGCTCTGCCTCGCCTTCCCTTCTCCCTTTCGTGCTTACTACCACGTCATCCGCGAATAACAGGCTGGCAGGGGCTTCCCCTTGGATGCTTTTCGTGATCGTTTCATTATAATAAGGAAAGTTTTGTGATGGTCGAAATTTTCGATTCCGAGATTTCAACGGATTTACACGTTTTGAGGTCCCAGGAACCCATAAAAGTGGTTTTTACGAAATGTCTGTCTGTCGCTCTGTCTGTTCACCAATTTCCGGGCAAACTACTCAGTCGATTTTAATGAAATTCGGCATATATGTTAACAAAAATCATACCTCGGAACTGTTTTATTTTTATTTTGGGCTAACTCAATTTGGGGGGGTTTTATTTTCAAAAACCTCCAAAAAACGACTAAAAAAATTATTTCTCCAAAACGACTCCAACGATTTCTTTTAAATTCACATATTTTGTAGTGGTTATTAATGTAGACAAATTGCCCATTGATTGTTTGCTTCTGGGGGCAGAAAATAAAAATAACTAAACTTTAATGAAAAATTACTAAAAAATAATTTTTCTGCGAAACCTTTCTATGGATGATTTCTTCCTTCTGGCATGTTTTAGGTGGTAAATTGAGTAACGAAACCGGACAGGTTGCTTTCCCAACAAACTATTTGGTTTTGTGCAATCAATTTCTTTTTGAAAAAATTATAGAAAATTGATAATTCACGCTCAAATGCATTGCGTGCCCTGCCATTTACCATGAAATTATTAATTTTCTCTATCTACTAATTGTGATTAATTGGAAAACATGTTCGAGTAAACTCGGACCGTTTCTTTTATCTGGAAAACACTGCTGTCTATTGCATTCTGCTTTTCAGAATTGGCCAACGACCTCATTTGCACGCGGTGAAACCATTGTTGCTGGGAAGAAGGTTGATGGATATTTTGGCCGGATATGGGGAGGCTTGGAAGACGGAATGAATTTTACAACAGAATTAATAGCGTCAGTAACCTTTTTAAAATGACGTATTGGTCTACTCACTTGCAGCCTACATACGTCTAGGACTGTTGTAGGCTACATAGTACATACTTACTTGTATCATATATTGTGAAGTACGTAGGGACTAAGGTATTAAAAGTCGAAATTCGAGAACATCACTCTGGATTACGTTCATATAAGTAGGTTGTATAAGTCCACGCAAAATGAGAAAAGTATGGATTTGGAATGTTTTGGCACTGAGCGACACTGTATCAATTTCGATTGCACCATTTTGTTATGCCTTGCATCGAATGCATTTCCCCTGTACAGATATAATGAAAACACTTAGGACTGTTTTTCTCGAATGTTGTATGCAAAACTACAAAGCTTCTGTATTCCATATTAGATGTAAAAAAGGCATCAATGCGGATACGTCGGAAACTCGATCGTAGGGTGTCATAAAGTAGAAAACATGTTCATCTTAGTTTGGTACACAGTATGTGGCCGTTAACTTTTGAAACTGATCCCCAGTGGCTGATACATCTTGGCAACTCAGAACAGCCTCGGAATTAGGGACACGATCTGTCCAAGATATGCGCAGCATTCATCTGCATTTCCGCATTATAATTAAAATATTTACATAGGCTAAATAACGGCCGGCCGCCAATCCAAGTTGAATCCAGCAGACCAGAGCAGGTTCAAAGCTGCAGACAATTTGGTCGTGTGCACTGGGCCGGTAGGGAAACATGGTAGGACTTGTCCTGGTCACCTCCGAACTAATCGTGTGACTTGACTGTGTTTCCCAAGTGGTTCGGAATCCACTATACTCAGGAGGTCCACTGTCCTATGAGCTGGCGTAGGACAGTCAAGTCGGGGTCGCTCTATGGGCCCAAATTTGAGGCCTATGTCGTTATTAACCCGACGAACACTACTACTACTAGGCTAAATAACACTAGTTTTGTACCTATTTTTCGACATTTCTGTTGGACTCATTTTGTTTTTCGTTGAAAAAATAGGGATTTGATAAGGAAAGGCTAGTCTAGCGCACATCAGAATTAATTGAGCCGCAAATATGCTTACTTATGGCGTAGGCTACCTATATGATAATATTGCATCCCGGTGCTAGTAATTGCTTTGGCCGATACAAGATCTGTTGTGGTTATGGATAACATCCGTAGCCCCGTAGCATAGTAGAATGTTGCAGAAGGTATACCTTCAATGCGAAGGCATTAATGGCAACCAACGGCCCAAGCCTACGAACATGTTTTTTAGTTTATGACACCCTACGATCGAGTTTCCGACGTATCCGCATTGAAGCCCTTTTTACATCTAGGCTATATGGAATACAGAAGCTTTGTAGTTTTGCATACAACATTCGAACAAAACAGTCCTAAGTGCTTTCATTATATCTGTATAGGGGAAATGCATTGGATGCAAGGCATAACAAAATGGTGCAATCGAAATTGATAGTGTCCCTCAGTGCCAAAACATTCCAAATCCATACTTTTCTCATTTTGCGTGGACTATACCTATCTACTAGTAGTATGGTTTGACACAGTCCCAGGCCACGGTGTGGGCCCATAGGACTCCAGTGGACCTCCTGATTATAGTGGATTCCGAACCACTTGGGAAACACAGTGAAGTCACACGATTAGTTCGGAGGTGACCAGGACAAGTCCTACCATGTTTCCCTACCGGCACTGTGCATACGACCAATTTATCTGCAGCTTTGAACCTGCTCTGGTCCGCTGGATTCAACTTGGTATGGCGGCCGGCTACCTATCTACTATATCTACATCTATTATTGACGAGTACTATATGATATACTAATAGTACAATATATTGTATTATAGTGTTGATGTCGATGAAGAAACTATTCGTATTATTTCTAATGGACTTGATTTTGACGTGGACTTTTACTTGGCAGAGGTCACAGTCACTCCTGACAGATTGAATCACCTCGACTACTTGTTGCCTCTCCTCAAATCTAAGTAAGCCCACAAACCTAAAATACGCATACTGTATATACATAGTAACGCAACTGTATTTACATAATTTTATGATTGCGCCAAGTTTCTAAATAGCGCATGCGACCCCTACACAAATTATTTCTATCAATATAGTACTTTATTAGTCTCACATTCAAAAGAAGACCAACAGTAAGAGCGAAAGTCCGGCAAGACCTCAAGATTGCAGGAGCAACACAAGGGATAAAAGCGAGGAAGAATTAAAGTATCTTGAAGCATGTTCATCACTCGCTTACCCAGTCAGTGCCAGTCAGTCACTATATGCGTTACGATCTTATATTTAAGGCTGAAAGCTTTAAGTTTACGGTCTTATAAGTTGCGTTCGAAGAAGTAAGTCCTAGGCCTATATATAGCGTACATATGCTGCATGCCAACTAACAATATCCAACTTGCGAAAGCCTATCATAACCATATCCCAACAACAGTTTCTACCAACTAGCAGAAATCAATCTGGCAGTCCAAGTTAATAAAAGCTTTCCAGGTCCTGTCCCCTATAAGTAGATATAGGTATTATGTGCCATGCCTGAAACGAACGGACTTATTGGCATTCTGTTTTCTGTCGGACAGATTTAACATCATTGACTTGCTTGGATCGAATAAAAGTGTCCGGCACTGCCAACAAATTCCGAGTTTTGCAACTCCATTGCCACATCGTGACTCGGAACAATAACCATCAATTATTTAGCTATGAATATAAAGGCAATAAATTGATTCGAATACCTAGGTGACCCAATTCTTGGTTATTTTTCAGCAATCAAGTATATTTTCGCCAACATGGGTACAACATTGACTGGAAAGTGGAAAGTCATACTGCGGCCTTTCGGCACAGACGCCTGGATAGCGACCGCAATGTGGGTCGTTATTGCATCCTTAGCTTTGTATGCGTCCAGCAACATTGCCAAAGGATGCTGCCCGGAAACCGACAGCGTTACACCGGTCGAGTCCCTGTTGTTTGTTTTACAAACAATCAGTTGTCAAGGTAAGCATCCACTGTTGTTGGGATAGGTGCGGGCACCGTGAGGGAATGGTTCTTTAAATGAATGGCTTGATATTATCGTTAAAATATGTAGGTCCGATAGATAGATAGAAAATCTGGGCCCCCTCATGCAGAAGCGTAGGACGAACCTATATTCCTAGGTAAATAGCAGCAGCCCGGTCATGGCGATTTGGGATTATAATAATAATATTAATAATAAATTTTAGGGAGATTCATCTACCTATTGAGATGGCGACCAATGTTTGACGCTCGGAAAATTTCTTCACAACTTTTCTTTTCATGACCCCTAATATATATATGTATGTACTTATTGGTGTACATACCTAGCCTATGTATATGTATGTACATAATATATTATATATTATATCGATTTTAGGAAACACTCTACTTCCGTTAATATTATCCGATTTTGATGAAACAAAAAATGTTCATACAAATGTCTTGATCGAGTTCGTTAACTACGTCTTAATTACAAGATGGCGGCCGATTAAAACCTTATATAATTCATATCTCAGTTAATATTGGTCACAGAGGAATGAAATAAAATCGAACTGAAAGCCCGTGTTATTATCTACGATAATGGTTATCAACACTTTTTACGACAAATCAACCATTTTCAGATGGCCTCCAGTCAAAGTGAAAATAATTTGATAAGTAAAGCTCATGGTCGGCATTGTGGTTCGAAATTTGGAACACAAGAGTGTTTTGTATGCTGATGTTGTGGTCGGGAAATTAATGAAGTATTTTTTATTTTTTATTGCATAAGTCATAGCGTAGGTAGCGTAGAGGAAAAGCAGGGTCTGCGGAATCTCTCTACACCTCATCGGCCAGAGCCGAAAGGGTTTTTTAATACCGTAGTAGTAAGGTGTCACGTGACGGTGTTAAAATATGCGCGGGAAATTCAAATTAATAAATAATAGGAATACAAGAAAATGGTTGAATTGTTTAATAATTGAAGGAAATACTAATAAACATTAAAATGTACAGGTTAAATTTTGAAACATAATAAGAATTTTTATTAATGTGTCTACATCTATCAATGGAGAAAAAAATGAAAACTCACCAAAAATATTAATTTATCAATTAGAATTTCCCGCGCATTTTGCACTCATTTGAAATTTGTGCAAAATGCGCGGGAAATGAGTTATTTTCTTCAAAATAATTGAATGAACCCGGTATTATAATAATCTGCAGGTAGTCTACAAGTTCACATAGGGTTGTTTGAAGTTAAATTAAATTAAAAATTACAATAATTCATGTTATTTCAGGCTGTTTTCGAATTCCTAAAAGCAGCTCTGTGCGGATTCTGTTCTTGTTGTCGTATTTAGTTGCTACTGTGCTGCTGCCTTTTTACTCAGCCTCGCTCATTTCGTCCCTCACGAAGAAGGAGCTTTCGATGCCTTTCAATACCTTGCAGGATATACACAACTCTGACTATAAGCTTCTCTTATGGGATGACACAGCCGATGAAGAATATTTTTCGGTACGGTATGTGTGTCACCGTACTTAAAAGTAACGGTCCATGCAGTTAGCTGAGAATTGGCCAATAAAATAGACGGTTGGGGCCCAATACAGGCTAAAGGGAAAACAGTCAACATCCCTAATAGAAAGAAAGAAAATTATTTTGTTTGCAAATGCACGTGAAAATATCCCGTAATGCTTTACCAAGTCCCGCCCCTCCATGTAAATTCCCTATGCTTCATTTTCAAATCAGATAGAACTACTTTGCATGTGTTTGTATACACAAAACTTATTGGGGTTCCATTCCAAATTTAATGCATTAAGGTCACTAAGGCACTATATACCCTGGTATTGTCATCCGCCATTTTTTATCCCATATTTCCTATATGCTAAGTATTGTAATTATTTTTAAGAAAAGTAAAAGATTGAAAAAATCGAAAACAAGTTTAGTATTTTATTTTTATGAAACACTTCCCTAATTGGTAGAACGTTTTTTATATACAAAATAAATAAACAACGATAAATTTCTAATAATAAATAGATAAACGCCCAATGCTTGGCTTATACACCAGACTTATAATGGATAAAAAATGGCGGATGACAATACCTGTCTCATATAGAGCCCTAAAGGTCACAAGTGGACATTGCTTATTTTTTTTAGCTAAAATTGTCGATCTGTTGCACTTTTTACTAATTCACGACTCCAATGTCAAAATTAAAATTAAAATTTTCTGAATGTTAGTTAATTGTCTTCAACTACAGTAGCACCGTTAGTGGAACGGTCTTAGGGTCATCATAGAACAAAATCATAGCTATATTTATTGATATAAATATTATTAGTGCGTTTCTTGAATTTGAGAAATTTATAAAATTTTCTTCTTGCTATACTGTATTATAAAATTGATCAATTTGAAAGTAGACAGTTAATATCGAAGTTAAGGGCATTCAGACCACAGCAGAAAATAGTGTTGTCTTACCAAAGGAAGCAGGCCTAGTAAGAGGAAGCAACTGAAGCAACATTTCCGCATGAACCGTTTGGTAAGGCAAGCAAATTCACTAGGAGACATGATTGATAATCTTAAACCTTTGCGAACTATTTAAGGAATTAGAAAGTTATATCAGTGATTTATTGTCAGATATGCGTCAATTCAGATGTAACAGAGTCTAGGAGTCCGTCGAGGTATAAAATCAACAAAAATATAAAGGCAAAAGGACGTCAATAATACTATGCGATCTAGACGAATGTGATGAAAGTATGATAAGGAACCCCATAATTATGTATATTCATCCTAGGATGATTGCTGACTGTTAAGCTTGGACACCCTGCGACACGAAATATTAGAAATTGACGGTCGTTACCAAATGCCCAAGGAGAGCCTCCGCGTATTTATCACTAGGCGTCTTCACTTCAGGTACAATCTGTACTCTATAGTGACCATAGGCCTACATGAAAAGTAGTTCCGAGAGAAATGAATTTCAATTTGCTAGTATTAGAATTTTGGTCTGATAGATAAAATATTTCTAAAGACTTTTCCATAATATAAAGAAATCAATGTAATCAATTAGTACTCGCATCAGAACTTATTGGGAAAATGTTGTTCTTGGTTAAGCTTTACGTAATAAAATAAAAAGCACAACCAGTATAGGTTGAGGAGACTATTATGAATACACGCATCAGAAGTGCAGCAGAAACAAAGAAGTCACAATTTAAATGCTGTGCAGATTTAAGATGTTTGACAAAATACAACGTCTTGGTCGAGTCAGAACGCACGCTTTCTTGGCGTTATAGGTATTTACAAGGAATCCGGAACGCCAGGTCTGAAGGAAATCGCATTGTATACCTTGAAGAGACCCTTATTGATGTGATACACAGAAACTCTATTCTGTGGCCTGAACGCTCTTAAGTTACGGTAACTTTCTACTTTCAAGTTGATCCATTTTATAACACAGTATGGTAAGATGAAAATTTTATAAATTTCTCAAATTCAAGAAACGCACTAATAATATTTATAACAATAAATATTGCTTTGATTTTGTTCTATGATGATCTTAAAACCGTTCCACTAACGTTGCTACAGTAGTTAAAGACAATTAACTAACATTCAGAAAATTTTAATTTTAATTTTGACATTGGAGTCGTGAATTCGTAAAAAGTGCAACAGATCGACAATTTTAGCTAAACAAAAATAAGCAACGTCCACTTGTGACCTTAATGCATTAAATTTGGAATGGAACCCCCATAAGTTTAATGTATACAAACACATGCAAAGTAGTTCTATCTGATTTGAAAATGCAGCATAGGGAATTTACATGGAGAGGCGGGACTTGGTAAAGCATTACGGGATATTTTCATGTGCATTTGCAAACTTTTCTGGGCGAACAGTATATAGTATCATTGGTTAGGAGAGATGACCCACTCACCCACTAGGTGTATCAGTTCTCAGCAGGGATTGATCCTCACAGTGATATCGTGCCGCAGGGTTTTTTTATTGTACAATACGGTACGGTATAAGTGTGTTCCGGACTAGTCACCTAGGGTTATGAACGGCAGGGTCAGCGTTCGATAAAGTGACAAAAAAGGAAAACTTTTTCTGCTGCTAAACCTGGATGCAATTTTTAGGCGCAAGTTCCACCGACCTCGTTTGTGTTTGTCAGTGTGATATTGACGTGGTAGCAGACATTAAAGACAGTCTTTAATGTTTGCTACTGCTACCACGTCAATATCACGCTGACAACCACAAAGGAGATCGGTGGAACTTGCGCCTAAAAATTGCATCCAGGTTTAGCAGCAGAAAAAGTTATATATAGTATATAGCCTACTTACTATAAGTGCTTTATGGTCGTCATTGTAATCCACCAATCTGCCGTACTCTTACAGTCGTCGAAAGATGATATTCTGCAGAGCATCTACAGGAATCAGGTGGTGCTGAAGAATTACACGCTGCACAATGGCTACCGCGGGCTCTGCGAGGACATGTGTGCTGGCGACGACAAGGGGCAAGTGGCAGGCGGCAGGTGGCAGGTGGCGGTGTTTGCTGAAGAGGTTTCCATGGACGTTGTTGTGAAGGAGTTCAAGAACTGCCACGTTGCCAAATTGACGAACCCTGTGTCACCCATTTTTGAGGCCATGGGGGTGCGAAAGGGCAGCCCTTACAGGCAGGGCATTAACTACAAGTAAGTAGTCTAGGCATAAGATTTTAGATATTGTTATTGATTAAACAAAAATATTGAAGCTGTTGTTATAGCCAGTGCAGCCTAAACTTGTGCCGGGTGTAGTGGAAAGCACTCCTGCACAATTGTGACTATGCACGCTTGGGGTGACATCCTACAACGTCATCTGAATGCAGTGATGACAGTGAAGTCTCACCTTTCATAATATTTTCATCACCTTAAGAGCTACCACAATAATCTAATGCTTCCATTATATAGCGTCAACCTTACCAGCTTAGCAAATCATTATCAACAATATTCATCCTGATATCTTCACTCTCAACCACACCCAGCAAATTTCTGCCTGCCAAATCATTTTTACGATTATTAAGAGGACTTACTACGTAGAAAATGAGCACCCCAAAATTTGTTGTTTTTATTGACTTTTTATTTTTTATTTAATTAACAAAGCAAGTCATTAAAAATGTGGCCCATGGAAGTTGGAGAAGACTGATTCATTCATCATGTAGGCCTAATAGGAAATATCAAATTTTTGGTACCTTAGTTCTTTCATAAATACCAGAACGGACTAAAAATTATGCGTATTCTGGGATTTTTGGAAGAACTACAAAACCGAATAGTAAAAATACCCGATTATATGATGCACGAAGTAAATTTTAGTCTTCTACAACTTCCATGAGCCAAATCTTTATTACTTGCTTTGTTAATTAAATAAAAAATCCACAAAAACAACAAATTTTGGGGTGCTCATTTTCTACGTAGCATGTCCTCTTAAGGCTACGCATTACTATACCAGCTAATTATAACGGGAATAAATCTTGGATGGCCTAACTTTTCGACTCCTAGATTTTAACCTTTCCAAAACTCACAGTCCCTGAAGGGGGTGTTCACAAGGCCTGCTCGTCGGTCTGTGTAGTGCATTTCGGGACAATGCATCTTTCTAGCCTATTGTATAGTTATATTTTTGTTGAAGCTGCAACTTTAATGAAGTTATTTTTGTCTTTTAGCCTATGTAATAATTTTTAACAGGTTATAATGCAACTTTCAGACTGCTCCGTCTTTGGGAGACAGGATGCCTCAACAGATACTACAGGCGTTACATGCGCTCCGAGACCAAAACGACCAAAACCTCAGTAACGCAAGTCAATAGTTATGATGTCGTCGTCACGTTCTGCCTTCTCCTTTCTGGCATGCTGCTTTCTGTGCTCACTCTCACAGTCGAGATTTACAGTGTACAGAGAAAAGTTCAGCAAGAAAGGGGCAAACAAGAGGCAGTAGTATTGAATAACTTAAGCCCAATCCGACGACCGATACATAAAATTTAAGTGACGTTCATCTTGTTATTAGGCCTACGTCAGCCGATTCAATAATAATAAAAATAATAACAAGCGTCACTGAAATATTTTAAAGTATCAGTCGTCGGATCTGGCCTAAGTCACCACAAAGTTAATGTTAGGTACCAATATCCTACCTTACAGTACGTTCAATTTTAAATATTATTTTCCTTTCTGTAGTCCCCTACGCATGCACAGGCTCCATATTCGAAAGTTACCGCTATTCGCTTGCATCGTATTATCTATTGTTAGTCATTACGATGTCTTGCCATCCCAGAGGAATGCTCCGCCGAAAAACTAGGTTTTTTGTTATTATAGCCTAATTTAATAAAAATCACTAATAATATTTGCGAAACAGTCATGCCAACTGCTGGCAATCTAAATCCAGAGTACAAACTTGTCTGCTGTCACATTTATCATAAGTACCTAGTCCTATAACAAAAAAGGTCGCGTCGGGACATAAGATATCAACACATATTCGGATATACTACTATAATATTATAACTCATGGCTTTGGTGTAAGGTATGCTGTCCTAGGCCTTCCCAGTAGATTGCAAAAGAGGGCAAAAGAGAAACAGTCATTGAACGTACGTAATAATTTATTTCAAGTCAAATGTAGGTAGAAAATAAGCCCAAAATTTACTACTCAACTGGAGTGGATCTTGGGCAGAGACCAAATAGAAAAAAATTAACATGAAAGAAATATTTACAATGAGATGCGACAAAAATAAAAATGGATGCCGATGTTATTCGACTGCAATTTAACCATTGCACGTCACTTAAATGAACAATGATAACTGGCCTCTTACCAGTCACTAAGACTTACAAAAGTAATGTGCACTGTCTGATAATAAATTCAATCTATATTTCTGAGCAGCATTCAGTCTGGTAAAAATCAGTCGCTGCACAGAGCTAGAGCTCAATCCGGTTTCGTTCAGTTTTGGTAGAAACTAAATATCCTCCAACGGTGACCGCACATAAAAAGCTTTGCTTGTTCAGGGGCAAAGCCAGGAGTTTTAAAATTTCTTAAAACTTTCAACACTCAACTTCAACGTGATATCGAGTGTTCAACAAAATTTAACATACTTTAATTAGTTCAAATTCTCCCGAAATTAACCCAAAAACTAAGAAAGGGAAAAAGAAATAGACTTATTCACATGTCATAAATCACCCTAAAATAAATCAACTGACCAATTCGCGGGCAAAAACTGCGGCTCCATGGCTTCCATAAACATTTCGCGCCACAACTTCTGAAGTTTAGTGAGCGGAATGTTGTTTATCTGGTACAACTTAACAACTGCCTCGGCAAGGGGCGCCCTCAGGTAATGCTCATCGTCTTTTTTCCAGTTGCGACTTTCTCTCAGGAAATTAGCTGTAACTGTAATTGGTCTGGGTCCTCTGGGACGGATATACACTGAAAATTAACAAATCAGCTATTAAAAGTTATCTCATCACTAACTAAAATGAACGGTACGAGTGAACCCATACATGATTGTTATTTATCAATTAGTATACGATGGGTAGCGTAACAGATAATAATTGAGTATCCCATTGCTAAAGAACCGGTCCGAGTTTACTCGAACATGCTTTCCAATTGATCAAAATTAGTAGATAGAGAAAATGAGTAATTTCATGGTAAATAATTATCCTATGGTCAAATTTCAGATATCTCGGGGGGGGGGGGGGTTGTCCACCTGACGTCACTGGAGATGAGATAAATTCTAGATAGGTCAGACCAACACAATAATGTCATTACCACACAGCAATTATGGTAGGGCACGCAATGCATTTGAGCGTGAATTTGCTTTCATTTTTTCAAAAAATATTTTTTTACACAAAACCCAATAGTTTTTTGGAAAAGCAAACTGTCAGTTTTCGTTACTCAATTTAACACCTAAAACATGCCTGAAGGTAGAAATCATCGATCGAAAGGTTTCGCAGAAAAATTATGTTTTAGTAATTTTTCATTAAAATTTAGTTATTTTTATATTTTTACCCACAGAAGTAAACTATCAAGGGGCAAGCGACCCCCCGCATTTTATCAACATTAATAACGACTACAATATATGTGAATTTAAAAGAAATCGTTTGAGCCGTTTTTGAGAAATAATTTTTTTAGGCGTTTTTTGGAGTTTTTCGAGAATAAAACCCCCCCAAATTGAGTTAGCCCAAAATAAACAAAATGGTCCCGAGGTATGATTTTTATAAACCTACATGCCAAATTTCATTCAAATCCACCGAGTAGTTTGCCCGGAAATCGATGAACAGACAGACAGAGCGACAGACAGACATTTCGTAAAAACCACTTTTTTAGGTTCCTGGGACCTCAAAACGTGTAAATCCGTTGAAATCTCGGAATCGAACATTTCGACCATCACAGAGCTTTCCTTATACTACGTATAAATTGGTAAGCAAATAATTGTCCTAGTGTTAAATTTCCCTGCCCTAAACCAGTGGATTGATCGATGGGACAAGTGGATACCTAGTTAAGAGTGGGCAAACTAATTTATAATATTACAGAATAGGCTACTTGATAGCTGTAAGTATAAAATAAAGAAGGTTATAAAATATAAAAGGTTATAAAATATAAAAGGTTATAAAATATAAAAGGTTATAAAATATAAAAGGTTAACAGTAATAATATCCCAACCAAAACACTTCGTGTAAAAACATGCCAAGTTCCTACCAATTGTAAGTGTGCAAAAAGTTTAGCCAATTAAGGTTGTGAGATACAGAAGTTGGCCAAGTTCCTTGGTCTCTTAATGTTATATGGTACGAAATTTTTTCAATTTTATTATTAGGCCCAGAAGTTGCCAAACTTCTTAGGTCTAGTAAAGTTGACAGGTACGAAATCGCTCAAAGTTTATTTTTAAACTGAAAAACACAAACAACTTTGTTGTAGCGTTGTAGCATCTCGTCAGTTCCTCAGCAATGTTATGACGAAATTAATTAATTGCTCGTTCCACAGCTACAAAGATATAAAAGGGAACAGATGAAAAAATCTTAAAAAATACGAGCTCTCTGTGAAAGCTGTCTATTTCCCTTACAGATTTACAACTGTGCTACAAAATGGGTTTACGGCTCTTTATCCATTTTTTTTAAGGTAATAATATTTCAGTTCAGAAAATATAAGCTTCCAGCGATAACTTGGATTTTTTATGAGTTTTTTATCTGTTCACTTTGTTATCTTTGTATCTGTGGAATGAGCAATAAATTATTTTCGTCAAAAAATCAGCAAAATTTCATGTTTACCAAACATTTTGAACACTCAGCCTTAAACCCATTTTGTAGAACAGTTGTAAATTTGTAGGGGAAATAGACAGCTTTCACATAAAACTCGTATTTTTTAAGATTTTTTCATTTGTTCCCTTTAATATCTTTGTGGTTGTGGAACGAGCAATTAATTAATTTCGTCCAAAAATTACGATAATTTCTTGTTTACAAAACATTTTGAACACTCAGGCATTAAATTTGGAATGGAACCCCCATAAGTTTTGTGTATAGAAACATATGCAAAGTAGTTCTATCTGATTTGAAAATGCAGCATAGGGAATTTACATGGAGATGCGGGACTTGGGATGGCATTACGGGATATTCTATTGTGCATTTGCAAACTTTTCTGAGCGAACAGTACATAATGGAGTATGTACTACTACAGTAATTTCACTATTCGTGCCATCAGAAATTATGTCGTATGCTACAAAAATATTTTTATTAAATAACGTTTTTTAAGAATTTTAAGCAGCATAATAATAAATCTCACTAATGCATTAAAATATGTTTTCAAATATTGCCAAGTAGCCTATTTTTATTGTATTGCATTGAATAAAAAATGTTGTACCATTCAAAACCAAAACAACCTGTTTGGTTTTGTTACACTATTTAGCACTTACAACGTAGTAGTAGTAGTGTTCGTCGGGTTAATAACGACTTAGGCCTCATATTTGGGCCCATAGAGCGACCCCAACTTGACTGTCCTATGCCAGCCCATAGGACAGTGGACCTCCTGATTATAGTAGATTCCGAACCACTTGGGAAACACAGTGAAGTCAAACGATTAGTTCGGAGGTGACCAGGACAACTCCCTCCATGTTTTCCTACCGGCACTGTGCACACGACCAAGTTATCTGCAGCGTTGAACCTGCTCTGGTCCGCTGGATTCAACTTGGTATGGCTACTTACAACGTACCTGAAGCATCGATCAAAAGATTCTTCAAACAAATTTTTTAGTAATTTTTCATTACAAATTTTTTACGTCCCCTGAACCAAACTATCAAGGTGGGTGCGGCATAGTGTTTTTTTTTTTACAATAAATGCGATTGTTTCCCAGGTAACTAAACGGTGACTCACATATTCCTGACAGCTGATTTGACACTACCATGATATGCTAATAATTTACAATGTCTCACTCACTCTGAGCATTCATTTCTTCAATGTTTAGCGCGACAGAGTTGGTGGGCGCTTCATTGCCAGCTACGTACTTTAAATGGTCGGTCAGAACTTGACTGTAGGTGGCTGATTTTTTTTCACACGTGATACAGAATGGGACGACGTCCCGACTAGAGGAGATTCCGGCCAATATCTTCGGAAAATACTTTCTGGAATAAAGAAATTGTTCTTGAAATTACAAACAAGAAAATATAAACATAAAACGTACAGAGTATGGTAATTTAAAACACAAAACTTCAGTCGTCTACCAAGTGCTGTAAAAGGAGCAACCAGACTGTCTTATACTAACAGAGCAGTTCCAAGATACATAAAATCTACCGAATAATGGTTACGTTAAACTGTCAATATGGCTCGGTTGTTTTCGGTGGGTATTACTGTAACTCACCATTACTATTTACTTTTAGTGCTGTATTATTTACAGCATATACATTCTTGGTTGCTTACAGCAATTAACCCGATTCTTTGATGTTCATAATTAGCTTAGATTTATTCTACCTATCCTGATGTAGTGAATAATATTTTATAAGGTTTTGTTATCATTTATAAGGGAAATAGAAACCGCCGCCCCGCGGAGCGGGATCGGTGCATTTACAATACAAATAAAGTATTGCATACATTATTTTGTAGCCGAAAGTATGGGAATAGGCTGTATTGATGCCAAATTAGTTATTATACATTCAGTGCATTAAAGTATAAGTTAACTGTGATTACTCACAAATAAGACTTGGGAACAATATTTTTTCGGCAATAAATTTCAGATGATCCGCATACAGCGCATTGCTTTGGTTCAAGTGACATGGCTGCGGTAGCTGGGACAATCCGATCAACCCAGGCGGACGGTGTTTCAACTACAGGTCCACAAGCATTGGCCGGCCAAAAGTCAGAGGGTACTTCAAAAGGTTTAGCCGACCCTGAGTCCTTAGGTGTGCCGGAATTGCTGTTCTCATCATAAACAGGAGGAATACGAACAGCAGGCCGCGATTTTAATGTAGTTTTAGTAACTTTTTTGATAAGCGGCGCGGGAGGCTCAGGAAAGTGAACATTAACTTGTGGCTGTTGCTTATCATGGTAAAGGCGTACGGTGTATGCGATTATTTCGCCCTTGCCTTCACGAACCAATGCCTCGGCGTCCCTGAAAAAAACCAATCCCGTAAAAAAATTACTGGACAGAGCTATTGCATACATACTGTATGTATGATAAGATTAAAGTTCACCAAGATGGTTCTGACAATGTCATTTCAGTCGCACTTGCAGATCGAATTCCAAGAGTAACAACATAAAAACTAGCTTAAAAAATATTTAATTATGTGCCCAGCGATTTACTGCCTTCATCATACTTGGTAAAAAGATTAAAAGACCCCAGAAGATAAAAATTTAAGTTAAAATATGTTTTTAACTGGACATGAATGTTTATTGCATTTCCTTAGAAACGCTTCTTTTTATAGGCAGCCCAAAAAACGTCCTAGCCAACTGTAAAGCTAAATTTAAATAACCTGGGGAAGAGCACTAATTCCTCATGTTGTTTTGTCGTATGAGCTGCTGAGTACACTGTACAATCAATCAAATTTCACTTACGATTTGCTTACGTTCCACAGAAACGAATTACCAGGTGAATTAACGCTAGAGATGCATGTTGATGCTTCGCTCACAGACGCTCTTTCATTGGCCACTGCTAGACTGCTTACATAAGTCTGCCGAAGTTCATTACCAACTAGAGAAACAACCTGGCCGACTTTCCTGAACGGCTTATCCAGGTACTTGGCAGCTCTAATCTTGACTTCACTCCAAGGCTTACTCGGGTGCCCATAGCTGTCAAACGCTATACCAGCCCACCTCTTAAAAAGTTCAACTGAGGCATATGCGTCGGCAGCAGCGTATTGAATTTGTTGAAGAGATAGTTGAGCTTGTTCCCAGTTGCTGACTGTTACAAATCCTTTTGATAATTCAGTCTTCAATACTTGATTTGCCAAAGTAGCTAGCCCATTCATAGTATTATACAAAAGACGCAGATCTAAGAGTCCGCGGATAGAAACATTATAATCCACCTCCAGGTTGTCACTGTCAGTTTTAGGCGAGACGCCCACTTTGGCTATGCTTTCATCTTGTAAAAAACTTTTAAGGCAATCTGGCACACAGCGCAAAATATTAAGACGGTAAAGAAACACGTCACCCTTCTGAGGAGTGGCAATTTGCAATAGTGCCACTCGATTTTTAGTCCCCTTGATGTAAGACGGCAGCCACTCAGCGTCCAAGCCTACAACTTTGCACTGCGAGCAGTATTCCTGTATGCGTTCACAAGCATATTTGCATTCATATTCGTTGTCAATTACTATGGCTACACCCTTCAAATTTGGCTGTCCCAGACTGAAATGATACTCAACTTCGTTGCTGTATTCGACGTTGCAACATCCGCTAGCAATTTGGACGTTGGGTTTTATGGACTGGAACATTTTCAAACTAAAAAATTACCGATTAGTTAGATTAGTAACTATCGGTATCAACGATATAATAACAAAACGTCCAAACAAGACAACAACAGACAACATGGAGGATGTCAATGATCCAGGGCTGCCGTTCGGAAAATTAAAATTATACGCAATGGAAGCGAAAAAGATACGCAAAGATACGCAAGTTGCAAAAATAAAAAAAATATTGCATTATTTTTTTATTTTTTGTTTTTTTATGTTTTCGTGCCCTAGTCGGTTATTTACTTAAAATTTTAATTTTTTACCTTCAAATTTCACACTTCCTTCTTGTTGGCAAAACTTTTTTCCCGCCAATTTTTGAAATCATTGAAATTTTCTCATGTAAACTTTTTAAACTTAAAAATTTAAATGCATGCATAGGCCTAAGCTTAGCCAATTAGTGGGATCTGATACTTTGTTCCCATTTCAATATTGGTTCCGGGCTGAGTAAAACATAGTTATTTCGGATGTGGTAACATGTCTAGAAGAAATATATAAGTATCCTAAAACCAGAAACTATGACGGTCGGTCCGCTGATTCTTCGGATTGGCTATACCGAAACCATAAGCGAAACATGGTATGATTGATGATTAGGTCTAGCCACAGAGTTTTTACCATCGCGTGGCTGTAGACCGTTATCAATATGGCGGCTAGTGTAGCCTGCACAAGATAAATACGCAATTTCGCTGGGTAAATAGTCCTCATGGGCCAAGTACAGAGATTTGACCGGGTCCAGGTATCCGTTCTGCTATGCTAAAATGTGTAAGACTTCGAAATTTTTACGTTGGTACTTATCTCTGATAGTTGGCTTATAGTTAACGATTGTCCCGTAAGGGATAGTATGGGTACCGCCGTCCCTGTTTATATATTTCTATGGTTTATACCAACAAATAACTCCCGCTAATTTTCAAATGCTAAAAAAATGGATTTTTTGTTATTGAATATTCAAGATTGCTTTCTCGCATTTTCTTTGTTCAAACTATATGAAATTATACGCATTTAACATTATACGCACGACGATACGCAAGCCTTCAAATTATACGCAAAATCGTATAATTATACGGCAAACGGCAGCCCTGCAATGATCTCCGATCGCCCGCACGCGCAGGCCCGCCTTTGAGCAGGAGACTACCAATGTTACAAAACCAATTTTTCATAATATGTTTTGGCAGTTTTGCGTCTCCTTTGTTCTCCGAAATTCCCGCCAAAAACGGAACAGGCCATTAGAGTTAAACCCCCCTGCTATGGACTATCTACCTGTACATAACCTGTACAACTATAAATTTAAAAAAATCACAAGACTAAATGGAAATAAAAAATAAAATAAATACTTACTTTTCCGTTGCATTTTTCATAAGTATCAAAACCTCGGCAAAACTGATGAGGGCAGGTACCTTGACACTAACAAGTTTCACCATTAATTGAGGCCTGAGGGCTAGTTTCTACGACCAGCTACCTTTCTATTTTCTATATTTAACCCAGATAAGGAATGTCCCGTTAACCCGCCCTTAAACTGTGTTGTTTGATGTGTCAAGAGCATTGTTAGGCCCTATTGACAACGCTAGTGGAAAGTTCCCAGAATTGACCTTTGTACCTGATATCATCTTCAATGGGCTTTGCTAGAGTTCTATATAGGAGAGGTGGGACAAAAATTTGTTTTGAATCCACATCAATGACTGATCATGGGAGGCGTGGTGGCTGGTGCCCCTCCCCTCTTTGAGTGTTTGGAAAAGTATCTTTCACTTCACTTTATTTTCCTTTTAATGAGTGTTCCGTTATGCTTATTACAAACAACAGTCTTTACATACCTAATTTTTATTAGGTGAGCATGCCTTAAATTCAAAATCCAGCCAGTAATATAAAAATGGCCACGATGACTATGGCAAGTAATCACCAAAATAAGAGGATCTAGAAAAATCTGGATTGGACAGGATTCCAACCCACGATCTATGCCTCGTCAATGATTTCCCAGATTAAGGGGGGCATAAGCATCCGGGCTAATAGGCCGTGGTAGATTTTAAAGTAGGCTTCCAAACGTTTCGTCAACAACTGCGGTCGACATCTTCAGTGGCACTACGTACACGTACACTTCTAAGGTTGAATCGCGGAGGTACCCCTTATTAGACTCCGGCCGTGAAAGCCTTCGTTATTATATCTCCCAGATCCTCCAACTTCGATTGTAACGAGGAGGTTGCCTCTTTAACCTAAATTAGTTTAATGTCAGTATTACCATTGGCGTAAATTCCTAAAATTTCTGGGGGGGGGGGGGGGCTTTAAAAAAAATTGAAAAATGGGCTGAAATTAGTGAAGTTTTACGAATATTCAATACTGGAGAAAGGGGGCCCCGGGGGTCTCCCCCGGAGAACAAAACTTGATGAATAGGCCCAAATTAGGGAGGTTTTACGAATATTCTACCCCGGAGAAAGGGGGGCCCGGGGTCTCCCCCGGAGAACAAAAATTGATGAATAGGCCCAAATTAGGGAGGTTTTACGCACTTTGCAAGCAGTACAGTTGAGATTTTACCTATTAAGCCTACCACTGAAGGGGGCCCGCCGGGGGCCTCCTCCAAAGAAAAATTTTGAAAAAATAGGTCTGAAATATTGGAGTTTTAATCATTTTGAGTAATATATTTTTGTGGAAGGACTTATATCGGATAGGACAGACAATATGTCGATTTTTTTCATGATGTCTATCGTGGGAAATAAGCATAGCAAGAATTCATTTCCCTTTCGTTATTGTGAATACTATGCCTTTCGCCTTCATAACGTCTTTATCACCAGAAATCCTGGGGGCACGGGTACTTCGGGGGGGGGGGGGGGGGCTTAGCCCAGGACCCCCTATTTACGCCAATGTTTCCAAGCAGTACAAAATTGAGATATTACAACGGCGAATAAACTTACCATTGAGGGGGGCCCGGAGAAAAATTTGGAAAAAATAGCTTTGAAGTATTGGGGTTTTAAGCAGTTTTAGTAATATATTTTTTGTGAAAGTACTTGGTCAATATTTTGATTTCTTTCATGTAAAATAAGCATACTAAGAATTAATTTCCCTTTCATTATTGTGGATACTATGCCTTTAGCCTCCATAACGTCTTCGTCACCAAAAACCCTGGGGGGGGGGCTTAGCCCCCCCCCCCCCAGGACCCCCTATTTACGCCAATGAGTATTATATACCATATATACACGAGGCAAAAAACATATTCTTTTTTGATACAGCATTTCGTTTCATTTTGCATCAGGAAAATCAGTCAGTACCTTCGTTTGACACTCATTCAGATTCATTTCTGTAAAAAAATATGCATTTTTGGTCAATTTGGCTCCAATTAGTCTAAATTGGTTGACTGTTGGTGACTGTTGGCTCCAATCGGTGAAAAAGACATAGTTGGGCGGGGCAGAAGATGCACAAGAGCGATAATTGATCATCATTTAATGACTCAGATCAAAAAAGATTGCAACCAATAGGATTGTTTTACTTTAACTTGTCACTTAATTCACAAATGTATTATAATATGCAGTATCTAATAGTTAGATCATGTAAGGATTATGTGGCACCAAGTAAAGATTTCCATGATAGAACCTCAGAACGAATGTAAGAGGCGAGAGTGAACTATTTTATGTTCTCTAGCTCTTCTTGAAAAGTCAGTTAAGAGAAACAGGCTCACACAAAAAAACCAATACACTCTACACAATTCCAGGCACTCTCCAAATAAAAGCATAATCCGCAAACGCTTATTAGCTGTAGACAGCGCCGGGATTGACTATGGGGAAAAGGGCCATAGCCCCAGGGTCTCCACACAAAGCCGGGAAATAAAAAATTGCAATAAATTAAAAAAAAAAAAAAACTAAAGTAAATATATAAACTTGTCGAAATATTTGGCGGGAAATTGGAACGTGGCTTGGCATTTGTGATTAATCGCCTTATTCTATTCAATTTTGCATCCTGAGTTTATATTTTATAAATGATTGTGGAATATTCGTGTAAGGGTAAGACTTTTCTGCCCGAGAAAGGGCCCCAGCACTGGCTGTAGACATGTAAAATTGCATATGTAAGCAATTTTAACAAAATCATGTCCGTCATCACTATCAAAATTATGAATGTCACCACTTTGCCTCACTAGCACAGACAGGCCATTAAAATAAAACGCATTAGTATTAGTTTTTTATTGAAAGAAATAACCTAACTGAAACGTGTAATTCTGATGGCTTACCATATCACAACTGGAGGTGAGAAGAGTTACGTCAGCGACAGTTCGCGGGTGAGCTGTACGAAGGCAGCTGAATTATGGCAGAGGGCAGGTAGTAGCCATCTTCACCTCGAGTTCCCATCTGGGACAGATGCAGCGCCTGTATGGTTAACGTTCCAAAGTAGAAATCATCCAATGACTAAAACAGAACAACTTTATGTCAACCAGGCGCGTAAGAAGGTCGTCTACAGCGCGTGCAATGAAGCAGTAAAATGCTGTGACCAAGCGCAAGCAGGTGGTTCTAACTATAAGCCAAACTCAGGCAGAATTAAACGATTAAGATGGCCAGGGGCCAAGTTCAAGTGCGAATAACATCGGCGACTGCGATTTTGTTGTCAGCCTGTTCAATGGTTCATTTGTTTTTCATTTGCCGCTATTTTATATTGTTTACGATATGTTCCAACCCCACAACTTGGTTACATTATTTCCACGATTTGACAAATGCCACCTACCTTTCACCGCTATCGGCCATAAGCTAAGGCTTATTGTTAGGCGCCATCTATTCTGTTTTATTATCGATGATGTCAACACATTTTGCCTTTAGCCAAGGACTGGCTGGCAAGCCGGGGACTTTAAGTGGGGCAGTTGACTCCCCAAGCCTTTCTCCTAAGACATAATAGGAGGGGGAACATAAAAGCCTTATAGGAGTAAAAAATTCGAAGAGATAGATGCATATTGATGCATGATATGTGCCTGTTGCTAACATAGTAGGTACACTAGTAAACACGCCCATCATAGCTTGGCTATCAAAAAATGTTCATGGCTATTTTAAATTAAATTGAGAGAGGAAGCAGAGCATCCAAAGTCCGTGTAATAAAACAAGACATATGCGACTTGTCCATTGAATGTAAACTATCGAGGTCGCGAATGTCGTGCCCTGTTCTATCACACGGACTTCGGAAACTCTGCTTTGGTCTGTGCCCCGAAGAACAACTAACCTTTTTTTAATATACATCATATGGGTACGGATTTGGCTACCGATTGTTGCCCTTTAGGTTAGCTTGGCTATCGGGGGCCAACCCAGATGAATCATAAACAGAAAGAGTATAAGAAAAACCTTTACCCGTAAAATAGGCCTAACATCGATAGGCTGCCTCTCCTGATTTGTCCTATCCACAAGTCCCGTATTCAAAACGGTCATGTGCAATTTCAAAGAGTCGTTTTTGCTCTTTGTGAAACCAGTGCGCCTGAAGTAATTTGACGCCGTTTCTGCAACCTCTTGTAAAAGTGGATTGTGTACTTTGGCATATAAGACATGAACCATAGATGGGTCATCGCAAAAGTATGCTAGCCCACTAGCTTCAACGCGGAGTTCTTTCCCCACTAGTAAAGGTCTGGAAAGTAAAACATAATGCTTAGGAATATGGGTCTAGCATATATTTGAGCTGAGGACAAGAAAGCTCTGCTTGTCTCAAACGACTTATGATCATTGCTTTTACAAGTTTGTCTTATTCTTTTTGAAGAGAAAAACTTCGGCGTTGGGGCTATTGGGTATTCGGTGGGTAGTTTACTACAGTATTCTCGGCTCGACACTCTGCAGGCTATTGGAGACTGGGCAACGAACTCGTCAGTCCAACCAGTACAATGCTAGGCAGCACCATATCCTTCAGTACACACGGACGACTCCGGATCCGCGAGTTGCCGACGTCTTTTTTTCTTGTAGCTATAGGGCTAGGAGATTTCTTAAGCCGACGCGAAGCCGAACGCACGAAAGTGCACGGGTTTCCCCTAAAGACACCAGTTCATAGAAATCATCTGAATCAGACTCTGTTTCACACATGTTTTGCACCAACCATTCACCAAAGCCAATAGTCCGTGTGTACCGGGCCTTAAATACCAACTCCGTTGTATTGTTTGCTAATAGTAGCAACTTACTATGACGAGACTGATGTGAGTATTCATTCTAAGGACATGTAGAGTAGTGGTACGGACTCTGACTTTCACCCGAAAGGTTGTTGGTTCGAGTCCTACACTTCCTACATTTTCTGGCCATGCTTCGAAGGGCATGCAAAGCAGGGTCGGTCCCGGGCCTTCCTAGTTGAGTGTAAGAGAGGGCTTTATAGCCCTAACTCCGCTAGCTTGGTTTAGTAATAGAACAATAAAGTCCTTATTTATTTATTTATTATTATTATAAGGCCGCTTTCCATTGGAGACAGGGATAGGGCAATATCGCTATCGACATTATTAGCTAGCGGCTGTCTGCAATTGTATTCTCAACGATAATACGTACGTTAACAGGGCAGGCAGCTCTTTCATTTTTTGGCAAGCTTCACTTCTTTCCTTATTGTCAGTAAGCACTAAAAGTTCAACAGTAACATGAAGGGTTTCTGGTTCTGGAAATATGTCTTCCCGTAGGTGTGGACATAGTTTTAAGACTTTCTCCTATAAATAAACAAATAATATAAAAATATATTAACCCATGTATAACGCAGAAGTCGGACAGTTTTTTAAATATTTAATTTACGTAAGCTATAAAGATTTGGTACATGGAACTTGTAGAGGACTACTTCATACACCAGCAGGCTGATCATGACCATTTTAATGCAGGGGGTAATATAGTACCATGTCATTATGTCAAGTGATGGGATTAATTCAATTGTTTAAAATAAAAGACGAGCAAATTTCAGATTTTTTTAATTTTTGATGTTGATAATCGTCGCAAGCGCTGAAAATACAAATTGCGTATATTTAAACAATTGAATGATCTTCAGCTATATTTTTGGTGAGTTTCTTCATTTTTTCTGCCTTAGATTTAGACAAATTATTTATAATCCTTATAACATATTAATTCAAAATTAAAACATGTTTATTTCTAGGGCGATATGTGTTTATATTTGTTATTTACATTTGCTACGGCAGCGTCGCATTAGTTCAGTTCTTCAGTATTGCCAACATCACAATTTAAAAAATTCTGAAAATTGCTTGTCTTTTATTTTAAGCAATTGAATTAATACCATCACGTGACATGGTATTGTATAACCCCCCCGGGATTAAAATCGCCATGATCACCCTGCAGCAAAACAGTTTCTGACATAAGTCACTCCAAGTCTTATATTCTACATTCATTATTTTTATGGACGGGCTTCATTGTGCCATGCCCAATGCCAACGACCCCACTGGCTAGCGGTACAATTTGCAGAAATAATTATTTGTAGGCCTAGTCTAGGTATTTTTCAGAATTCTCACAAATTGAAGCTGACGTTCATAGTTTGAGAAAAATTGGAAGCAATTGCGTTTTTGAGAGGCAAGGAATATCTCTTCGATGTGAAGTTCTCAAGGTTCTCTTACGTTTATTAAGCAAGCATATAGTTACACTATCCCATGGTTACAACTATGCTGGCAAATGTGGGTCTGCAGGGTCTTGAGTCCCAGCTAAATGCATAGGTTTGTGATTAATTTACCTACCTTGAATCGTATAAAATTGTTTTTCATCTCATCGGAAGCTAAGGGTATGGACAAAAAATGGGTGTAGGGTCGCTTGTTTCTTGCAGCAGTAACTGTTGCTAATAGATGTTTCTTTGCCAGAACAACATCTCTGTGGCATCTACCAGTTGCCACAACATCCCCATCTTGGTTATGCCGCGGTACAGACACGGTTGTCCTTGTTTCTTCTTCTATTCGACGGCGAACAGCCCCATGTGCTCCGATAATAGAACCAAAAAACGCCCTGGAAGGGGAAAAAAACTTAAAATATGTCTGTTAATAAAGGTCATGAACGCTGCTGTATGAGTAAAGTAAAAAAAATAAATGCACAACTTCAATTTCTATAAGAGCTACTCCTAGAACCCTCCTGTTTCTAGTCATGGCATCTACATCGCCTGCATTAGCTGTCCAGAAAACAGATCTATTGAACAGAGTGCCGCCTGGGTTTCAAGTAATCCTCCTTACTACGTATTTGAACACTAAATTGAAGAGTAGTTAGGGTCTCCTTGCCTGGGCCCTCTGGTTACACAGCTTCTTAAGTTTCACACTAGGCCCAAGGATGTCCCTCGAAACAAAAGGGAGGGAGGACCTCAGGGCCCTGAACATTGAAGATTAGTGTCACCAACCCCGTGGGAGGGATAAGACACCGTTTAAGTAAGTAAGCAGGCTTGCATGAAGCATATGAAGAGCTGATGCGCATCCACGATAAACTAACAGTATTTCTCGAGAACCATTCGGGCAGTAAAGATTTCCTTTGTGGATCGTCCACCCATAAATCCGCTTTGGCAATCCACTCCTCAGGCATCTCCTCCCTTCCCATATTAAATTTTCCGGCCTGCACACCCGGTTTATCAATTCATCACCTCCCTTCTTCAATAGTCCCACACTTGTCTTATTCCACTATTATTATACTGCAGCTTTGTGGGTTTTCACTCCTTTCAAGGCTTCCACTACTTCAACAGGTGCCACTCCAGCGCTATCAGGTGACTACGTCTCCTCCAGGGAACAGGCCTGCAACCCTGCTGCGGAAAACCCCACAACAGCGATGAATGATAAAGAATTGACTGGTGTGCATTTACTCAGTCAGGTTATAATAATGTCGTTGTTTGTTGTCTGTGAGTATAAGTAGCGTAGAGACGCTAATTAGTCTCTCCATATATCACTATATTAATCCCAGATTAACTTTAGTCTATGCACTAACGAACTATTTCGCGCAGGGCCAAACGAAAGGCTCCTATCGAATCCATTTCTTTAATAGCACCGTCTAGTCTGTTATAATCCAAAAGTCCTTTCTGAAGTAACGAATTTCTCCCTATCTCCAGGGTCCTATGTTGTAGAGTGAAGTCGTTCCTTCCTCTGGTGTTGTACCCGTGATTGTCCGAGAATCGCTGTAGTTTTAGGTAACTTGGCATTAGTCCTTTTTTTGATCTTGTGTATAAACCGTTAGGGCGTCGGTCCAGACGATATGATCAACTGATTGCCACCCGAGTTCTATATAATAATAATAATTCGTGTATTTTTTCTAAATGTGTTTTAGACAAATACGGAGACAGTTTAAGTGCCCCCTCATGCCAGCGGCGTGCGAGTGTAGCACTGAATAGCCTACCTACACCTTATTCACCCAAAACAATTTCACTAACTACGAGTTAAGAACTAATTTATGCCTTCTCAACTACCTATACCTAAGGATAATTAAAAAAAAAATGTTTGTATAAAAATATGTAAATGCTAATGTAATTTGTCGAGTTCGTCCCTTGTCCATACTCTTATTATTGTCCTGTATGTTGCTGTTCTTGTATTAATGTTAGTGTTGTGTAGGGGTGGGGGGATGCTTGTACTTGTTCATGTGTAAGGTCTTGGCGAGTGCGTTGTACAGAGTCGTTGCCTTGTACCGTAGGGAACGTCTTGAGTTGGTCAAGTTCCAGTGGGGAAGCGGCATAGAGTGATAGGCCGCTGATCTTGTTATGGCTCTTGATCTATACTTATAGAGAGGCGCGTCAATAAAATGAAATAGGAGTTTCCACCGATGCAGTCGTTACTGGAACGGTGCGCAGCTTTTGTAGCTTAATTGCTCCTATTTCAACAAAAATTCCTTATCTTGCGAGTGGTTGTCAGTTATGAACTATACCACTCGGAAATGTCATATAATATTAGTAAACAGTAAAAAGTAGACAGGTAAGTCATAATTATTGGGTTGTATCAACCTTCAGTCGGTACGGCCCGAGCCACACCAGCCTTATGGAAGTATATGCCTTAATTTACTTTACGGCACAAAAGGAAACACTTACTTTGATACACTTAGTTTAAAAATAAATTTCCTATCTGAAATCTCCTGAATTCCAGAATCTTCTTCACCACAGAACAACATAATATATAAGAATGGCAGTGTTGCCGGACGTGTCATATGAAATATCACGCCACTGACGTTCAAAATTCACGACATATCACGCAAGCAACTAATCGGCTAATATATATGCATATTAATATAATATATACATATAATATATAATTTATATTAAATTTTTTAATATGGTAATTAAAAAGATGTCATTTGTTTTGCTAATTTTATCTAACAACTTCTATGCTTAGCTTGTAGTGGGGCTGAAAAATCTGTGTGAATTATTTTTCTTACTTCCAGTGGCGTAACGATAGTTTTTCGAGGGTGGCGGTGTTTAATTTGCCCCCCCTCCCACATTTTCATGATAGTGTAGAATAAGGGGAAAACCGTTCTCAAGGACTTTCGCAGCATTTAAATTAATGACATTACTGTCCGTCGCACAGGGGCCCGGAGGTTCGGGAGACGTGAACGGGGGCCCCCAAGGGTCGTAATGAATATAAATACAAGCAAGGGGGGCCCGGGTCAAAATTTTTGAAAAATAAGCCTGAAATGATGGGGTTTTACGCAATTTCATAGGAGTAATGTTTCGATTTTTACAGGCGATGTAGATAGGCTAAATACGAACGAGTGAGTCTGGGGGTCTCCCCCGGGTGAAGATTTTTGTAAAATACCTGAAATACGGGGTTTTACGCATCTTGCCAAAAATGTTTAGATTTTGTAGATAACGACTTTATTAAGTTGTTACGTTTTGATGATTTTACAGAGAATGAATATAATTACGAGCAAGGGGGGCCGGGGGTCTCCCCCGGGTGAAATTTTTTTAAAAATAGGGCTGAAATGGTAAGGGTTTTACGCATTTTGATAGGACTAATGTTTCAATTGTACGGACGATGAATATAACTACATACAAGGGGGATCGGGGGTCTCCCCCGGGTGATTTTTTTTGTTGAAAAATAGGTCTGAAACAGTAGGGTTTTAGGCATTTTGATAGGTTAACGCTTAGATTTTACAGGCAATGAATCCAATTACGAGCAAATTCTTGAATGATGAGCATGAAATGGTGGGGTTTCATGCATTTTGATAGGAGTAACGTTTCAATGTTCACAGGCGATGAACATAGGCTAATTCCAAACGAGGGGGTCCAGGGGTCTCCCCCGGGAGAAGATGTTTGTTCAATAGACCTGAAATACGGGGTTTTACGCATCTTGCCAAAAATGTTTAGATTTTTCAGATGAGCACTTTATTATGTTATTACTTTTTAAATAATTCGGCCCAAAATATTGACTTCCTATAAAATCGTGGGGTTTTAAGGCTTTAAGTGGTCGCCTTATTCGCTTGAACAAAAGAGTTCAACCTCTTTTGAGACATTGTGGTTCGTAAATAAGTAGTTTTTTTTTTTATTAATTTTCAATCAGAAAAAGACCTCTCACACGTGGCATTTCTTTGTTCTATAATATGCATGTTTGTTATCTTGTTCGATTTTGCGCCCATGTGGCGCAGAGGCAGACAAATATGAAATAATGAGCAAATCACAATGGCCACCCGCCGGCCGAGTAGATTTGGAATATGATTTTTGGAGTTGTGTTGGGGTCTTGGCACTTGTGGTCTGTGGTCCTAGATCAGGTAAGGTAAACAGCATTTTTCGGATAAATAATTAGATTACTCGTGACTTCGTGGTATTTCATTTTAATAAACAAAAAATAACAAAAACTTAGAGTTTTTGTTATTTTTTGTTTATTAAGCATTTTTCGGCATTTTTTTTTTAAAGTTTTCATTTTTCCAGGGTTTTAATTTTTTTATTATTTTATTGGTTTAAATTTCAATATTTTTATTTAATTATAAAATCAATTTTGTCTAAAATACACGCACTTTACACGCACATCACGCAAGCTCTGAAAATACACGCATTTCGTGATTTTTCACGCAAAACGGCAACCCTGAAGAATGGTAATATTTTGTTAGGGAAAGACTGCCAACAGCCAAAAAAAAAATAATAGTAATGTTGGCCCTCCCGCGTCAGAATCATTCGCTCCTTTTTTCAAATTTTGTGTGGCCGGGGCCCCGGCCGGCCCGGCTCGCGCTCCCTTCCTATTTAATATTATATTGACCTATTTTGTATTATATAATTGATTTTTAATGACTACTCTGGTATGTACTCTGACAACGTTGTTAGTATTCACCTTATTTTAAACAAACTATTTTTTTTTTCCATAGTTCCACACTAAGCCGTACCTAACATATTAAATATAAAATTAAGAAATACTCAATGACCAACACACATTATACTTATTAAGAAATATACATTTCTTTTTATTACTAAATTGAACTCAGTCCATACAAAATCCATCTACAAATTATTTGTGATAACGTGAATAGCCCGAAATGTAATGTATCAACACGTCGAAATAGATTGTTATGTGGAAATAGGAATACATTCTCGTCCTTGCTCTTCTTCTGGAAAGTCGAGACTGACATCTTGAGCAGGTTCCACCTATACTCATCATCGGTTGCGAGCCTTCCCTTGCTCGGTGATGAGCCATTCGCCGCCAATAAACCGAATCCTTCAGGCTTTTGCATAGCGAACAATGTCTTCTTCTTCCAGCATCACGTCTATCTTTCTCCTCCTTATCAAGGCGGCATGCATGTTCATCCCGAACTAGATTCTCTTAATAAATCGCTGACATGACATCTCCTGAAAGTTCAAATGATATGATAAGCCAAACTACCCGCACAAATATGAAGAAGAAAAAGTAACGATGCTTCTCCTTTCTCCGATCACATGGTGTGTAGAGACCTGTGCATCTTAATACCTTGCCACTTCATATACTGTAGGTACCGTAATTGATCATTTATATATTAATTTCCATTATAGGTTACTAATTGATCGGAACATGAGTAGGCAGCCATGGTACAATTACTGACCATGGAAATTTGACATTACCTACACTAATTAATAAAATTGAAAGCATATTTGGGTAAACTCGCACCAGTCCGTTACACAAGGATATTTCCACAAATCTAACAACATAGATAGTGTCACTTTTCCTGTTTCTGGAACCGTAAAAGCAGCATGTAAATCTGTCAAATAGGTACTCAAAATGCCAATGCTTTCGTTATAATAGCGTAGGTCTACACATAGGAAAGGAAAAATAGCAGATTAGTTAAAGAGCCCATAGGAAATTGTCAGCCCGAAATTTAAAACTTTTTATTTAATTAACTAAGCAAGTTATTAAAGATTTGGCTCATTTCAGTTGTAGAAGTCTACTTTATGCATCATATAATAAGGTTATTTTTTACAAAATATTATCATGTCGATGAAAAAGCTACAATTTAAAATATTAGAAATACTATATCTTATCATAGGATGCATGAAGTAGTCTTTTACAACTTTAATGAGACAAATGTTAAATAACATGATTCGTTAATTATTTCGGGCTGCCAATTTCCTACGGGCTGTACACCCTTAATATACTATCGTCACCCCTATCTGAGATTGCTAGAAAATACTTACTTTGCACTATGGAGTTCAACTTGTCAGCACCGACGACTGCCATTTTCTTACTTCTTACTACTGGGTTCCAGCTTCAGGTGATGCCGATGGCCAGATGATTCATTCACCAGTGCCCAAAGATTCTTCCGTCCCAGAATTTTTTCTATTCCTCCTCCTCCCAATGCCGTCACGAGTAAGTCCTTCTCCCTGCTTGGAATGGACCATTGCAGGAGAATATGCTCAAGAGTTTCTTCATCCATTCCACAGGCTCGACACAGTGCTGAATCCACCAGGTTGAAACAGTGGAGATATTGGTTTGTGGCTCGAGCTGAGAAGGAGGCAACCTCGCGAGGGATTCCCTTGAAGTTCGTCGAGTCACCAGGCTAGGGCTGAAGTAGGTGTAGCGACCTTCCAACCCTACTTCCTGCACAGCGGTTGATTCATTCCATTTTCAACTCCTGCACTTCGGATTTTACGGTCACAACTGGAACGACAGGCTCTTGTACAAATCCTGGCCGCTAGGAGGTAACTGGAGTGACAATGACGATGGAGGGCAGTGGCGTAGCCCCCCCCCCCCAAAAAAAAATGAGCAAAACCGCTTCTTTAAGATATTTCGGTAAAAAATTCTCCAGAGAGAGTCCCCCATTTTCCAGTTTTAATGATAAATTTATGGTCTGCAAGTTCAAAACTGTTATGCTGACAAACTATTTCAGGCCTATCTTATAAAAAACATTCACTGAGATAGCCCCCGGGCCCCTCTTATTACCTGTAATATTCTCAACATGTAAAATATAAACATAAATGCTTTGAAAGTGTGTAAATTCCACTATTTCGAGCTTATTCTTTTTCAAAATAATTCTCCCGGGGGAGACCCCCGGGCCCCCCGTTCTGTAGGGTATAATATGTGAAAACCTCACTAATTTGGGCCCATTTATCTTTTTTTTCTCTGGGGGATGAGTCTTGGGGTCGCAATGCCCCCCCCCCTGAAATTTTGGTTATTTACGCCAATGCACCCCATTCGAAAACCTATCGGAAGCAGGCAAACTTTATGCATCGATGTTGCACGATTACGTTGGACGGATGAATTTCGCATAGCCTACCGCTTTCCTAAGAAAAGCGGAAAACACAATCTTTCCATCATCATTCAAATGCAACTTATCACGATTATTAAAGAGCTCTTTCTTAATCTGATAGGTTCCATTTGATGAGATCATGAAGGGAATATACGTCCGAGAATATAGAACATTGTTTCCGTAGCGCCTACAGAGTTGACAAAGTAAAACATTACTCGTGCGTATTTTCTCTCGCAATTCTTCGTCGAATCTTGGCAAAATCGAGGACACTACAATGGAACAGCGCTCAATAACATGGAGCCGGTCCAGCAATTTCTGCATTTCGGCCACAAACTCCTCGGGCGTTTGACGGGTATTGATGTTCCGGGCTCCAATGTTATTGGTCCCAAAGTGCACAATAACGATCACATACTTTAAACTCGATTCTACCACCATCCGACAAATTTTCATGGTTGTCAATCGATTGAGCTTTGCGCCACTCCAGGGCACTACTTCAGCGACTCGTCCGTCCAATTTAACCCCACGGACCATAGAGTCCCCCACAACGATTATTCTAGGCTTACACTTCCTCGCCATTGTCTGAAACAGAATGGAAATGCGCTCATTATGATCTTTTTAAACATGTCAGTGTGTTTTAATTTTATAACATGTTAAGCCAAAAGAGACCTTAAATGACCTATCTTATTACTTTAAATGGCTGATAAACATAGTAGTTTCCTTACTAACTATTATGTAAAACTTGCCGTCATTCATTGTTAAATCACATCATCTTCGCAATAGCATTGTAGGCCCTCGGTGCTAATTTATAAAAAGCAACAGCTAGTGCTTTTTGCTTGTTATTCCATCTTCTGCCCTTGCCTGGTCTGCCTCTGTTGTGCAGTTCTCCTTCGACAATATGGAATGCTAGAGGAGATAGCTTGTCTTGAAGGGCTTCATTGACTTGTACCTCCAGATCTTTCAATTTATCCTTCAAACCAGCGGCCTCAGCGCACTTACGTATGTACCCAGTTCGAAAAGCCCGAGCCATTTCTCCAAGCTTAGCCCATCGTGGGGTAAGGTCTTTCTTCATCAATCCCAACTGTAATGGGTTCAGCTTTTTGTTTTCTAATAGGCGACGTCTCTTCGGTGGACTAGGGATGAAAAGTTTACGCTGGGCTTTCAGTTTCGATGTCTTGCATTGATTGGTATCCATGGATCTAGCTTGCTGTGCGATAACTCCGTCTCCATGGTCATCCGTATAATGTACGGAAAAGTTCTCGCCAGCAGAGGCAAACGAATTCTGTTCTTCGGCATTGGAGACTGTCATTGGCGTCCTTTCCATTTCATGTGAAGTTACTTCCCAACCCATAGGTGTGCTCTCATGCTGAACGAGAACTCCGTCACCTTGGACATCCGTATAACATACGGAATCAGGATCAGAGAAGTTCTCGCCAACAGAGGCGAATGAATGCTGTTCTTCGCCATTGGAGACTATCTTCGGCGTCCTTTCCATTTCGTAAGAAGAAACTTCACAATCCATAGCTGTGCGCTGATACTGGGCAATCACCCCATCATCTTCTGCATCCGGTTCGAGTTGTACTGAGCCAGCAGGAGAAACAGAACTATTGGGAAGGGTATTGGGGCATGATGTGCGAGTAGGCTCTGGGGTTGTACATAAGAATTCATGGGAAAGAAAAACAGGTGAATTATTTGCTTCACGGCTGCAACTAGCAGGTGGACTTGGATAGGTACGGGAAGACTCATCTGACCCGACTATGAGAATCCTCACAGGCAAGTTAATTCGGGGAATCGAGCCACGAATCAGCCTTTTCGTAAAGTGGAGATCACCATACTGAGAGTCAGCGAAGTGTCTACCACAAATGGAGGCTCGTTTGAATTTTTCACCGTAGTTAATCGGTTTCCCTGCCAGCAGCGACCAAACCTCTTTGAGATCTTTATTATGAGGAAACATATGCATGGATACACCGCATTTCGATTTCTGTGAACAGAATTCTACGCAACACCTAAGACTCATCTCTACCGGTTTTAATAAAATAAATAACTGAAATAGTTTAAAAAATTAAAATACTTATCTGTTGTCAATTACTGTCAATATTTTCTCACCAGTTCAAGTGCTCCAGTGTCCAGGTGGCTCCTGCACATAAAAATAGTTTAGTTAGGCCTCCTGATCATGGCGATTATAATAAAGGGGTTATTATAATTCCCAGATATTAAAAATGTAAACAAGAGAATTTTTAAATCATAGTGCTATTCAAAATTTGTATGTTTACAGTTTTAATCACAGGAGTAAGTTCATGGCAATCGCTATGATCAGTCTGTAGGTGGAATGACTTTAAAAGGTGTGTTCAATTAGTGCCACATAGGCTACTATTTCTACTTGTAATTGAACATTTTATTTACCTTACAAAACCTTATTTTTGCCTCCACAGTCAATATTTCATTACAATTCAGAATATGTTAAAATGTTAGTGGAATAAGGTCACTGTCAACACACAAGTTAGGTTGTATATGCCAGCTACATTAAGGTGCAATTTGTGTATCAAGTTATTGTGTAGATTAAAATGCAATTGTAACGTAATTTGCCTTTTTCAAACAGTTACTAATAAGATCTTACACATGGTCAAAACTGACTCGTAAGTGTCCAACTAAACGTGATTAAATTATTGTAGGTCACACATTTCACATTTTTTTGTTAACTAGGCATATATGGTTGTGCTAACATCTTACGGGCATATCTCATAGCACTGACAAGAGATCTATCAAAGTGAGTGCGTAGGTTTTAAAAATTTGAATTTAAAAAATTGTAATTTACCAAATGTACCTTTTACTATTTTTCCTTCTCACTTGAACACTTCACAAACAAGGAATGAATGATGAATTAAACAAATTTTAGTTGTTTTGCTACACAAATGAGTTGCACATGCTAACGTTTTTCCATTTTGAAAATTAAAACCATGTAATATATGTAAGGTGTTGGATGGTATACAACTGAAAATGTTTAAAAAAAACAGGCACATGAAATATGTTTACTCACCTCACTTCCCGTCGTAGTTCAATTTGATATTGGCTCACAAACTTATTAAAATTTATAAAATTATTAAAGGCCGCTGTGTGTTGTCCAGTCCAATGTCGGATGTCCCGGATGTCCGTTGCTTTCATAGAAATATATTAACTAGAACGGCGGGAGGCATAGTAACCCTTACGGGGCGCCCCTTTATCATAAGCCAAATATCAGAGATAAGTATCAACGTTAAATATGTCGAAGTCTTACACATTGCAGAACGGATATCTGACTCGGTCTCAACCCTGTACTTAGCTTATAGAGGCTACACTAGCCGCCATGTTGACAAGGATCTACAGCCTCTATCTATCTATCTATGTTTGTAGTAAATCACAAACAGGTGTTACCAACATAAAATTAAAAAAATTACAATTTCGTGGTTGGCTATCGTGTGTTGGGTTCAGGGCCAAATGGCCAATCAGAACAGTTCCCGCGTATAACAAAAACCTCCATTGAAGTTAAACGCCCCTGTTCTTCACCTTCCAAGTCGTCATCATCGCTTGACAAGTCCTCAAATGAAGTTTTCAAATCTGAAATGTTTGAAGTAAATGTAGGCTACGGTACCTACATCAGTCCATCCACTCCTTCCTTACACCATCCAATGGAAATAAAGTTTCAAATTAATAAAATGTTTAAATGATATGTGTGTGTATCAGGTATTTACTAGTAATGCCAGTAATGGTCACACACTATCAACTAACTTATGTAGAGATACTTTTCTAAAACATAATTAATAGCTCAGAGATCATGCCCTGTGAAATGTGATGTTGGACACATCTTTTTATTTCAGATTGCCTCGGGATCCATGGAACGTCCTAATATATAAAAATTTCTACTATGATTATTATAAACGGCTAAAAGGAAATACCATATACTATAGTATATAATATGTAGGTATATTCTAGTATTCTGTATGAAATACAAACCGTTCTCGTTATATCTAGGAGCGACTAATTCCTTGTATTCATCACTATTGAGGCGGTAACACGATCTTTCAGTATAGTAAAGTTCAGGAGACAATATATCCATTTTTAATTTTAATTTTCTGTTTGCTCAAGCAAGATTTGTCCAAAATAAATAGAGGTGGCCGTCTATCTCAGGCATGGAGCTAATAAAACTATGGACTATGGAGCCACCATGGGCACCATGTCGTATTTCGGTTTCGGCTGTGCTGGAGGACTGAAGCCACGACCACGCCCCCTCATAAGTGCATTTTGGCGGGAAATTCAAATTTAATAGTTTTATTATATGTTTTCTTTATAGTTTTCCTTGTTGTTTCATATATAATTATATTTATTATTTACATTTATTATATATATTGTTTAAAATTTGCAGCTTAGGCTGAAAGACAACACCTCAAAACGAAAAAGGTAATAATCACTTGTCTCGTGAAGTTCCCAGAGGTACCAACCTCAGTACCTACCTATGTGTGCTGACTGAACTATGTGTAAACAAAGTGATGTTTTATTGCAGAATGGGCCCAGAATGCCAAATCGGGAGGAAAAATGAGGAAATGCTGGCCAATTGGGTCAAAGCAATGGCGGCAAGGGGATTTCCAGTTAGATCCTTGGACCTCACTGGCTCGGTGAAGAAGATAGTGGATAGTTTAAATCTAAAAACAAAATTCAAAGATGGATCGAGCTTTTTTTTAAACGGCGCAATATTGCCTTCAGAACTACTGAAAAGTTGACAGCAACCCGAGCGCGCGTCAAGGAAGATGACATAAGGAAGTGGTTCCGAAAAGTACAAACGTACGTTGATAAAAATAATAAGAATGAGGCGTTACAAGATCCTAAACGTGTTTTCAATATGGATGAAAGTGGTTTTCTCCTCTGTCCAAAAGGGGAGAAAGTCCTCGCCATGAAAGGACAGAAGAACGTTTATGAAATTTGTTCAGCGTATGAAAAAGAGTCTCGTCGTGTACCCGGGCCAACGATATCCGAAAAACCTAGAACATTTTATACCGGACAGCTGGGCCGTGGCTAAGACGGAAAAAGGATGGATTACAGGAGAGTCCTTTTATGAATATATAGCAAACGTCTTCCACAAATGGCTGATAAGTGAAAATGTGCCTTTGCCTGTGATCTTATTCGTCGATGGCCACTCGTCTCATCTGACCTACCACCTATCCAGTTTTACCGCTGCGAACAGCATTGAAGTGATAGCGCTATATCCAAATGCAACCCATATCCTGCAGCCCCTCGATGTTAGCGTCTTCGGCCCGCTGAAGAAAAAATACGCCAAAAAGGTTAAAGACAGGATGATTGCTAAGGACACCCTGGTCCTAGAAAAAATAAAACTACCCATGGTTCTAGACCAGATCTTAAAAGATGATTTGGAAAAATCGGTCATTATAAATGGGTTCCGAATCTGCGGCCTTTATCCATTTAATCCCGACAATGTTGACTATTCAAAGTGCGTAAGTGACGCGCCACTGTCTGAATCGGCTCCACCTCCACCTATCCAAGCTATTGAGGGACGAATGCGGGAATGGCACCAACATGTCGAAAACTTAATCGGCCCAGACCTTGTCGCTAAGTTAAAAAGCGGACATGGCGACGAGACATTCGTGGAATACGTGATGTGGCAAAAAAGGCAACGGATGTGCTTTGCTGATGGCCTGTCTTTGGAAAGTGTCCCTCGTAAGTACCTAGGAAATGAAGTTCATTTTAAATTTACATGGCAACAACCGCTTTTATTTCATTGCCAAATACCTAAAACTCTATAAACTCCTCCAAATCGAATGGTGGCTGAAATGACTCATACTGTTTCAGTGAGGGAACCGGAGATGACTCTTCCAGCGGCGGAGGAAACATTTGTTGAAATCTTCCCATTTGATGAAATCTACTTTCCCGAAAAAGACGAAGGCGTCCCAACTCCTAAAACAAATTCACCTCCAGCGAGTCCAGCGGCGGAGGCAGGAGAAGGCGTCCCGACTCCTAGACCAAATTCACTACCAGCGAGTCCAGTGGCGGAGGCAGGAGAAGGCGTCCCGACTCCCAGAACAAATTCACTTCCAGCGACCACGGCGGTGGAAAAATTGGCTCAAATTCTTTCTCCGGAGACAGGGGGACGAGGCGTCCCTACTCCTATAAAAAATGCACTATTTTATCCCGCCACTCCAACAAAGAACGACAAGAAAGTAAGGCGTGTACTGTATGATGGATTCCCTTGCATTTCATCAGAAAAATTCCGAGATGTCAAGCTTAGCGAGAAAAAGAAAAAGGCCGAAATGGAGAAACTTAAAGAGGAGAGGAAACAAAAGAGGCAAGAAGCAGCGGAAAAGAAAAAAAAATTGCAGCTGCAGAAAGAAAGGAAAAGAAAAGTCAAAAGAAGCCACTTCCAAGGAAATAGAGCGATACAGAAAGTTCTGATTCGAGCGCCGAGGATTCTTCTGGGGAATCAGTTGGGAATGAAAATGAGCCGAAGTGGGTCCCAGCAGAGCGCAAGGAAGGGGAGCATGTAGTTATTTCGTATGATAAAAAATTCTTTCCTGGTGTTATTCGCCGGATTAAGGAAACTGGCGCATTCGTGTCTGCCATGGTACCCGTTGGGATGCTATGGAAATGGCCTCATCCTGAGGATCTGCACTTCTACAATTGGGGCGACGTGGTGTCTCGGATAGATGAACCGCGGAAAACCAGCAAGACAAGGGGGATATTTTCAGTTCCAGAATTGGAATTTCAAAATGCATTTGCATAAAGACTATTAGGCTACCTTATGGTTAATTAGTAGGTAGGTAGGTACCGCCTTGTTCAAATTTTTAGTTCGAAATGTTAGCGTAAGCTTCCTTATAATTTATAAACCCCGTTAAATTTCATTTAATCGGGCTTTTTCTTCGATTAAGAAGCAATTATGGTCTTAAAAAAACGTTGCCATCCACTGGGAAAACACTGCCATCCACTGGAATTTGCATTTTTTTTTCGAAATAATTAATTAAAATGGGAATCACCTAAATTATAACACTATTCCTTTACCGAATACCTGAAGCCAAGAACTCAAAAGTTAAAATCCAGTTTAAAGTGAATATGAAGCCAGGAGAGAGCATGAAGGTGAAAAAAAAGTTATGAGTGCCATCCACTGGTGCCCTTACCCTACCGTATTTCACCTCTAAAAACTCACCCCTACCTACTCCCCAACTCAGATCGCCCGTAATTTATTTTTCCTTTAATTTCTGTAATTTCCAATGGATTTCATTCTAATTTAATTTGATGTCTTAAAAAAATTATCTACCTGGACTATACACTGATTAACTCGTTGACGTTGAGAGAGGCTATCATATTTTTTTAAATCGTATTTCATTCATTTTACGACTTTGTTGATCATTTAAATAAGTCCTTCAAATTTAATATTTGTTATTGGTCAATTGGCCTATCAATTGGGTGTAAAGTAACAAAAATAAAGTTGCTGTAAATTCAATAAATTATTTATGGTTAGAATGAATACTCTACCCAAGATCAACCATCAGAGTGATTCTCTATAAGTTAATAATAATGGGTACTATATAGGTAATAATTGGGAACTGGACCCCCAATCACGGCAGGTGATTCCATAGCAAAGTTCTCCCTTGTCATTTACCTTATAACATATGATATGTCAGCTTTCCATAAAGTCTCAAATCTTATTTTAATTCGCTCGACAAACTTAGTAACATTATAGTAAAAATTCTTGACGGTAGGGAAAGTTTCAGATGTGCCGTTTTAACCCAACATTTTCTAATGTGCTGTGGAAATACTATGTGTTAAAATCGCGTAATAGTTGATCTATTCAAGAATATAACGGGACAACTAGGCTAACCAAAGTGTCGGTATAGTTTTTAAATGGGCCTGTTGCTGACAAAAGTATTTAAAAAAGGCAGTTGCAAATGACACATTGTCAGTGAAGTCAGCTGAAGTTATTAAAATAGCTTGTAATTGCCAACCCGAGAAAATTTTAGAAATTTTTAACAACTTACTGCTCACTGAAGATTTTCCTGTGCAGTGGAAAATTGCCAATCTAGTGCTGCTCCAAAAACCTGGCAAACCCTTAGGGGAACCTACGTCCTATAAGGCCGCTTTTGCCTCCTAGATACAGAAGGTAAACTATTCGAACACTTGATTCTTGGTAGACTCCAAGAGGAGCTTGAAAGTGTAGGGGACCTCCCACCTATTGAATTACTGGTGCAAGAGCGGTCCCAAATATACTATGGAACAGAGAAGAGCAGGGCGCGGGAAGAGCTCATGGAACGGTGGCAAAGAAAATGGAACGACAGCCTAAATGGACGTTGGACCTGGAGCCTAATTAAAGACTTGCGGACATGGATGAGTAGAAAGCATGGGCAGCTCGACTTCTACCTAACACAGTTTCTAACTGGACATGGCAGTTTCCAGGCTTTCCTCTGAGTGTTAAAGAAGTACTACTAGCCGGTGCATATACGACGGGGAAGAGAACACGGCGGCACATACTTTCTTTGACTGTCGCCGGTGGGACAACGAGAGGAGGGCATGTGAAGCCAAGGTCGGAACCCTAAATGTGAACATAGTGCGCAAAATGATTGAGTCAGAGGTGGCTTGGTGTGCTGTCAAGGAGTTGGCATGGCTCATCTTCAGCCGCAACATGAAACAAGAAAGACCGTAACCAGTAGGAAAATATGACACGACAATCCTGAAGAAATACTGAAAAGTGGTCCCAGGATAGTTCGGAAAAAAAAAGTGTCGGTATAGCTTAAAAAAGGCAGTTGCAAATGACACATTGTCAGTCAGATGATTAGTTTTTTTGAAGCCTCACGCCGCTCAATTCATAGCATTCCCTTCGAATACAGTATCTCCAACATAAGAACGATGAGAGCAGTACCGATGCCGGCAAATAATATGCACAATATTTCCGTGACATTAAAGAGGGAGACTTCGATGTGGCTGGCCGGCCAGGCCCGTTTAGGACGGAAGGTCAGCAGGTATTGGCGTTCATGTTTGTTGAGCGAGCCCATCTCCCACAGACGCAGCAGACTGAAATAAATAAGTAAAATTAATTTAAAAAATCTGGGCTTGGCGGGATTGAAACCTCCGATACCAATACCATATATAACGCTGCAATGCATTGAAGAAAACATTGCCTTTGTGTAATATGGTGTTCGGTAAGATAATTGTGTAGCTGCTGCTACCTGTCTAACAAATACAAATCTTGTCAAAGAGCATATAAATAGAGCATTAAGCGAACCCTGTACTTGCGCGCATGTTGTCCAATGATTTAGACGATGCCTCGGATAGGCATAGATCGTGGGTTCGAATCCTGCCAAGTCCAGTTGTTTCTAAATCCTCTAATTTCGGTTATAAGGAGAAGGTTGCCTTTTCAACATAGGTAGTAGTATTATAGCCTGTAGCTATACCATATAATATTGAAATATAGTGAAAGCCTTTGTAAAGATACAGTACGTAACTGGTAGTATTAGAAGCCTACTTGTAATTGACGACTTCTCGAAAGGGCAAGCCTTTCTTGAAAGCAAGTGCCTGGTACACGGGCGACACAGACTTTGCCAATTTGATAATTTCACAAGGCCGAAAGGTGTCGATATTGGGGTCCAGGGAGGCCTCGGAGCAGAAGGCTGCCAATCTGGATCCAGTACATAATTCTTCTAGCAATTCCTTATACGTATAATATTGAGAAAACTGGCGCAGCGCTACCTGTTGGTATATGCTGCGAAGGATCGGATCATCGGATTTCTGAAGAAAAAAAAAACAAGTTAGGCTTAAATTACGCTAAGCATGTGTGAACAGTAGTCATATGCTAGTTATGGATGATGATGAATTAAATAGTAGCTACCCCAACGTTCAGCTGTTTCGGGTAAGGCAGGCGAACGTCAATGCAATAGCAACTGCGGAATTTTTGGTTATTTCTAATGCATTTAAACAAGAGTTATGTAATGAGTTGGCTTACTGAAAAGTAATCATGTTCTGCAGTTTTTGCCCAAGTCAGTAACTTGTAGTTCGCCTTGAGGATACCTTCTAATGTGTCAAAGGGCCTTAGCGGTTCCTTCTTGGTGAGACCCGATATTAGGGAGGCTGAATAATACGGAAGTAGAACGGTTGGTAGTAAGTAGCAAAACAGGAAGAGAATACGAACAGCTATGCTGGTTGGCATACGAGAACTGCCTGAAACCACAAATTATGTTTTTATTGTGTTCTACCAGTAGGCTAATTAGACCACTGCACGAAGAGTATTTAGTCATTTTTACATACGAGGACTGGTAGAGGATTCTCTTTGATTAGCATTACACCCAGGCCCGTGACCAGGCGGATCGTAGGAAGGAGGGGGGGGGGGGTAGTTGTGATTCAAAATATATACGAAAGACATACGTAGTATCGATTAAATTAGAAGCATAATAAATTAAGTTACATATCATTTACTAAATTTGGTAGGGGGGGGGGGGTAGCTGCATCCGCCCATGCCAACCACACGCTGAACTCACATACCTTGGTAACAAGTAGCTTGCAAGATGAAAAGATAAGATTGCAATGGCGTAGAAAAAAGCTGCAAATCCAACGAGGAGATACCAAAATTGCTCGAGACCTTGCAGATGGCGAATAATGTGAGGGACGCAATGACGAGCCAAACCGCAGTAACAATCCAGACTTGGTCGCTGAACGGCCGCAAAACGCCCCTCCAGTCAATTTTGTAGCCGTCAACAGGGAAGTATACTTGGTAGCTGAGCAACAATCAAACGAGAACTTATCTACGTTAAGCAGCCTTTCTTGGGGCTCCTTAAAAAGTGCCACATGCTCAAAATTATGACGTATGCCCCTAACGCAGCTTCATTCCCAAACTGCTGACTAGTGGTAGCTTGAGGCTATTTTGCCACGCAGACCCATATCTTAATATGCGCAATAGGCTTGACATACTTGACAATTTTTGGAAACCTATTTTAAGGGCAAACCGGAGTCACCTATATTCCATTTTCTGTTCAAACTTCAATTTCTCATGAAATATGGAACGCAGAACAATGAAAAAATGCTGAATGGAAAGAAGAATTTTTTCTCATAATTTTTATGTATAGTATGCGGCCTTAACTAACCCCAATTCGCCACAGTTTATGAACTCCTTCAGCTTGTACTCCTGAGTGACCGTTATTTTTTCAAGTTCAAGTTCACTAACTATAGCCGAGCGGTATTGATGATTGCAACATTACTATACATCAAAATTAGGAGAAAAAATTCTTCTTGCCATTCAGCATTTTTTCATTGTTCTGCGTTCCATATTTCATGAGAAATTAAAGTGGAATATAGGCGACTCTGGTTTGGCCTTAATGCATTACGGTAGTAGAAATGTTTTATATACCCTTTTATATATTATGTTTTTGGGTCTCCTACTTAAACGTACAATAAGGAAAGCTTTGGAATGGTCGAAGATTTCGATTTCGAGAGTTACACGTTCTGAGATCCCAGGAACCCAAAAAAATTGTTTTTGGCGTGTATTCCACGGGCTAATATTCCGTCATTTGTGATTAAAAAAAATTGAGATTTTTGTTTTAAGGAGACTATTATGTATATAAGTTAAGTATCTACATAATAGTCTTAATACAAAAATTTCGACATTTTATACGCTTTTTTAAAAGACAAATATAAAAGTAAATGACGGAATATTGAGCAGTGGAATACACGCCTTTACGAAAATCTATAAATTTTTAAACATGTAATGTTGGAATTTAGAACGATAATAATATTTTCAAGTCCTAGCCTTATAGCGCCCACCACTTTGGTGGAGTAAGAATACCCGTAAAAAAATTGAAGAAAAGAAAATAGTGACTACAAAGGCTTTCACAGCCGGAGTCATATGAAGAAAGACTAAAAATTATCAAAAAAATCATAGAAATCATGATAATTATGGTTTGGGCACATTCAATTTTGGGGGTTTATTCCAAGGTGCTTACAACCGCCTTCTTCAACCAGGCCATTCAAGCACATGAGAATGAGTGGGGTATATTACACCTGGCTTCTTCCAAGATAAAATCTGGGGGGAGGGGGGTTGAAAATGCGACTTAACGCCCTTCCCTACCAAGCCCTTCAATTGACTGGTGAAGGTATAATTCTATCGTGTCATCATATTTCAAACTTAACGATTATATACTAATAGCATTAGGCTTGTGATATAGATCGTCTGGCTACTACAAACAATCTCAGTTGTTAAATATTTTACAAATTGTATGAAATTATTCAACAATTGGCGTGACATTGGGCAGACTTACCTTGTTCGTATAAGCGGCGTCAAAAAATCGAGATGGGCCAACCTCTCTACTGTGACTGTGAGCTCAGCCAAAAACACCTCCGAGCTAGCGTTTCTCCCAGCTGATAAGATATGGCCAATTTCTTCGCTCACATCCTTAGTACTACATGTTACAAAACAATTAATTATTAAATACGAATTATTATTGGTGATCAATTATTGTGTACATACGTATAGGTATTTGATTGTTTTCAGTACAAATAATTACTATAGATTAGCATCTAACAAGGCATAGGATATTTTCAATAGTATGAATCTAATGCGATGATTATGGTTAGGTTACGGTTATTCGCCATAATGCAACCTGCCGTCCGCGGCAAACCCAAGTAGATTGATTTTCCCGAAACAAATTTCAATGAATTGGGCCTATAAGTATAGTATAGTATAGTAATAAGAAAACGTAAGCTTACTCATTGATAATAGTCGTGAAATTCATAAGTTGTTCAAGCTCTGTCCAGACTTTGAAGAGAAAGCCGTCCATTCCACCATTAGAAATAGCTTCCCCCAAGGAAAATGTCCACAACGGCCAGTTCTGCATCAAATCATGCAGCAATATATGTTTTTATAAATGCACGAATCAAGAATTATTTAGTATGAAACCGAATTTTAATTCTAAAGCTGGCCATTCACGAGGGCTCCAACGCGCCAAATGGCCTGCGGCCGGATGGTGAATGCGAAAAACCAGGAGACTTGGCGCGGCGCCGACGGCAAATCGGAAATCCAACCTGTCTGAAATCCATCGCGCTGCGCCAATTGGCGCGATAGCCCGTTGAGAGCGGCGCCCCTGTGAATGGGGAAATCTGGCGCGGCACGGATGGGATTCTTTCGATTCTCGAATGAATCAAACAAAATACGATTTGGTTACATTTTGAAAAAGGGTGAAAACTGACAATAAAAATAAAGATTATAACATAATTAATTTGAAGAATGAGTAAAATCGCCGAGCGACAATTTGTGCTTGATGTTATTGAGCTATATAAAGAGTGTCCATGCTTGTGGCAAGTGTCGGACCCAGATTACCATGATTAAGTGAAAACGGGTCTGGCAATGGAGAAGCTGGTAGAACTGTTCTGAACGCAGGACCCTAATTCTTCCACACTGGTGGTGTAAACAAAAAATAACATCTATCTCTGGAATAATCACTCGAAGGCGTTGTGCTGATATTTATAATATATATAATATATGTATAAATTTGAGTTCTTCATAGCTCATTCCGGTAGCAAGGAATAGTAGTGTAGCTGCCAATCTCTCATTAGGAGTGATGCTTTGCCTCATGAAAGTATCTCTTTTCTTAATTAGAGGAGTAAGTAGGTTAAGCAAGTAATTTTAGGCTATCTCGTCCATCCTTCAATAGTTTCGCCTATCATAGGGTTCAAACAAAAGGTTCTTGAATAAATTAACGTGCAAATTGCGGCCTCTATTCAAAAGCCACTGTTTGCACCATTTCTTCTTCGGCTTTCTTCCCTTCACATATAAAGAAATAGCCACATACTGCAAAAGTTCGTCTTCCATATCGTCACACTGTACACTTTGACGGACTTGGAGCGACTGAATCGGCGTAGTCGTGAATGACCCCTCTAAATGGCGCTAACGCCAAATGGAACAGGGCGCGCCAATCGGCTTGGCGCGGCTCCATTTGGAGCCCTCGTGAATGGCCAGCTTAAAGCTTGCTTAGGTGCCCATTCCATATACGTACAACGTCAATGAAAATTATGAAATTGAAGGTGGTAGCAGACATTAAAGACATACTAAAAATTCTGCTACCACCTTCAATTTCATAATTTTCATTGACGTTGTACGTATGTGGAATGGGCGCCTTAGGCGGGGTTTCCACATACGTCAATCGTCAATGAAAAATGTGAAAATGACGTAAATTGACGTGGTAGCAGAATTTTTAGTATGTCTTTAATGTCTGCTAAAACGTCATTTTAACATTTCTCATTGACGATTGACGTATGTGGAAACCCCGCCTTATGCAGGCCTATACAAAAAATACGGTTTGTAGTATAATACCTATCAAATGTTCCATATTCTATTCTGTTACCATGGTTATTCTATTAAGGAGAGACTTTATTATTATTATACTAGTATTACAATACAGAGTGCAACTGAATCTGTGTCCTGATTTTCAATCCATTATCAAGTATAAACCCACGAAATATACAACACGGTTTTTCGTTTTTTATAGTAGGCTACCCAGAAAACAGTTAAATGCAGTGTAATACAAAATTATCTAGGTACTGTACATCCCCGTGAACATCAGCCCATAGTTGAACCAGTTTAGATCAGATTTGACGTCATTTGCTTAGACATGATATAATTAAGCTAGGCTTGATTTGCACTTACTACGAAACTAGGGTTTTACATACTACTGGCCACGCCACCTAATTAATAAAAGAAACCCACTTCGATAGCGTAGCACAACCAAGCAAGTCTTATCGATTCCTAGCAAATAGCATCAGATCCGATCTGCACTGGTTCCATTATTCCATAACACATTGAACACTTAATAGTTTTTTATTGGTGAACCACCAAGACGCGATGTAACAAATACTTACAGTATATACTGTGTGTTACACAGACCGAAGTGGAAAATGGATTGGGGGAACAAAAAAGAATAATTACCTCTTCAGATATAGCGTTAAACTGGTATCCCTTCAAATCAGATCGCATCTCGGTGGTGCTCGCGGCCGCCGAGTAGCTGACACTACCGCTCTCGAGGTCCCATCGGCCACACGGTGAAACCATCAGGGGAAACGCTGGCACGACCTTGAACACTTGCAACAAATCCATGTACAGAGCAGGGGATGCGTCGACAGCTATGATGGCCGAGCCGACATTCAGGCTGACGTCTTCAAATAAGTCCGTGATAGACGAGTTCATGAAAAACAGCCAGATTGCGTTTTTGAAATGAAATTGGTGAGAAAACTGCAACAAGTATATTTACACCATATATTTTTGGCAATAGCGTAAGAATACTGTATTTGAGGTATTTAACAGTACTGCAAGGCTAGAGTTAGATTAAAATATAAGCTTCTATATACAACGACTTTTTTGTATCATTAACGTAGCTCAAAGGTCCTCCCATTTGTTATGGTATTCTGTGGCTCATCCTATTTTTATCTCAATTTTAATTAAGTAATTATTATAATAATAGTTACTGGTACCTATGAAATATCAGTTATTGAAGCCACTTGTTAATTTACAATTCCCATATAAAGTGGCCGTAATCCGATGTGGAAACTCAGAAGAAAAAGCTGTGATAAAAGCGGGCGTGAGACAAGGATGCACTATCTCACCAGTTCTGTTCAACCTCTACATTCAGTATGCAATAGAGGAAATGAGAGAAGAGCTGGAAGGCACAAGAGATATAAAAATGCTTGGCGTAAAAATAGACATGAGGACGATATTGCTTTGCTGGCGGAAAGTGAGGAAGAGTTTAGAGAGGCTCTAAACGCCATTGAGAACGTTCTTCTAACATACAACATGAAGATAAATAAATCCAAAACCAAAGTGATGGTAGAAAGCACTGACGAGTCAAAGAGCACAAACATACAACTGAATGGCACTCCACTCAGCAATATTAAAACCTTCACATACCTAGGTAGCAAAATTACCTCTGACGGCAGGTCAACCCAAGAGATTGAGTATAGATTGCACCAGGCAAGAGTCGCTTTCAATAAAAAGTCGAAAATTTTTCAGTCTAACAATATAAATATCAGACTCAGGAAAAGAATGCTTAAGTCCACAGAACAACATAATGCTTAAGTCTCTTGTGTGGAGCATTCTACTATATATGGATGTGAAACATGGTGCATAAGCGAAAAATATGTCAAGAAAATAGAAGCATTCGAAATGTGGTGTTATCGCCGCATTTTGTGAATACCTTGGCAAGACCATGTAACTAATGAGGAAGTCCTAACCCAAATAAATGAAAAAAGGACCCTTATTGCATCCATATCCACTAGGAGGGCACGCTGGATCGGACACCTGCTTCGGCATGATAACACAGTCAGCTGCGTCATTGAGGGGACCATGAATGACGTAAATCGACGGGGACGGCCACGAAACGAATATCTCCAACAAGTTAAACATGATTTGGGGTTAACGTCCTATGTGGAGCTGAAGAGGGCATGTCGAAATCGCGGAAAATATAGGTTATCTATATTTTTTTTATATTCAGATTTCCAGATAAAAATCTCTTTCGGCTCAGACCGATCAGGAGTAGGGAGATTCCGCAGACTTTTCCTCTACGCTACCTACGCTATGTAACTTATGTAATAACAAATAAAAAATACTTCATTATTTGCCCGACCACAACATCAACACACAAAACACTCTTACTCTTGTGTTCCAAATTTCGAACCACAATGCCGGCTATGAACTTTTATTTATCAAATTATTTTCACTTCGACTGGATGCCATCTTAAAATGGTTGATTTTTCGTAAAAAGTGGGGATTACCATTATCGTAGTAAATAATACGGACTTTCAGTCAGATTTTAATTCATTCCTCTGCGACCATTAATAACTGAGATATGAATTATACATGGTAACTAAATAGTGGATGTAGCTGGTTAACGAACTCGATCAAGACATTTGTATGATCCATTTTTTTTCCAAGTTTCATCAAAATCGGATAATATTTACGGAAGTTAGAGTGTTTCCTAAAGTCGGTATACATATACATACTGTACATATACTGTATATACAGTACATATAACATTTTGAATGGAAGGTGGTTTTAGGCTCAGGGGGTCATGAAATGGAAAGTTGTGAAGAAATTTTCCGAAAGTCGAACATTGGTCGCCATCTCAATAGGTAGATGAATCTCCCTAAAACAATGCATGTGTCTACATCTAACTATAGGCGAAGCACATGTGCGGTTTTTAAAATTTTAAGTTGTAGGTAATTGGGGTTTAATCCATGTTGTTATTGCCATATTAAAATTAGTTTTTAATTAATTGCATTGTACAAGTGGTAGGTAGTTTATAGTACCGTTGATGTGAAATGCTGATATATTCAGTTTGACGCTGAGATCTCGTGTATCTAACTATGTGTTGAGTTTATGGTTGTGTTTGTAGCCATCGTGTATTGTGCGCGTTTTTGTACAGATTGTATGTTTAGTTCCTTTATAGTTTATGTTTATGTACGAAGGTAATTGCGTTTTTTATGTAGGTTATTATATTATAGGCTAGTTGTAAGCAAAAGTATAGCATATTACATAAATTAACTAATTACCAAATGTATAATTAATTAATTAACATGAAGTAGGCACAATGGAAGTTTCCCTTATCTACTTTTTGGCAGGGTCCCACCAACGCTTGAAAATACGGTACCGTAAGGAATAGGTACTGGCCGGCACCAATGCATGGCGATGCCATCCAGTATTCCTTACGATAACCTTACCTCTATCATTTCATGTTTACTTTCATTGCCCACCATAAAAACATTAATTGATTTTTCGCATGTGTGATGGCTGTGACGGTCATTTAAGAACTCATTGTAGTGGAATGACAAGACCAGCGACGGGTGTCTTTGCATGTTGTGAGCCAGCCGCCTCTGCAGCTGGAACAGCTGTTTCCTCTGCCCATGGTCATGATATGCTGACGTCAGAATGTTGGTACAGCGAGTCCGCCACTGGTGGGCCAGCTCCACAGTCACATTCTCAACCAGTCTTATATTGTTGAATTCAAAACTCCAACAAATTACAGCGTAATATAAAACACTAAACAACAATCGCAGCATAGCAGCTATATGGAGAAGTGACCCATATTTTTAACTCCTCCGAAAATACAATGTAATTTAATTAAGTGGACAGAAACAGATAAGAAGAAACACATGGATATGAGTTAATTGATTGAGTTTTACAATATTTATATATTTTAGTTCTAGCAGCGCGTTTTAATTACTTAATGTATACAACCAATTCACTATCCCACACTTAATGGCCGCAGTTACAAAACTTTATTGCTTTTATGCAATTAGAAGAAGGTTTTAAATTAAGCTTACTACAAAGCTCCATCGTAATTTTAGTTTGTATGACTCGTTCACGAACTTTGTTATGCCCACCACACGCCTGTTACAATACTATGTCAATGGTAAGCATGTCTCAGCTTGCCCATTGTCCAGTGTGGGTTTGCCAACGGCCAAATTTTTGTGTGAAAACAACACCAATAAATTCCGAAAAACCAATGGGGTCGCTGACAGGGCTGCGCACATAAGCAGCCCTTCAAAATAATAATGATTATAATATTAGTTTTTAAATACAAATCACCCAACAGATTTTTTTTTTTTTTTTTTTTTTTAATAATATACTGTACCGTGATCAGCTTAGGCTCAAGCCAGTGTAGTCCTCCACAATTCAGGAACAATGCCTGACTTGCTTATTTTCATGTAATAGGTACATCACAGGCGGGTAAGATGGACCTCCGCAGCGTAAGGAAAAGTGAGTTTATCGGATTACAACATGAAAAAAATTCAAGGCAAATAAAGAACAAATGTACAATCCAGCATGCAGGGCTAACAACAGAACGGAACTTGACCTAGCAGTCTTAATTGCGTTATTATGACTGTGATTAGCTTATGGCGAGTACCTCCAAGCTTAATGTGAATCACAACTTATTGTCGCTTCACTGTTTACGCTGTGGATGCCCGCCTGCATAAACTCAGGTACATTTCATCCAACGATTGATGCTCTATTGGCCTTACATAGCTTATGACTAGACGCATTTCCGTATCTTTGGTATATACATTCATAAGAGCAATAAAAAAACCGGTTTGATGCAGAAAGGTTATTATTTGAATTGATTTAACACATTTTCTCATGCCAATACTGAATGTACGATTCCAAATCGAGTGTGAATGTGGCATTAGGAGACAACGTAACAGCTGAGCGGGTTTACAGCTTGCCCTTTGACTGCAATATCTCAGCCAAAAGAGTTACGAGGGATATGGCGACACCACCAATAACAATGTACAGCATTTCAGCAACGTCCAGAAGCGACACGACAATGTCCTTGGGCTTGGCCCGGCTGAAGGTGGGCGGCAAGTAGCGGCGGCCATATTTGTTAAGCGCGCCCATCTCCCACAGGCGCAGCAGGCTGTAATAAAATAATAATGCTTAGCTTGTAATAGAAATCAATATTTTTTTTCGGTTTTTGGGGTACGTTTTAGCGTCCATCTGTGCCCCCTGCTGAGTATTACTACTACTCGTTGCCTTATCACGGGCTAGGAAGTTAACCTCTTTCGCTTCTCTTAGCTAAGTTAGCTGATTTTGTATCACTATGGTCCGGGTATGCCTTGCCATAGGGAAGCATGTCTCAGCTTGTCCATTATCGTTTGTAGCCGGTGTGGGTTGACATCGAGGACGTGTACCAGTTATTTACCAAAATTAAAGCGCAAGCAATACTAGTAGTAGTAGTGTCCGAAGCATCAGTGAGGTCGGTCAAAGTACATAATAATAATAAGCCTACTTGTAATTGACGCCCTCTCGGAACGGCGATCCCCTTGTAAAAGCAGGTGCCCGATACACCGGCGACACAGACTTGGCGAGCTTGGAGACATGGCAGTGCTCGTGAGCGGCAAAGGCCGGGTCCATGGAACGTTCGGGGGAGAAGGCGGCCAACCAACTCCCACGGCATATCTCCCCTGACATCTCCACGTATGTGTAGTTGCCGGTGAACTTGCGAAGTACCACTTGCTTGTAAATCCTCCGAAGAACCGGGTTTTTTGAATTCTGACAAACAAACAATAATACTAACTAACCAATTGTACTAATAATATTATATTAAGGGAAAACCTAAAGGGGAAAAAACCATACGGGATAAAAACTCAGATTACACAGAAAATATTGATAATTCAGAAGTATCGTAAATGTACATCACGTGGTCGCCGAAAGATAATGATCTTGACCAGTACGATTGATTTCTTGTGAAATCTGTCGAAGGCTTTCTAAGCACCGTGCAATCGATAATTTTTAATATCTTTGGAAGATTTAGCTCTCAACGTGTAATTTAAAGACGGACTTACCGAAAAAAAATATTCATCGGAAGTTTTTTCCCAAACTAGCAACTTATAATTTGTCCCCAAGATACCTTCTAACGTACTGAACGGTTTGAACGGCTCCTTTTGGGTAAGAGCTGATAAAAGTGAAGCTGAATAATGTGGCAGAAGCACGGTGGGCAGCAGGTAAGACCCGAGAAACAGAATGCGGACAGCAACGCTCACAGGCACACACCAGCTGCCTGCAACCAAATATCCAATCAGACAACTCATTAGGTTGAGACTTGGTTTCCACGGTGCGCGTTACATCACACACGCAAATATTGTCCATGTCTTTGAAGACCAACTACCTTGGTTACTGGCACTCCAACCAACCCTTCATCACAATCAAAAAAGCTTTCACTTCATCGATCCTAACTGGTGATTGGACTGAATACCTCGAAAGAAGGTTGGTCGTGTCCTAAAATATATATGAGTCAGCTGTAAAACAAGTAGGGCCGGAATACTACGATCCGGCAACTTTTCATAGTTTAACACTCATCGTCAAACACGGGTTTTCTTTTTTCATGATTTCCAATGTTTACGTACCTTGGAGGCATATAGCTTGCAACGAGAATAAATAAGAGTGCAGCGGGGACTGGAACAGGTGCGAGTCTGAGCCTGAGATCTTACTCATGGTGAAAATAGCCAGCGAAGCTACGAGCAGCCACAGGGCAATCGTTATCCAGACTTGTTGGCTGAACGGCTTCAAAACCCTCCTCCAGTCTATTTCATACCTCTCAACCGGAAAGTACACTTGGTAGCTGAAAAAAAAAAAATTGAATAAATATGAATGCGTCGAAATTATGTTCCTAATAGGCAGAGCAGTATTACGGACTCCTGACTTCCACCGAAAATGGTTGTTGGTTCAGGCCCTGCATTTTCTGGCCATACTTCGGAGGGCATGTAAAACAGGCGGTCTCTGGCACTCCTAGTTGAGTGTAAGAGAGGCCCTTATTGCCTTAACTCCACTAGGTTGGCTTAGTAATAGAATGAAAGGTCATTATTTATTTATTTGTTTCAAAATTGTCAGCACATGACAGCGTAAATTTCTCATTGAACTTTTCAAAAGCTCCCTCTAAACATTAAAATTCTCAAATGCTCAACTTTTTTTATGGTTCTGTGCAGATTGACGTTATTTCAAAATGTTAAAGTTCTAGATGCATGGGCGATTTTTACCGCGTCAGCAATCGTCGAGATAAATTGGAGGCAATGGTTGAAGCATTAAAACCATAATTGCGACCAATTGCGATTGTACGGTAATGCCGTTACACCTGGACGATCGCAACATCATTGGAGCAAATGGATACTACAGAAGATTTGTTTACGCTGGCTTGAAGCTGATCGCACGGTTTCCCCCGACACACCACAGCGTCAGAAATTTGCTGAAGTGCGTCCAGAAATAGACCGACTTTTCGCACCAACCCATTCTCTCCTATGAATAAGTTCCCAGCATTGCGATCGTCTGTGGAAACCAGGGTTAATCAGTCTTAAAACCCCTTACCTGGAGCGTACGACGGGCGTTAGATAGTCCAGATGAGCCAACCTGTCCGGTGTGATGGTCAAGTCGGTGAGCAACACTTCAGCGCCAATGTTGAACGCGGCTGTTATGATGTGCACGGGCTTTGTGCCGAACAGCTCCACATCCCCAGTGCTGCAACGTTCAGCACATACAAGCAAAAGGTAAACAACAGTTGCGACCTTAATTTATTGTGAATTAATTGTTTTATGTTTCAATACACGTTTATTATGTTATCTGTGGCCTTAATTGGTAAGTGGAAGCACCATAGTCATATTTTATTGAATTAAATGAAAGCAAAAAATAGGTACATATATCCTAGACTTAATGTTTATCTGAACTTGCGGGCCGATTCAATTCTGTACTTTAGGAACAATATTGCACAATACTCACTGTATCATGGTGGTCGTAAAATTCATTAGTTGTTCGAGCTCTATCCAGACTTTGGCGAGAAATCCATCCATTCCACCGTTTGTTTTGGCTTCTCCCAGAGAAAAGGTCATTAGTGGCCAGTTCTAAAACAAATAAAACTGTGAATAGTGTAGACTATAGGGAAAATACAGCGGGATAGAAGGTACATTAGGTGAAGGATACATTGATCAATTTCTAAACTAAAGCTTCTGGAAATGTTGATTGCAAATGGAAACGTACAGCAGGGAATGCAGAAACGCACCAAATTGAGGAGAAGCAACAAAAGTTCTCAGATTGTAAGATTTGAAGTTATTAATATTCAATTTCATTCAATCCCAACCTCTTCTGAAATAGCAGTGATGTTGTATCCTCCGAGGTGACTTGGAGTGTTAGTGACGTGGACAGCTATGGTGTTGTTAACTGAACCGCTACTGACGTGCCACCGTCCAGACAGTGACACAGTCACAGGAAAGGAAGGAACAACCTTCAACACTTGCAGCATATCTACGATATGTCCTGGGGTGGCAACAACGGCCAGAACCGCTGCTCTAATGTTTAAACTGATGCCATCAAAGAAAGTTGTCACTGATGAATTCATGAAGAACACCCAAATTGAATTCTTGAATTGGAATGAACGAGAAATCTGCAGCAACAATACAATTGATTAGCAATGCCCACAGAATACATTATGAATAATAGAACACTTTCGTTAGAGTGCAGAACATAACGGAGGTAACAGAATACAACCACAATGGGCACCTCACAATCATTGGCCATTTTGCTGACATCCCTAATAGAGCAGTGGTCAAGGTCAAGTCCTCAGGCTTAGCAGCCGAGGAACAAACTGAATGAAGGCGCGAAGCCGAAGCCAATAATTTCGCTTCAATGTATAACGGTAGACACGATCATGGTAAAGCCTAGCTCAAGCATTTTACAATGTGTCAATGGTAAGCATGTCTCAGCTTGACAATGCTCGCTTGTAATTTGTGCCGTTTGATATCGGGTGCGTGAACCAGATTTCCAGCGGGCAAAATTCCAGCGGAAACTGAATCAATAATGTCCGAACGTTTATCTTCGGTGCTAACTAGTAACATAGTAGGTATGTTATAACAGGGTCGCATTATCACTCGGTTTTCCCTATATAACAACATTACCTGTTCCACTTCATGTTTGGTCCCATTGCTAACCATAAAAATATTAATAGACTTCCCGCATGATCCAGAATTGAACAAATCACTGCATTTAAGGGAAGAAATTGTTGAAGGATATCTGGTAATACTCCGGGCAAGTCGCCTATGCAGCTGAATGAGTAGTTCTCGCTCGACATAATTAAATTGCGATGACTTGATAATGTTAGTACAGCTGATTTTCCATTGGTCAGACAAATCCTCAATTATTTTTCCCACCAGTTCCATATCACTGAATTCAAAACCTAAACAGATCAATTTAATGTAACATAATAAAATAACTACCAGCCGCCAAAGCATTATAAAATGTTACTCTCTATCTACCAATTTCGGAATTTTGAATGCCAACCTTTTCCGGGTAACATCTACTTGTAGGGCTAACTTTAATAAGGAAAAATGTTGCATCTAGGTTGGGAAAAGTTGAAAGGGCACAAGGCCCGAATACACGTGTCTGAGTCGAAGCAAGCAATGGAAATTAATAAGCGAAAGCAATTGCAGATTGTAATGAAGAACCATTGATTCGACAGTGACGGCCTGTTTGGTTAGGTCTTTACTAGATTAATTAATTAGAATTGTATGCCCTATTGCAAGTTAATTACTACCCAATAAATTCCTCATTTTCTCTGTCCGGTATCCCTGCATAATTTGGTGTTAATAAAAAATAACAAACTGTATGATTGACGATGGCGTGAGCCGAAACCGGTTGTGTAGATTAGTTAATTTTATTACGTAAAACTGTACTAAGTGAATTTTTAACAATGAGTGACAGCAAATTTTACAAAGTTACTAAGGAGACTATTATGTTTAACTGTATGTTGCACTGCCAGGGTAATGATTAGGAATCTTTCATACTGGGAGCGTTCTAACTCTAAGGAAATAATGTACATTAAATGCATGGCTAAGTTGAAACGCAGAGGGGCCTTAGCGACAATAAATTATAAGGCCTAGCCATACTTACACATTAAACCCTCAATCTCGTCGATCCACTGACCAATGCTTCGGCAAAAACTTAGGTTTCATGCTATCTACAAAGTGCTGACGCCACATTCTTTGTAAATTAAAGATGGAGTGGTTGCTTGAAAAATACTCAACTACCAGCTTCCCATCTGAGGTTTCTGTATTTTCACAACTTCCCTTTGATTTATTGTCAATAATTTCACGCAGAAATTCGTCAGTTAGTTCTTCAATATTGTAGTGTTGCTTCATTTCGTCTATCATCTCCAATCGCCTAGCCTCTGGAATGTTCTCTGCAAGGAATTGGATAATATATAACATACCTACGAGGAATACTGGCATTGGAACCACCTTATCCATTATTACATGACATTACAAAATTACTGGTTAAACAGCTATTCTCTCGTGACTACTACTCTATTTGAAAAGTTACGGTCAACAACGAAAGTCTAAAACCTACGTTTTCCCCCTACCAGTGAAGGTAAAGTAAAATTATCCGTTTATATCGAGTTTCAAACCTTAACCTCTCGTTACATAGTCCAGTTCTCTAACAAATTGACTGTTCCGAACCATTCCATTCGTCATTAACAAAAACAAATATGGCGCGACAACATATTGATGACCTAGATCTGAGGGCTGGTAGAGGATCTTCTCCCTTAAACACAACTCTATTTCTGATGTTGTGGTCAGCAACATGCCCGCCTATCGCGTGATAGTTATGTTCCCATGAGGGCGAGTGGACCCAGGCATTCAGTTCACATCAAGCCTCAACCCTCGAGCAAAGTCAACTCTCCACCAACTGGACCATTTGGGACATTCACAGGTTTTAAGCCTACTTAAACATGGTGCACACAAAAGAAATGGCCGTACCAGCTAAATGTGATACTGATAATACAACAAAGTAATCATATTTTAGTCAAGTTACTCTAGTTGTATTCTTTTGGCATGCCCCCCCCCCCCCCACTTGGTTCACAACTTGAGAATTTATAAATGATACTTACGATTACAAAGTAAAGCTTTAGCATAGCGGGAAGGATCATGTTTTGCAGGCTGCTTATCTTTCTCGACGTTTCGTGTTGCCACTCCAGCCATCTCATTCAACCTACTCATTAGACTGATTACATATTTATCCCCAGCCAGATGGCATTTAATGCACAGAACAAGCACGTCATGACTTTTGTGGCTCTTGTCATTCAGCGGAAAGTGTTTCCAAAAATAGAAAAAAAAAATAGGATAATGGAATAGTTGTTACAGTACGTCAGCTCGTCGTTACGCTCAGGTCTAAGGGAAGAGGACTTTTCGCCAAGAGCAAATCCGCCACTGAGATATCTATGCAACAGTGAGTATTTAAGTGTTATACTCCTCTATTCGCGGCTACTAGGTCAAACTACAAAAATGTTATATGTGAAGAAGATAATAATCATAACCACAATCCAATTCCATTCCAACAATGAAAAGTGAAAATAAAATGTACCTATAAAATCTAGGTACAACATTATGCTTGAGCAAATGTTGCTTGGCGCCGCAAACGACACACTGATCGCGTTTCCTCTCTTTGTCGTAAAGGTGTTCGTCTTCACCAGGCTTCACCTTGGGCTCAAACAGAAGTCGAATAGTGTACGGGTCTTCGGCGATTAATTCTGCTTTTCCTTGCCTTAGGTACCAGACAGCTTTCCTAGCGAATATAAATTACGAAAAATTACGAATATAGAACGGTCTTCTTATTTTAACATAGTATCAAAAGATTAAAAAAATACGTTATTTAGGGAGGGGGTAAAGACCCACTCGGGGCTGCGCTGTGCGGCTAGTTTTGGTGAGTTTATTGTTATGGCAGCACCCAATACCAGTATTTCCACCAGTCTTAACTAAGCCAACCGCCTAGGCATGCAGTCTTAGTTTTAGGCATCGTCAGAATTAGAGGGGGGGGGGGGGGGGAAATGCGTATACATAATTAAATAAAATTAAATAAAATCCTAACGTTAGATAACTGGCAGTTATCAGGTCAATGTTAAGAGTGTTAGTATGTGTTAGGGGTGTGGAGTATTAGGGGGTGGGGAATGCTATTTCTAATTCCTATAGACTTCAAAGAACTCACTGACAGAATACGGACAAATGTTTAACAATTCTTTTTTAAGCATTTTGTAGAACAACTTATTGTCCTCAATATCCCTTATTCTGGGTGGTAAAACGTTAAAAAGCCTGGTCCCCATGACTTCGGGAGATTTATGGGTTAAGGTAAGCCTACATGATTCTCTGTTTATACGATTAAGATTTCTAGTGTTGTGGGCATGTATGTCCCGTGACCTAATGAGGTTGGGATTTGACCTGGCAAATTTCGCTACCTCCAATATGTAAAGAGCCGGGAGGGTCAGGATTCCAGAGCTCCGAAACAGCGGTCTGCAGGAAACAGACTGGTCCCTAACACCAGCCATGGTCCTAGCGGCCCTTTTTTGTATGAGAAAAGCCCTGGCGGCGTCAACCGAGTTGCCCCAGCATATTACTCCATATCTTAGGTGCGACTCGAAGAGGCCATAATAGACCAATTTCAAAACAGCAGTACTGACCAGGAAGGATAGGCTCCACAAGAGGAAAGCGCAAGAGGTGAGCTTTGCGCAAAGGTTGTTAACATGAGGTTCCCAGTTGAGAGCCGGATCCATAGTAACTCCCAGGAGTCCTACTTTGTCCCCTAGCCGGACCACGCTACCACCCATTTGCAACTGCGGATCTATATCCATGGGCTTATGAAGTGTTTTGAATACAAAATTGGTTTTACCCATATTAAGAATCAGTTTGTTGGCAGCTAGCCAGTCGCTTGCCACCCTAAGCGCTCCATTACAGGCAGCCTCTATTTCTGTTGCTGATTTGGCACTTAACACGAAATAGTTGTCGTCAGCAAAAAGGCCTTCAGATGGTCGACCAGGGGCCATGCTCATGCATTTGACGTAATTGTTTATATTAATGATAAATAATGTAGGGCCAAGGACACTTCCCTGAGGAACTCCAGTTTCAACATCCCTCCATCCCGATTTTTCGCCAACATCAACCCTTTGCTTCCTACCGAATAGGTAGCTACGGAACCAGTCTCCAGCGACCCTACGAATCCCATAGTGATTCAGTTTCCCTAGGAGTACCTCATGATCTAGGGTGTCAAAAGCTCTGCTGAGATCGCAGAAGACGCCAGCCGAAAGCTCACCCGATTCTAGGTGCCTACTGATGTCTTGGTACAATTTGACAATGGCGTCTGAGGTAGACCTACCCTTACGGAATCCAAATTGGCTCATAGAAAGTAATTCATGGTCTCTTAGAAAATCAAGCAATTGAATATTAACAATCTTTTCAATTATTTTTGAAAATGTAGGCAATAGGTTAATTGGCCTGTAACTAGATGGGTCGGCTATTGGGCCTTTCTTATAAGCAGGTACAACAATTGCTTGCTTCAGACATTCTGGAAAAATACCTGTACTGAGTGATAGGTTAATCATTTCTACCAGCTTCGGTAACAAGGGCTTGTAAGCTGATTTCAGGACCTTTGACGGGAGACCATCCCACCCTGAAGATGTGGTGGTTTTAAGAGATAGAATAATGCCCTCCACATCATAATCAGTCGCTCAAACCTAACCTACCATGACAAAAATGTCTCATCGGCCTACAAAAGACCAAAAACTTCTATTTTTGGTCAGTCGCGATAGTTCAAAGCGGTCATAAACGGAGTTTAACCAATAGGTTAAATACTTACGATTTCCTCGTGCTGCAAAGTAAAGTACCGTCAGGTGCCTTCATCAAGCAATTGTCATAAAGTTTTGATTTTCGAGTGGAAAACTTCAGTTTTCGCTCTTCAGTGACATCACTCACTTTAGCTTTACTCTTGCTGGTTTTTATACCGTTTTTACTGGTAACCTTAAAAGGAAGATTACAGAGTTCTACCAAGCCTGCTTCGATGTCTCTCCAATGTGGATTACGTGCCCATAATCTCATACTACTAAATCCAGCCCATTTTTTAAAAATTTCGACCGCAGCAAAGGCATCCATAGCAGCATAGTTAGCTTGGGCGTCGGTGAGGCAAGCAACTTCCCAATTGCTGCATCGCACCTTAAAACTTTTGTTTAGCGTAATGCCCAAAATGTCATGGGCTAGCTTTGCAAGACCGCTGCTGGTGGGATACAAAAACCGGAGATCTAATGTATTTGTCACATTGACACCATAGTCTAAGAACAAATACTTAGCATCATTTTCAGGCGTTACTCCTACTTTAACAATTTGAGGATCTTCCAGAAGCTTCTTCAGATTTTTCGGAATAGTTTTCAAATTATTTAGACGAAATAAGACACACGTGCCTCTGGGGCTGCACAACTGAAGCAAAGCAACAGGCTGTCTTGATTTGCCCTTAGTAATCCATTCCGCGTCAAAGCCTACAATTTTGTATCGGGAGCAATCATTCATAAGCTTTTGACAAATAGTAGACACTTGGCTCTGATTCTCAACAATATATATGGAAAGAAGGCATCGTCTTTGAAATTTATATGACAATATTGCACTAAAAACAAATAACAGCGAAAGACTAATCAAAACTAAGAAATCTTCAAACATGTGCTCCATTGCTTATTCAGTTTCAGTTATTAATATTATATTTATATTATTATTCCATTATTTGCTTAAAAAGTAAAAACAAAGACACGAGAGGCAAACAAAAAAGGATGTCACTGTCACTCCATAGTTCATCTCCATGTAATAATCTTCATCTTGTAATAATAAGTGTAAGACCATGTTAAAATCTGTTAAAATTTAAAATACTTAAATTATCCAATATGGCCGACCTCAGTTCCCTTGAGTCTTGACCGGGATGACAACTCCGCCATTTTCATGAAAATGGCGCGAATTCAGTCCGCCATTGCATTGGTGGCCTAAATTCAAATTTATTATGTGAGGTCCTATACTTTTTTGGCGATATTACATTGAAAATAATTAGTTTGACGCTTATTTGGTGCAAGCTATCAAAAATATTACTAACTTTGTTTGTCGTGCATAAAATATAAATCTTCTAAGACTAGTATTTTGCTTGAAATGGCAATAGGAAAAATTCTTTAATATTGATACTACCCCTAGATAAACGCTGAGTTTTCATTTATAATTGCTTTTTCCTGGCTTAGTTTGGGTTCCATAATAGAACTGGCCTTCAGGCGTACGCAGAAATAAAAGCACGGACACATTAAAACATCGTAGGCAAGAAAAAAAAATGATGCAAAGGACTTGTTCACACCTTACAACACCGAATAGTACCTACTCTACCTTAACATCAAATTAATTTTGTTCTATTGCCGTCCGTCCGTTACTCGATCGACACCATACGTGGAGTCTTATAGTAATTGTAGCTACCCAAATGGTAGTTGCTCGCCTATTCCGATGACGACAATAATAATGATTGCACAATAAACCATTTTTTTCTATAGGGGGATTCACTCTGTTGATAGAAAGTAGAAATAGAGTTTTTCTACGGTAGAAATAATGCCATAAGGACATGTGTTAATCGTGTCTTTCTACGGCTTTCTACTACTTGGGGAATCAAAAACAAAGCAAATGGTCGACCATATTTGTTGTTTTTATTGCTCATATTTAATTATTTAATTTTAAAAATGAGTTGTACAAGACAAATAAACGACAAAAAACAGAAGGAAACATGTAGCAAGAGGTGGACTGCGGAAGCTGTTATTAAGTTCCTCGAGATATTAATAGCCAAAGTACGAGAAACTTAATTTGGAGGTAAGTTGCTTGTGTTTATATCAAAATTAAATATGCTGCTTACGTTATTTGCTGTTGATACCCATCTGAAAATCGCCAAAACATGCTAGGAATTAGGATTACAATTGATTGTTATTAACACGTAAGTTTTACGCTTAAAAAAGCCGCAGACACAACTACTTCGTTCCTTTGAAGTACGTAGGTACTGTACTTATGCCTTATGGCCTGTGTTTTTTTGCATTTGTTCGGGTATTTAGGTAAATTATTCCTTAGGGCTATTCTGCAGGAAATTTGGAGTTACTGTAGCCTACATTGGAATACGGCGTTCAGTAATTTTGCTACGAATAATAATATTGGTGTGGTGCATGGATTCTACATTATTGAATGCAGTTAGGTCTACACATCTCCGGTTTTTCTTTCTGTTTCAGAAACCAACCGCCCAGACAACAACAAAAAGAATGACGCCAACGGCCCAATCAGAAACGAGAGCGCCTGCGCACTGAACCATTCCTGCACGAAAGCACCAGTCAGTCACTCAGTCAGTCAATTGCTACGATACCTCCGCGATACAACCTTAGAAGTATAGGTGTACGTAACACCACTGAAGATGTCGTAAGCAGTTGTTGACGAAACGTTTGGAAGCCTACTTTGAAATCGACCAAGGCCTATTAGCCCGGATTCTTCTGTCCCCTTATTAGACTCCAACCGTGAAAGCCTTCGTTATTATATTGAATTCAAAATGTGTCGTTCGATACAATTTAAGTCTTAATTTATTATTCTACTGTCAAATCAATAAAACATTGAACCATATTTCCTTTGTATATAGGCCTTAATACATTAGTTATTTATATGAATTTATACGTATTTTATACGTATTTATACGAATTGTTATTGCTGCTGGCGTAAGTCAATCATTGAAAGAGAACGAACGGTCTAGCTATAAAATACTTATAATTGACAGAGGCTGCATCATAGCTTTAAAACTGTTTCCATGAGCGCCATCCTTTTTTCTGGTACCGGCTGTATTATCTTGTACATCTAGCGCTTTGATGGCATAATTTTGTTTGCGTGAGTAGGAACTCTCCACAACCGTCTAAGTAGCCAATACAATAATGAGGCAGCTCGTGAATTTTTGCATTGACGATTTCTCTTCTTTCCTCTTCAATTGGCCAATGCAAAACTCTCATGAAAATGTTAAACCGCACATTTCGTCGTGGACTCGTGGCTCGGAAGCACGTTGGTCCACCACTCCTTAGATTTAGGGACAGACCCAATGCAAAAGCGTACGCTATAGGCCTACCGTAATGACATGACCACAGAAATATCGTCGATGGCTTAACTTAGTATTTCTTCCTCCTCTTCAAAATTCTCGCACATCATTGCATTGCATTTTACCGCGAGGAAGTTGATGGCTTTCAACGTATTTCCTAATTCAGGCATAGGTAGGTAGGTAATGAAAAATAAGTTTAAACTTAAAGTGAAAAAAACACTGCTAAAATCAAAAACAAATTACACGGCTAAAAACAAAAACAAAAACAAACTGACAAAAAGACAAGAACGTAGCGCCCACACCTGTTGGTAGTTCCTTGTAGTATACAATTTCAATTTTTACCTCACAGAATGCGCCTTAAAAACTTTCTCTATTTCTACCGTTGACGGAGGTATCTTCACTCTGAGCTTTTTTTCGATTTTTCTATTCCCTTTTCTATCAACAGAGTGAATCCCCCTTATATAAACTAATATTTAAAATATGGTAAATTCTAATAAGCAACAATGCTTTATAAGATGGCGTAGGCCACCAATGCAATGGCGGCGACCAGCAGAATGATTTTGATCTTAAAACTTATTCCGCTTATTTTTAGCATACGATATTAATAAAAAGTTTCCTATCCAGTATTTTATATAAATCCGTGGTCTTGACAGAAACGAGAGGCGCTGTCTGTTTCCCGCCAGTATTCAAATTATACAACTTTTCTTAAAATCTAGTTTTAAGTGCAAATATTGCCATTAAATGCAGTCTCACATAAATTCAGCTCTTCCATCATCTTAACTCATAATTGCAAAGTGATGTTCCATATTTAACGCTGACTATGTAAAAATTCAATATTTTCATACATTAGTGTATGGTAAGTAACACTGGTGAATAAAATATGTGTAATGTAATTTAGTAGACCACGAAAATGTTCTATATGACGTCTTGACTCGTAATGCTTAACTTTTTCCGCTCCTTATCCCCTACGAGGGTATGTGGTACGGCATTGGCGCTTCTACGGCCCCCTCTAAGTGAGGGTGCGTGAATGACTACATCTGCCTGGATTTTACTCGGCAGCGTCATCTTCGGTCCTCCGCTTCTCCTATTTCCTGTTACCACAATCACCTCAACCTTTGGTCCTTTCCAGGGGATAAGACAAGTCTCGCCCATAGACATAGTAAAACTAGTTTTATTAGCTCCATGGTCTCGCCTCACCTTTTAACATGCCGATTTCAGAACAGGCGTTTTCCCCTGAGGCTTACCGTAAGAAATAGTAGCCATAATTTAATATGTGAAATTGAAAAATAGTCGGCTTATTAAATTTCTTTAAAAAAAAATAGACATTTTTAATTTAAATCCTTTTATTTTTATAACTTTCCAATGTGACATACTCTCACCGCCAGAACATTAGGTACCCCTGCAGCCTGATCGAGGCGATTATAATACCGGTATTTATTTAATCCCCTGGTATTAAAAATGCAAACAAGATAATTTTATAATGGAAAGTGCTATTCAAAATTTGTTTGTTCACAGTTATAATCCTAGGGTATTTATTTAAACCCGGTATTATAATCGCCTCGATCAGGCTGCTGGTTTTCCATCAGATGGCAAGCAATATCCCTTCCTATTCAACAGACGTACGACTGTCCACTGAAAGGCAGGCAGGTAGGCTGCAAGCAGTCCTCAGAAACACACACATTAATATTGCATAGGAATATTGCAATTCCTATTTCACTAAAATATGAATGTGTAAGTAATTTATGGGAAGACTCATGAACCACAACAAATTTCAGCTGTCACTGAGTATGGTTAGAAATTGTCTTCATCAGGTGCCGTCTGATTTGCGCCGAACCAGCTCCTCTATGTCGTCAGTCGTCAGCACTGCAATACCAATCTGGCTCAATTTTTTAATTACAATTAGTCTACATAAACCTTGATACACAACGATACAAATCAATGAAGCATCCCAACAATCAATAACTTTACCGACACTCTCAAACCCAAACTAGGTATAACAAACTGTTTTAGACGGTCCCTGAGCAACCTCGTTCTCCAGCGCGATCTTAATAGCAGTTTGCAAAATTGAGAGATACTAGTGATATAGCCTGTACCGGCAGATGTCAACCGTTCTCAGTGAGGCTGACTGAGTTGTAAATGTACTTCACTACTTCACTATGTTCTGGAACATCATTTTCGCGAAGTCGCATGTCCAAGGCGCCCATTCCACCGACCGGCTAGGGCTATTTACAAAAACGGTGACGTGGTAGCAGACATTCAAGACTTAGTTTGCTTTTCCACCGATCTCGTATTGCAGAATGCAAATGACATTGACGGAAATTAGAATTTTTCTTTTTATAGAAATCTATTAAAATGTTTGTACTTAACATATCCCATGACGCCATTTTTTAATTTTAGTTTGTTTGTTTAAGATTTTGCTGTATGATCATTGATCAATTTTAACTATGTCATAGAGGAAAATAAACATTTCCATGAATTCTGCAATGCGAGGTCGGTGGAAACCCCGCCTAAGTCTTGAATGTCTGCTACCACGTCACTGTTTTTGTAAATAGCCCTAGCCGGTCGGTGGAATGGGCGCCTAAGGAATAACATTGGCACACAGCCTTTAATTACTCTATTTTCCCCATTTAAAAAAAAAAACAATGTTTCTCAAAATGTTTAGAACAAACAAAAACTCTGTTATTGCTGAAACTTTGCAGTGGGAGATCTGCCATGGTCATAGAATTAAAGCTTATTCGGTGATTCCATCAGTCCTGGTAGAATTGAAACATCCCATTATTATATCACAATGATATAGAGTTGTAGCCAGGGACGGATCCAGCCCATTTTTTTTTGGGGGGGTAGCTGAGGGCCAAAATAGGAAAAACTTATGTAGGATCGACTAAATTAGAGCGTAATAACTTAATTTACAATAGATTTACCAAATTTGGGGGGGGGGGCAGCTACCCCCCTACCCCCCCCCCCCTATATCCGTCCTTGGTTGTAGCCGGCATGATGGAAAAGGTAAAAAACAATTTGTAAAATGGAACAAGTCAAGGAAGAAGGCTAAGGCAAAATTATTATTAAACTGTACCTACTCACACTAGATGCGACGAGATTTAGTGTCAGTAACTTAGTTCTTTCCTAATTCTAAACAGTAATATTAAATTAAATCTGTACCGTGTTATTCCAACAAAAACAAAGTAAAAGAACCGGTCCGAGTTTACTCGAACATGCTTTCCAATTTATCAAGTAGTAGCTAGAGAAAATGAGTAATTTCATAGTAAATAATTTTCCTATGGTTAAATTTGAGGCATCTCGGGGGGAGGGGAGGGGGGTTTCCACCTGACGTCACTGGAGGTGAGGTCAATTCTAGATAGGTCAGACCACAGAATACTGTAATAAACAACCAACACATTACCACACAGTAGTAATGGCACGCAATGCATTTGACCCTGAATTTTCGATCATTTTTTCAAAAAAATTTTTTTTCCACAAAACCAGAAAGTTTTTTGCGAAAGCAACCTGTCCGGTTTTGTTACTCAATTTAACACCTAAAACGTGCCTGAAGGTAGAAATCAGGAGAAATTTAGCAGATAAATTATTTTTTAGTCATTTTTCATGAAAATTGAGTTATTTTTATTTTTTTACCCCCAGAAGCAAACTATCAAGGGGCAAGCGACCCCCTGCATTTTGTTAACATTAATAACGTCTACAATATATGTGAATTTAAAAGAAATCGCTGGAGCCTCCCCCCCCCCCTCCACCCGAAATCATTTTTTATATATAAACCTGTATTGTTTGAAGAATTCTTCCATTTAATTCAATAATCCTTTTTTTTTTTTTTTTCAAAAAAGATAAATCGCATACAAACAATTTAATGAATGTATCCGATTGACCTTTTCAGTCGCCTCTGTAGGTTAGTACCCGTGATGAGTACGACACGTCTCCGATTGCATGGCGTGTAAAGACTCGCACTAGTGCAAGCACGTTACCACCTGGCCATCGAAGTCGACTTACTTACTTCGTAAATATTTATTCTATGGTTACTTACTTCTCCTTACTACATAATAATAATTATGGGTCAGGCGATGCTGGCTGCCAGATGTCTCAGTGATGTCCTCCTTGCTGTCAGTGCTGTCAATCCTTCGCGTACACAGGATCTCTCAGTGAGGTCTGACATCATTGCGTTAAACCTTCAGGACTTGAGGACGATGTGCTCAAGCGCCCGGATTTTAGGTACCTAGTATAGGCTATATTCGTAAGTTAATTTTAACGACAGTTTCAACTTAATTTGCAACTTAAATTTGCGCCCAATATGTAATATCACTAAACATTTTTGTTTTTGAATGTTTTTATTTAAGCCTATTCACTGCATTTTATAAAGAATTGGCCTAAATAAATTAATAATAAATTATAAAAATAATATTTCTCCGCGCCCCACCCGGAGCCCCACGCTGGGACCCGCTGGGTTACCGTATCTTAATACCCGGCACCGTCCACATTATTTTAATATTTTGTAAGTCATTGTGGATGGTGTGTATAGTGAGAACACTATGCTATTTGCTGGAGATCTAGAACTTGCAGACTACAGCAATAACTTGTCAAAGTAAACCATTAATTTCAACACTTCAACGACCCCAACGACCGTGTACGGTGTCACATACTCACATGTGATAAAGATGGCCAAAAAACCGGCCAGAATCAAGAATGCGCCAACACTGGCTGATCTGACGGAAGTTGGAAAGTGTGCATACGACTGTTGAGAGGCTAATAGAATGGAATAGAATATTTCTGTATTGAGTCATTAACATGAAACAATAGGCGTTCTAAAAACTAAGACACAATAACAATAAATAAATTAAACCAAAAAATAGCCTAAGCAATATATTGTACAAATTGTTGGTATATAGTGGTTTTAGTAATATCTGCAGCACAGAAAATCATGAGAAGAAGACCGGCTGCCTAGTTCCACATACAAGCATTGGTCTACATGAGGTGCCTCTTTAGTTTACTTCTAAAAGTAGTCATGGATTCCACCAGCAGTCTTAAGTAAGTAAGTAAGTATCCAGCACCTGCATAGGCTGGTTTATCCTCATACTGGTTCTATGATGTTTAGGGGTCACAAGGTCAGTGGCGGCCCAACAGTTTCTACAGCCCCTCCAGGCCCCCCCCCCACTTTTGAGAAATTTGATATTTTGTTAAATTGAAAAATTATTGTAATTCAAAAACGTCCGACACAACTGGTAACAAGTTACTTACTTCCATTACGGTATGCCTAATCCCCTTTGGCGTAAATATGGCAACCCCCCAGGATTTTTGGTGTTGGGGCGAAAGGCATAGTATCCACAATAACGAAAGGGAAATTATTTCTTAGTATGCTTATTTCACATGAAAGACATCATGAAAAGAATCAACATATTGACTAATTACTTTCACAAAAATAAATTGCTCAAAATTCTTAAAACCCCAATACTTCAGTATGTATTTTTTCAAACCTTTTCTCTGGGGGAGACCCCAGGGCTCCCCCAGGGCCCAGAGGCTTATTCATCGGTAAAATCTCAATTGTGCTGCTTGCAAAATCCGAAAACCTCACTAATTCAATAGGCCTATTTCTCAATTTTTTATTTATTAGTTTCGTTTCTCCGGGGGAAACCCCCGGCCCCCTTTCTCCAAGTTATAATATGCGTAAACAGTAGCGTAAATAACTTTTGCTGCGCCCCCCCCCCCCCCCCCGCAAGACCTTTGGTGCGCCCTACATTGTCATATTATTTCATCTTTGCAATGAGTGATTGCCAATAGTGGAATGCATGGCCGTAGCCACGACTTTTTTCGGGGGTGGCTGTGATCCTAATAGTGTATTCTTAAGAGGTTATGGTGTTACTCGCTAGCTACTTATGATAGCATAGGTACATAAAGTGCTAATTTAGTGGGGACACAGCCAGACAAAATTTGGTAGATATGTGGACTAAACTGTTATGTTACCATTACGACGCCAAAGATTTTATAGAAACAATATTGCACGTAATCCAAAGAGGAGGGCCCGGGAGTCTCTCCCGGGGAATAAAAATGAAAATATTCTGCGGGGGTGTTATTTACGCCACTGTAGAGTAAAACCTCACTAATGTGGGCCTATTTATCAATTTTATTTCTCCGGGGGAGGCCCACGGGCCCCCCTTTTCCAGGGTTAACATGCGCACGCCCTTTGGGCCTATTTATCAACTTTTTCTCCGGGGAAAACCTCCGGGCCCCCCTTTCTCTGCGCCTGGTACTGCCATTCAGAACAGCTAGGTTCAGCAATTTGGCCGTCATGCATTATAAAGAATGAGATGACAAGGTCGCTGGGCAGGTCAGAACTTGTAAAAACTTTTAGTCGAATAAAAACGATTTTTTTTTAATTTTTAAAATTTCGAAAAAAGTTTACATTTTAATTTTTTGTTTTACTGAACTTGAATAGTTTAGTGTATAATGTAATATTTCATACACATTAAAAAAGAACCAGTCCGAGTTTACTCGAACATGCATTCCAATTTATAAATTAGTTCATAGACATAATGTGTTTATAATTTCATAGCAAATAATTTCCGTATGGCTAAATTTCAGCAGATCCCTCGCGGGGGGGGGGGGGGGTCCACCTCAATGCATTAAAAAACTCAATACAAAATGAAAGTCCTTATGGCAGTGGCGGCTCGCCTCACCTAATTTTCCAACTAATTCGACTGAAAAACTGGAAGATTTTGAATTATACGATATGTAGGCTAATCAAATTCTAGAAGAGACAATCAAAACTTAAAAAATAGCGCGAAAAAGAACCATGAGCTGAACTAGCGTCAAAAATTCACAACAACTAGCTACTCGTATAACGATGTAGCGGCACCATTGCCGACTGCCTCTCCATTGCTAGAAGACAGGCACGAATTCGTGTTGTAAAAACCTCACACAGCGTGAAGATACATACTCAAAACATTCGCTGCACCCAGCTCAATGATGAGCCGATGAGCCACCCGCCAGACCCTGCTTCTATATGCGATATCTCAGGAATGGTGGCCCTTAGAAAAAAATGATATGAACCTTTCTTATAGAGAATTTAAAGATCTACAACGTTGGTCAGCAAAGTTTTCTGATAAAACTTACCATTTCCGAGAAAAACAAAAAAAAAATGAAATTTTTGGGAAGTCTCCTCAAACTTTTATTTTTGTAGGCTGTGCCTCACTAATTTATGTCCCCACGAGCCACCAATGCCTTAAAGGTTAGACCCATATATTTTAGTATTTTGTGGTTTGTCCTATAGGGCAGAGCATATATATAAGAAACATACTTTCGTAGGTTATTTATTTTACTGTAATAGAAATAATAGAATAGGTAAAGGTTTATCATGATAATCATACGACAGTAATAAATTCGTAGGTACGACACATGTACCCGCTAGTGCTAGTCGTACGTTAGTTGAATATAATGTTGACTTTCCTTCGCAACGCGACCGTTTATTACATGCTGCTGCTGGTGGTTTTATTACACAAAGTTTGTTGGCTGTCGCTCATACTGAGACTGTGGGGAAGGGGTGTTTGCAGAAGGGTGACTCGTGGTTCAAAGAGTTAATGATCACGACAACGGTGTGTATCCGATATTCTACCCCTGGGGCGCTTTGCCCTCTGACAAATTGTCAATCAAGAATTGAGCAATGGATGTCACTGAAACCGAAATTAGAGAATCAAAAAACATTTCTACAAAGCGGGATTCGAACCCACGACCTATACCTTGCCGGGTCATCGAGTTACCAATATTCTGTTAGTGTAGTGTGAATCGTGAGTTCAAATCCCGCCAAGTCCTGATTTTTCTTGATACTGTAATTTCAATCATAAACTATGAGGTTGCCTCTTCAACCTAAGTCAATTTAAAAAGAGTACATTATATAGCCTATGCCATTTAATAGCTTACTACAAATAAAAACTGATAATTTGACATCACTGAAAATTAATATACTCCACCAACAACAGCGCCGACAAGAGTTCGTTAACAGCTAATGTATAGCATATACTGTATTTCACTGATTACTCTAGTTGAGGTGTAGGACGTCGCAGCAGGTTAGATCCATCAGTTAAACCTTGTTAACCTCACCATTGAATGTTCAATATTTTCCACATCATCATCATCATCATCATCATCATCATCAGGCCAGCACAGAGAGATCTATATTAGGCTGAGGGGTCGAAAACGAATAAACTAAGTGTATCGAAAGCGAAGGGATAGTTGATGAGCGCACTTTTGCAAATATAAGGCATCCATTCCAAAAAAGTGAACAATGTCAAATACTTAGGGTCCACCCTTAAAATGGGAGGTGCGCATTAGAATCTCGACAGGCTAGCTGAAGTGGCGGGACATGAGTGATAAATATTTCCAAAAAACAAAAAGGGCGAATTTACAAGCAAGTTGTTTGGCCAAGTATGCTACACGGCTCAGAGTGCTGGGCCTTGATAAACAAAAGACTGCATGTGACCAAGATACGGATGCTGCGACGGTCTCTTGGCTGCACAATGGACGATAGACGCCGGAATGACAAAATAAGAGCAGAAATGAAGACAGCTAGCACAGTCGATACAGCGAGAGAACGACGACTGTCATGGCAGGGCCACGTCGATAAATACATACATATCTTCAAGAAACAAATACAAAATAATACTAAGCAGTTCGAAGTTAGGCCCAACAACAAAACAAAAAAGTTGAAACCATGGATAACAACTGAAATCGTTGAAGCAATACGACATCGTGATAAATTGCATAAAAATAGTAAGAAACGACCCCATGACCTCATATTAAAATCTCATGCTAAATCATTCTCGGCCCAAGTTAAAACGCAAATTAAAATAATAAAGTCCACATATTACCAAAACAAATTACACGATGCAGGACATAATTTGAGAAAAAAATGGGAAATAGTAAATGAAATAACTGGAGGTACGAAGAAACAAAACATTAAAGAAACTAACATCTCTTCCAAAGCATTTAACGAATACTTTTTAAAAGTAGGCGCGAACCTTGCCCGTGAAATACCCCATGACCCAGCAAGTCTGAACATTCGCCTAGCAGCAATCCCATTTAATCCATATACACTGTTCCTAACCCCTACAACCCCACAAGAAATAAGTACAATAATATCGAATTTAAAAAATTATTCTGCCCCCGGTCATGACAATATTACAAACTATACCCTTAAGTCCGTCAAACCCCATATAGCGGAACCGTTAACTCATGCCATCAATGCATCTTTGTCGACCTGTACGTTTCCCGATAGCCTAAAGCTAGCAATAGTCACTCCAATATTCAAGGACAATAGCCCAGATGACCCTGCAAACTATAGGCCAATATCAGTACTACCTGCTATCAGTAAAATCTATGAAAAAGTCCTATATACCAGACTAAGCGATTTTGCCGAAAAACATAAGCTTATTTCTTCCCAGCAATTTGGATTCCAAAAAAACAAGGGAACAACGGAAGCAATATGTGACCTAATAAATGAATTAAGTGATATTTCTAACAAGAAACAATACAGTCTTTGCATCCTAAATGACTTAAAAAAAGGTTTTGACACTATTTCCCACAGTATACTACTTAAAAAAATGGAGAAACTAGGGCTCAGAGGGCAAGTCCACACTTTGCTAACCAGTTACCTGACTAATCGAAAACAAAAAACAAAAACGTTACCTAGTTCTGACAAATGCATTTGTTTTAGCGATGAAGATACCGTTACGTGTGGCATACCCCAAGGCACGGTACTTGGACCATTTTGCTTCAATTTAATCTTAAATGATTTATTAACCTTAAAACTAAGTAGCAAAATAAATGCATTTGCGGATGATACGATACTAATATGCAGAGGCTCCACAAGAGCCGAGCTATATGAGTCTGCAAACAATGATCTGAAAATTGTAAAATCATGGATGAATGACAATTTACTTACTCTAAACTTAAAAAAAACGTATTATATAGAGTTCACTAATTCACAAACCAACATACAAACTGACAACTACCGAATTGAGGGAATCCAAAGAGTAGATAGCGCAAAATATCTTGGTTTGATAATAGACAAAAAACTAAACTGGCAGGAACAAATTAATACCCTTATATTGAAACTTAGAAAATCTATTTACAAATTCGTCCAAGTTAGGAATATAGTTGATGAACACTTACTGAGAGCCATATACTTTGCTTTAATACAGTCACACTTACAATATGGGATTATAGCATGGGGGGCTTCATATAAAAATGAACTTGAACGGCTAATTAAAATTCAAAAGAAAATCCTTAAAATTATGTACAAAAAGCCTAAATTATTCCCCACTGAAGAGCTTTTTCATATTGCCAAAGTCCCAACCATCAATAAAATATTTACCAAACAATCTCTAATACAGTTATACAAAAATAAGCTTTTAGGCCTGCATCCCGAAGTCTCCCACGAACATGGCACAAGATATAAAGAGAGAAAACCCCTACTGCACGAAAAACCAAGAACAAGTAAAACTAAAAATACAGCGCAATACAAGGCACTCTCTATCTATAATGATCTGCCCAGAAACTTGAAGGATGGTAAAAGCCTACGAGTATTTATAACCAAAGCTTCCCAGCACTTGAATCTCTTTTAAGAATATGTAATTTTCAACTCCCCCCCCCCTCCCCTTCCAATAAGATTCCATTCATTCATTTACTTATTTCAATTCTTTTCAATATTAAACTAATCAGCATCAAGGACAATTTTATTGAGTGCACTGTGAACTTTTAGAAAATAAGCAACTAACCTAACCTAACGTAATCTTTAATTAACTTTATTTTTAAGCTTGACTAACATCCCTTTAACTAGCCACGCACGGCCTTGGCCTGTGGCAATACCTATGTATCACTATGTAATGTTTATGGGACTGAATAAATATAATAATAATAATAATAATAATAAAAGACTTAATCAAGCGAGTAAAACAGATCGAAGCTGAGGGAAGAAAAAGACGAGGACGGGCTGGGCTAACAGTAGAAGCGAAAGTCCGTCAAGACCTCAGAATTGCAGGAGCAACTGCAGCCGAAGCACAGAACCGCAAGGAATGGAAAAGAACCTGCCGTATCGCTGACCCCACCTTGGGACAAAAGCGAGGAAAAATTAAAGAAAGAGGACTAGGCCTACCCCATAACATAAATGGTGTTATGGGGCCAAATAGAGCGGGGTTGCAGAGACTCGTCCCTCCAACAGGTGCTAGTTCCCACGACCTACGACGTCTCGCGTAATAACATACTATAATGTTATCCATAATGAGGGCAAGTATTGCATTATGAACGCTCGTAATGACTCCTGTCCGTGCTAGCTTTGTGCGCTTATACAACAAAAACCATGGGGAATTCCTTTCATTTTCCTTTCTTCAAATTTTGATTTGTATACATATACCTCGCTCTCGACCGCATCTATCAAATACTACTCATTTCTGTCACGTCGTTGCACATAGCTGGCATCTGCTGACTTGAAAGGGCATCGGAAAGCCATTGGAGACCTACAAGCCAAACTTCGCAGGAAATAGAAATATCAATGGTATGCCGTGCCACTCTATTCCTACCTATAGGGGTCTTCACAGTGTTCGTGCTATCGAGTTATACCTAGTTAAGTGTGTTATATCAAGTTAAGTTAACACACCAATAACCCGATAACCAAGCTAAACAGCGTGCTATCATAAACGCACTTCCAAGTTGGTTAAGTGTGTTATTTAACTTGCGCTGAGATCGATAGCTCAGGTTTGACCACCGCCATCTTTGTTTTTGTTTATTTATTTAAAACACGCGTTTAAAATTTTGTAGTATTTAAATTTATTTGTATAATCTACTATCACAAGCAATTACCGTAAATACTTACGATTACAATAACCAAAATGAAAAAAAAAATGTAAACAAATGTGGCACTAGAGTAGAGTTCTGCCACTTTCTTTTAAACCGTGCCACGAACGTTTGACTACTACCACGTTGTTTACCCAGTTAAATATAACTTGATAACTCACTCCCGAGGTACGCTCACGATTGTGTGTTAACTTGGATAGCACATTTAACTCGATAACTCGATAACACCAACACTGTGAAGACCCCTAATGTTTCGCCAGATAACACAACTGTGGCCAAACGGGGCCAGAGACGCCCAGCACATACCATATCATATCGAAATGTATACCAACATTTATAGCTTTACTATTGAAAGTTTAGTAGACTGTGTTCAGCCCCTACAATGTTGGGTAGACTACTGCTGGCGATAAAATGCACGAATAAGTTACCTAGCCTATAGCAATTTATACGAGAATACATTCATAAAAGCCGTTATAGCAAAGCTAAAATCTTTAATCTATCATCTAGCAGTCGTTGGTTTCACATAGATCAACCGGTTGTGCGGTGATAATAGTAATCGCTGACTATCATGCTATTGGTAAATTCTAAAAAATTCACCCCCATCGACAATTACCGCAGATACAAACACATATCGAAACCCATCGCGTGTCGACCCGCATGCACATGTTACGAGACTGTGTAAGCTAAATATAGTCAATTGGATAACTTGAGTCAACTTAGTAATTAGCCAGTTGCTCACAGCCAAAAATTCTCACACATTTTCTGGGCGATCGATCCCGGGGAGGGGGTGGGCCGCGTTATTATTGTCGAAATGGGGTAAGCATTTGTCAATGTTTACAGCTATGAAAAGACTCATCTTTCGTCATGTTGTCAAACTTGTTTCATCCATGTTGGTTGAAAGAGTGATTGATAATGCTGCGAGTTTTCACACGTCAGCAGTCTATATACCGTCTTGAGAATTATAGCAGTTATATTTACATGGGGAATTAACAAAAGAATGAGCCCTAAAACACAGTTTATCAATCGTTTCGGGCAGGAGACAGGAGGCAGGACATCTCGTGAAGCTCACTTTCTACAGCTGGACATGGCAATTGGCAGGCGGCAAGGAGAGATGGAAGGCGGACTGACATTGCAAAGGTTCTTCAAGAACTCTTAAAGCCAAACCGGAGAGTTGTGACCTTGAGCGAGTGTTGAATACATAGTAATATAATAGAACTGGAGCGGCGGGAGCCATAATATACCTTACGAGGCACCCGTTAACCATAAGCCAACTATCAGAGATAAGTACCGACGCAAAAAATATAGAAGTCTCACACATTGCAGCATAGCAAAGCGGATACCTGGATCCGGTCAAAAACTCTGTACTTAGCTTGTGCAGGCTACACTAGCAGCCATATTGCCTCGGGATGGTTGAATATCCATTTTATAAACAAAGCCCCGCGTCACGTACCTGTTCCTTATTTCACCTGTATTATTTCAAATAATTGCAGTTTTACCTATTGCTAGCGCTTTACAGTCAAATTAAGTGTTCATATTTCCAGGCATATGCATTTAATTACAAAAGTTGGAGGTATTTCATCCCTGTGGGGCACGTAAAAATGTTCTAAAGGGAATGTTTTTAAATGCTTCATGCACGAATTTGAGACCTATAGTAATAGTAATTTTAGTTTGGCTTGATAGCGTAAGCATGTCTACGCGTATACTAGTCCCTCCTATCGATTATGACTATGCCCCTGCGGTTTAAAACGTGTATCAGGAACCCCCTGCAAAGTCGTTTCCAGGCCTCATTGGCGGAAAATCTCAAAAAGGTTGGGGGGGGGGGGGGCTAAAAAAAATGCCCTGTCAAGTTCACGAAAGATTATAATAGCAATGCTCAGTGGCGTAACCAGGGCCGGCCCGTGGGTTCGCGAGGCCAGGAGCGAGATTCTGCGCGAGGCCCCCACAAGGGCGAGTCCAGGACAGATTTTGAATAACCCATGCGCCTGATGCAGAGAGATACCAATGGAGCGTCCGGGGGTGTCCCCGAAGAAAATTCTAAAATATAAGGGCAAAATAGTGGGGTTTTACGCATTTTAACAGCAGTGGGTTTCGAAGGGGGGGGGGGGGACGTCATACATACAGCTTAAAATTAATGACCTTAGTGTTCATTGCGAAGGAGCCAGAGGGTTCAGGGGACCTGAAAGGGGGGGGGGAGTAAACAGACCTGAAATAGTTTTATTTTACGCATTTCGACAGCAGTACCTTAGAGATTTTACAGGCAATTAATGCAATTGCGAACAAGGGGGGCCCGGGGGTCTCCCCCTGGTGATATTTTTAAAAAATATGCCTGAAATAGTGGAGTTTCACGCATTTTTAGTGCAGTAAGAATTGGATTTTAGACGCAAAGAATATAACTGATTGGCAATTGGCCGCAGTGCCGGTCGCTGCGTCCGTCTCTGAGGCCCAGGGGTCTCCTCCGGGTGAAATTTCTTTAAAATGTGGCTTGTAATAGTGGGATTGTACGCATTTTGATAGTAGTAAAGTTTAGATTTCACTGGCGATGAAAATAGCTGGACAAGAGGGCCCGGGGGTCTCTCCCGGGTGAATTTTTTTGAAAAATATCCCTGAAATAGTGGGGTTTTACTCGTTTTTAGACCAGTAACAGTTAGATATTAAAGGCGAAGAATATACTCTAAACAATGGGGGCCCGGAGAATTTCTTCGAGATAATTGGCTAGATTTTACAGACGAAGATTTTGTTAAGACTTGAGTTATTATTATTTTTTCATAAATACATCCAACATAGCGACTTCCTATAAAATAATTGTGACTTTATTCGCTTAATGGATGGGACGATACATATAAATTTTATAGTTACTTAGGATGCTAGGGGGGCAAGGACAGACCTGGGGGGCTAGGCCAGACCTGGGAGGCTGGGGGGGCTACGCCAGAGCTGGGGGGGGGGCTTGGCCAGAGCTGAGGGGGGGCTTGGCCAAAGCTGGGGGGGCTATGCCCCCCAGGACCCCCCATTTTCCGCCCATGGACCCCCTCCGGTGTGGCCTTAAGTGCCAGCCCGATGATTATATGAATAGCAATGTGTACTATTTTGTAGGTATTTAAAACAATATTATTGTGATTTACAAACACCGCATACCAATCTTTCCCAAAAAAAAGGTAGTCAGCTGGTAATGTAAAACCAGGTTAGTGTTCGTCCGAGACCGAGACGAGACTACGGGGTCTCGGTATCGGTCTCGGTCTCGAAAAAATGACCTGGTCTCCTCGTCTAGAAAGTCTCAGTTTTCATATAGGCATGGTTGCATTATATTATTGTAATAACCACCGGGACTGCTAGTCTATGCTTTTTGTATACGCCCACTGAATTGCAATGCATGCATAAGCATGTTTTTTCGTCAGATTCTGGCCATCATGAACCCAGTAAGGGGCTGTCCCACCCCGATCTCGGTTTATCCTAGTCCTAAGCTCAAGTTGGCAACCCTATCCATGCTTAACTTATGGCGTTTGGCTTAGCCTAGGCCCTAGAATAAGCAGACGTCGTGGAACAGCCACTAAAACACTGCTATCCCAGCAATTCTACATACAGTAGGGGGACCTCAAACAGTGGCGCCATTGCAATTTTTCTTAAGGGTGGCTTTGGGGGGCAAGAAGGGTTAAAATAGGTGCAGTGCATATTATTCATAATTTATTATTCATTGGGCGACCACCCCCCCCCCCCCCAAGAGACCCAAATGGCGCTACAGACACATCGGATGCTCTACATTTACAATTGTGACAGAGCTTCAGCACACGCCAAGGGGTACCCAGAAATATTTCTCGAGGGGGGAGTGGCAGTTTCATGCTATAGTAACTAGTTGAATTTTTTACGTGGGAAGTTTATCTAGCCTTCACCCTTGGGGCTCTCATTGGCACAAATATATACTGTGTATGGACTAATGCTGATGCAAATGTAATAATAATGACTGTCAAAATAAAAAAGATTGAATATTGTCACTAAAATAATCATTAAAATGGGTCCAAAATATTTTTTTAGTCCTTTTAATTGGGGTATAAAAAAATTGGACCAACAAGCCCCCTGGCAACATCGAGAATCATAAACTGCAAGCTTTTCTCAGTTGAAAACTATTTACAGAATGCGGTCCTAATATTTTGCATACTCAACTACCAATAGCGCCAGCACCGACAATGTTATGCTGGCTCATGGCTGCCTCATTATTAATTGTTCATGTACTCATAATCGCCCACACACACAAAGATACCTAACACAAGGAATTGAATATATAGAAGATAAGCAAGATTATCGCCTGGCTATGCAAAATTCCGAACCTGGTGTAAACACATAGTGCATAGGCCATAGATAGAGATCATTCATTCATTAGCAGGGGCGTCATTATACGAGCGACAACTGAGTTCTTGCACAGAATGTCTTACTATTACAGATTTATCAAACCCAAACCGAGACCGGCGAGACCATTTCGAAACGAGACTGAGACTAGTCTCGATCTCGCTCGTGTTTAATTGGTCTCGAGACCGAGACCGAGACCCGAGACCGAGCCGGGCGAACACTAAACCAGGTATGGGTAAGACATCTGACTAGCAAGCAAAAGCAATAACAAGCCGAAACGGATAGACTGATGACGGAACTTTTAGTTTTCCTGAAGCCAAAAGGGGCGATAGTAACTGGATCCTTAAAAAAAATGTGCAAATCGAAAAGGAAGCTGACATCAGGGGTGAAGCGTCGGACATGACGGCTCGCTGTCAAGGTGTGAACAAGACGGTGGCAGCTCACGACCAAAAAATATAGCGTGCGAATTTAACGCCGCACCTGGTATTTTCTTATTGCTTTTCTTACGTGTATAAAAGGCCTACACTGGCTCGCATAAACATTTTCAAAGATTCTAGACAAACCGCTTACCGCTCACAGTTGCCCCGCAGGCCCGAACATCTATTACAGATGTGGCAAATAATTAAATACAATAACTCACATTAGTTAATATTGTCTTAGATTCTCCGATACGGGGGGCGGGCTCCTGTGCCTAGGGGGGGGGGGGGGCATAGACGGGGTCAGCAGCAGAGTATAGTTTCGTTACAGAGATGAATATTACAGAAGGGTTATTTACATCCCAACCCTCCATAGATAGGTCCTATGGAACCTTATGGCCATATAACACCCTTCAGTGCAAGAAAAAGTAACTACTTTCGGCAGTACAAAGCACATGCCGGTAGGGAGAGGGATCAAGGCCGTAGCCAGGATTGTTTTTTTTTGGGGGGGGGGGGGGTTAGAAATTTCATTGGGTATTACATAGTGGTTTTTATTTTTCCTCTCAAAATCCGATTCTATCTAGTATCAAGCCATTTCATTTTTGGGTTGAACCCCCATGATTCCCCCCTTCGCTACGGCCTTGAGAGGGATGGTGGCTGCTGGCTCATGGTTTACCCTCCCCAGACTCGAGTGCTTGAGTACAGTACAGAAAACAGTTCAGCCAACCATAGCCCGATCAGTAAAGTCAGTACATTATATATTATTCTTCAATAATGACAAAATAAAGCTGGTTGTCGAATATGCACAGCATCGATGTTAGCAGGAAAAGTAGTGCCCTGTAGTCTACACATAATAACTGTCTTTATGTAGCATTCTGGCTCGAAAATGCATGCATATTCGATAAAGAGAACTGAAGAGGGAGTGTTAGGGGGAACATTAGCAGCAGAGGTAGGCCTACAGACTACAGTGCACGTGCAGATGGAGATCACCACAAATTACATGACACCTAATGACCGAGAAAGATTGGCCCAGCGCAAACATGGGCGATTGAAGTCAGCACGAACGTCTGTCATGTTATACTGTTTGCCAAACCACCCCTCCCCCCCCCCCCTCCTATATGTACGGTAATCAAATCTACCACGCCGAGGGTCACCTGTGTGCCACACTACTACATTCCTCCTAAATAATGCGCATTATGAGTCTAACTACGCATGAGTGACCAAATATACGATCGTATCGAGTAACAAATAGCCTAAATACACGATAAGGGTATTCATTTATCTATCGAAAAATAGGGAAAGGAAGCAAAAATAGAATTGGAAATAAAAAGTAAATAAATGAACAGAGAAATTCAAATACAATTGAAATTATATAGGTACAGTGGCGAGACAAGTTAAAGAAATTTCCATTCTGAATAAGGCCAATTACTATTTAATATAAGTACTTATAAATTAACTTGCGTCGACAGTATAGTAAGTTATATACAGTCACAATCAACAGTTTTAGAAATTTCATTGGGTATTACATAGTGGTTTTCACCCCCATGAACCCCCCTTGGCTACGGCCTTGCTATACAGCACTGAAAAACCAAGTCCCAATTCAGAGTGAAAATATTAGTATGTGCTGTGGAGCAGCCATACTTGGTTAAGTCAACGTCAACGGCTTGAAATTCCTCTTGAAACAATACCATGCATGTCCGAAAACTCACTCCATCAATGATAATTGTGGTTTGTCAAACAAGACAACACACATCATCTTGGGATTGGGAGGCAGGGAGAACCGGGGCCAGTGGGGATTTTAAAAATTGTATAGTATTGTATTTTTTGTAATTTTTGGAATGGCGGTGCGTTTGATAAATCAGGCACCAAATAAAGTAGGGCTAAGCCACAGCCCAAGCCCCAAACCCCAGTCCGCAAAGCAATGGTTCCGATCTGGATCTGCAACTTAACAATGCGTTAAACAACTTGTTCGAGTAAACCTGTACATGCTATCTTATTTAGCAAGTAGGATAGGTTTATGTAATAGTTCCATGCTATTTACAGTCTAAATCTTGAGCCTCGGATCCGGATCCGAGTGGCCTATACGTGTCGGAACCCTTCCTGACAATCACTTGTCATCAGGGCAGTGCGGTCTGCGGTACTTGCAGTTTTGAAGGACTTTTTATGAAGCCAGGCCTACTTAGGCCCACAGGTCCCTAGTCCAATGCCAACGAACTCATGGATTTCGGACTTTATTGTTTCCGTATGAATTTTTGGCCATTGGCAAACTGGTATACGTTCTCCATGTCATCCTACACCGGCGGTCTGCGGTGACACCAACAGCAACCCAGCAGCCCTACCACGGCGCTTAAAGACTTATTTACGGTACCTCGGCAATTATTTTAACAATTTTAATACGGGTGTTAAACTGTACATTGCAGTTGAAATTCATTAAGTTTTTGTTACGTCGGTGCCACTGACTATTGAGAGCAGAAGAAAGTTAGGTATACATATACATAAGCTTTTTGCCACATGGACGACATGGCTACACCAAATGATAGGCGATGTACCCTAACACACAGCGTTGCAGGACCGATCCCTCCCCCACAGCACATCCCGTCGGTCCTTCATAACATCCACTCACCCCCACCCCCCGAAGGAGGATCGAGTCCTCTGTCATCGCTATATATCCCACGCCTGCTCCTATTGCATTAAACATACATATCGCTCATGCACGAGAAAAGTGACACATTTCAAAAAATTGCAAAATTGAGTTATTTACACAAAAAGGTCGAGGAAAATATAGCGAATTTTATGAATGTAGTGTCACATATCTAGTTCAATTTGTTTCCATAAGATTGCGTTTTGTCACTGATCCATTGTCAAGTTTGACTACTTCGGGTTTGGCAATACTAACATAATTCGGAATGTGCTCCAGGTGTTGACGTGGTAATTACACTTCTCTTTCAAGTAAGCTGTCACATCTCAAAAGTATTAAGTGCCTCGATAGTACTACAAGTAAAAACTGAAAAATGGTCAGAAATAAAATTTGAATTATCTCAAAAGTCAATATTTAGAAATGTGTCACTTTTCTCGTGCATGAGCGATATATGCAACAGTTAATCTATGTTGGCAAAACAATCTGTAATATTAATTTATTCAGTTTTAACTCTCGTAAGCTTTAGTATAGTTTACATTCATTGTGGTTTATTAATATTAAGAAGAAATATGATAAAATGGATGATTAGCCTACTTTATGAAGAAAATAAAATGGAACCCTTGACAACCCCTCTTTGTACATAATGTCTGGGTACAGTCTTAGGTTACGTGTAGGTACTATAGTATACAAGTTCCGAACTGTAGCCCTAGAAAAGGCGCCATTTCGCAGTCTTGCCTCACCCTCAACAATCCACCGCACCGCCTTGGCTGCCATGAAACATGGATTGTTGTGGGATAGCGAATTGGCGATAGGGTAAAACGTTGCAGCAGACAAAGTTTTCAGTTGCATCTTGATGTCTTAGGCTTTGATGGGATAGATTGATGGTCTCGCAGTGCCGGGATTGGCTATGGGGCCATGGCCCCAGGGCCGCCACAAAAAGACACAAAATACAAAATTTACAGTAGATATAGATTAGAATACCAAAACAAACCAATAAGGCAAACACATCTTCCCATAATTGACCAGTTTATGCTGTCACTGGATCGTTGAAAGTTTAGAATTAAATAAATCTACTACGGTAACATTTCCTCAGTAAATTGTTTAGACTTTACTGCTGTTAAAATCGTAAAACTCCACTATTTTGGGCCTATTTTTTCAAAAAATTTCCGGGCCCCCCTGTTTGCAGCTATATGAATTCCTTTATAAGCTTTCCTGCTGTAAAAGTGTAAAACCATACTGTTTTTCACTTACACATTCAAATTTCCCGCCGGGGGTGACGTGTACCCTCTTTGGGCTGAATGATATATTATTTTTATGAATAAGCATTCCTTTGTACCTAAGCTTTATCAAATCTATACTTTACTGCTGTTAAAATGCTTAAAACCCCACTATTTTGCACATATATTTTCAAATTTTCCCCCCGAGGGAGACCCCCGGGCCCCCCTCTTCGGGTTAAATGCAATATTATTTCTATACATTCTCAGCCGTCGTAATGTCAACATTACGATTAAGTCCGCATATCCGCAAAACATAAGCCTGTGTTCGCACCACAGCTAAATCGGCCAATAAATTGACGTTTGATGTGCCCATGCTATCATATACTCATATACGAGTAACACCACAACCTCTAAAGAATACACTACTAGATACAATTGAATTATCAAGAAAAAATGTACCTACACTAGATAGAATTACAATCGCCACAGCCACCCCCGAAAAAAATCCTGGCTACGGGCTTGTCTGGCATCCTGCTGATTCCTCTGTCTCCATTTATATTAAATTTACAGTGGAATATCCGTTTAAGGGTATAAGACTTTTCTGCCCGAGAAAGGGGCCCCACACTATTCCGGCCCCAGGGCCCCCACAAGGCCAAACCCGGCACTGGATGGTCTCAAGTCGGCCATGTTTCAATAAACCAGATTATTACAGTACAATAAGCCGGCTTATGTCCCGAATTCTGAAATCAACATTCGACATTATTAATATCGACTGGTGGAATTATTTATTAAATACTGCAGACAAGGAAACTAAAACCCCTGCTTGCAAAATTAATGATAAAACGCGCGATAAAATAAATGAGACTTTATGACAGCATAACGCGAACGGCCTAAAGTTACCGCTACCAATACCTGCCACGTCTAAAACGAAACACGCTCCTATACAATAACGAAAAAATTACAAAGAAAACCCAATCTCTCACCCGTGACATGTCGTGAGTATCCTCAAATTGTTTTTTTATGTAAAATGTAACATAGAAAGTGATGCCGTGATTAGCCAACACCGTCGCTAACAGGGCGGGGCTTCCAGCACGGCCCTGCTCCCATTGGTCGGTTGTGTAAGCAGTAATCGGCCACGATTTCCGCTCCTTATCCCTCCAGTCAGTTGTCAGCAACATTTTAAGTGCCTTCCACGGGAAAGATTTCGCCGCTACCATTGCTGTTTGTAAAGTTGTCAGTCAGCAAACACCGGTACAGTCACCAACAATCAAATTAATTTTACAACGGTAATGTCTAATAATGGGAAAGAGAGTAAGCAGTGAAAATCGGGAATTCAGCACCCAATTCAATTAAGCAAATTGATTAAGTTAATGCTGTATCGCCTGAAGTTGGCTGTCACAAAAAAAAAATCAAAGAAACTGATGACTTGCAGATCTTAAAGTTTTTTTTAAAATATTAAAGCACAACAACTCAATGCAACATCTTAGGTCATATTCAGCCTAATATGCCAAGGTAGAATTATACCGTTAGCTGTTGTCTATAGTTAGTACATGTCCTATGCACACGATTGGCTCACCGTTTCAACACAAAATGGGAATTTCGACAATATAATTAGCATGGAAAACGGTTTTTTTTTTAAATAATTTTCATTACTATATCATCTTAGTAATACAATACTATAGTGCTAAAAGTTGCATTAACGACAAGAATATACCCAATTTCTACATTTCAATTCTGCGAAATCAGGGTACGTTGTCAGACTACAAAGTACCTATTCTCTTTGAAGGTTATATAAAATTTAATAAAATGCACCTTCAACAGAAGCGAAACAGCTTCGTACAGTACGGTATTTACATACGGGTAGCATTTTCTTATTTTGCCATTTTGGTCACAATTAAAATATTACCGCTACCTACTAGCTATTACGACAGTTATTTAATTTCAAAACTCGACATAGACGGGGAATTATAGAATTTAATAGGGAATACGAATTTGCCCCATAAGCGCAAAATCGTTTTAGCTGTATACATTGTGTTAATTTCCGAAAGCATACAAATGGAGCGAGACGACGCGGCCGCCATTTCCGCACTACATTTACTACGCAGTTACAACCAACTTCTACAACCCCCTGGCCCTGGTAAGTGTTCGCACACGTCACTACGCTTTTCACGAGAAACATCAGCCACACACAGAAAATGGCACGTACCGGCAAATTAAAATCCATGAAAAAATGTGTGGTCCACACCAACGCCATATCTTCCTATTTCGTTATAAACACAACATAGTGCAATATCCAATAAACATAAAATGCAAGACAAAATTAACTAATGTGAGTAGTTGTACTTTAATTAATGCATAATTTGCCTAGATCTAGATCCAATAGATGTTCGGGTTTACAATGAGTCAATGATGAATGATTTGGTTGGTAGGATTCATCGTCATCTCGGGCCTCGCCTCTGCCCTCAACAAGAAGTTCTTAGCTAGACGCCCCATAGCCATATAGCATAATATTAGCCTTACCCCTCCCCCCCCCCCCCAAAAAAAATATGTATAGACCTACTGCTGCACCTAAAGTGTACGCCACAGCCATTTTCATTTTGTTCCACTGTTATATCTTTATTCAATAATTATTTTAGAGATATATAAAGAATATCAGTAGCACCAGGGTGCGCCAACCGGTAACATGAATACTGTGATTGTATTGAATCTGTGCGCGCTGTGATGAAGTCTAGGTGTCTATAATATTTGATAAGCAACAAACCATACCAAAAAAGGCAAAATAGTTTTGTCGGTACCGACAATAATTTCCAATTTTCTCGTTTGATGGAATTAATCTTTTGAAAACGAACGCAACGGTACACGAAATTATGGAAAGCCATTTCACTCTATTTTGAATCTGCACAACGGTATATCGTACTGTTGCTGTGTATTTGTTTTATGCACAGTACATTATTTCGACCCTAATCGAGTGCTGATGCTGTTGCTTCATGCTTGTTTATTTTGTTTCTGAAGGACTTTTTATGAGCCCAGGCCTACTTATGTGGCCTATGGATCCCTTGTCAAATGCCAACGACACCGTAGATTTCGGCCATTATTGCTTTCCAATTTATACGTAGCAAAAGGAAAGCTTTGTGATGGTCGAAATTTTCGATTCCGAGATTTCAACGGATTTACACGTTTTGAGGTATCAGGAACCCAAAAAAAGTGGTTTTACGAAATGTCTGTCTGTGGTTCAGTCTGTCTATCTGTCTGTAGCTCAGTCTGTCTGTCTGTCTGTTCATCGATTTCTGGGCAAACTACTTGGTGGACTTTGATGAAATTTGGCATGTAGGTTTACAAAAATCATACTTCGGAAAATAATTTTTGCTTTCCAATTTATACGTAGTATAAGGAAAGCTTTGGGACGGTCGAAATTTTCGATTCCGAGATTTCAACGGATTTACACGTTTTAAGGTCCCAGGAACCCAAAAAAGTGGTTTTTACGAAATGTCTGTCTGTCTGTCTGTGCGTCTATTTCCGGGCAAACTACACGGTCGATTTTGAAGAAATTTGGCATGTAGGTTCACAAAAACCATACCTCGGGACCATTTTTTTTATTTGGGGCTAACTTAATTTGGGGGGGCTTTATTCTCAAAAACTCCAAAAAAAGTCTAAAAAAATTATTTCTCAAAAACGGCTCCAACGATTTCTTTTAAACTCACAATTATTGTAGTCGTTATTAATGTTAACAGAAAGTCGAGGGGTCGCTTGCCCCTTGATAGTTTGCTTCTGGGGGAAAAAAAATAAAAATAACTCAATTTTCTTGAAAAATGACTAAAAAATAATTTTTCTGCGGAACCATTCTATCGATGATTTCTACCTTCAGGTATGTTTTAGGTGTTCAATAGAGTAACAAAACCGGACAGGTTGCATTTCCAAAAAAATATTTGGTTCTGCGCAAAAACTTATTTTTTGAATTATAGAAAATTCACGCTCCAATCCACGTGCCATGTGTCATTGTTACTACTGTTACAATATGCAATTGAGTTTTAAGAGGCTTTTAATATAATGAGGTGGACCCCCCCCCCCCTCGAGGGATTTTAAATTTAACCATAGGGAAATTATTTAGTATGAAATTACACATTACTTCTATCTACCAATTTATAAATTGGAAAGCATGTTCGAGTAAACTCGGACCGGTTCATTGCATTGTTTCCGTATGCATTTTTGGCCATTGGGCATTGACAATCTGGTATACGTTCTCGACGTCAACCTACACCGGCTGCAAACGATAATGGACAAGCTGTGACAAGCTTACCATTGACGCAATGAAACAGGCGAAAGCATGACTTAACCAAATACAGATACCAGTCCAGTGCTGATGCTAACTGGTCCACCCGTGACCAACCCGACTCTATTTAAAAATTTCTTCAGCAATCTGTACCATATAGGCTATTGCTTTCCTATTACTAAAAAAGTTTTGTGATGGTCGACATTTTAGATAGCGAGATTTCCACCTAATTACATTTTCAGGTTCCAAATTTTTACAAAAGGCAAAATGTCTGTCTGCCGGTCTGTTCAGCGATTTGCAGCCAAACTTACTCGATAGAATCTGATGAAATTTGGTTTGTACCGTTTGTAGGGTCCAGTTGAATTCTTTCCATTTTGGGATAACTGTATTGGGGGAGAGAGGGAGCCTAGACCAAGAAGAGCAAATGCAAATAGGAGTAATAGGGGGGGGGGGGTTACATCCCAAACACTAAGTCGTCGCCCCCCCCCCCCAGTAATAAATAACGTTAACAAATGACTCAAAATACTTTTTTTCTCGATAAGCTTGACATCGATTATTGTCAAATTCACAAACCCAGCAGGTGCACTTTCTCAAACAAGTTATGGCTTTTTATGAGAAAATATTTTTAAGGTAGCCTATTACATTTTATATACATACTACGATTATTCTGGCCATTTTAGACTTTCAAACAATAATATTACTCCACATCTAATTTTTTTGACGTGACAACGTCTAATAATTCGATGAGCGCTGGCTGGAATACTAAGTGCATGTATAAGGAAAAAGTGTTACTACGATGCGTTACCACCATCGATAACGCGGGTTTAAATTATACCCATGTCTTCGTCTATTCTACCTCTTTCAGGCCATGCTATATTTGTTGTGATAAGGCAAGGGGTTCGACTTTGGGGGGTGGAAGCGTGCGCCCAAATTTGGCCCGAATTTGCCGATTTTAATCGAAAATAGGCCTTTTTCGGCCGCGTTCTGGGGGTGGTAATATCAATTTGAAAACTTCAAACTATTTTAGTTCTTTTCCACCGTTCTTACTCTATCTAGACATGTATTCAGTTTTACTATCCGTCTCTTCGATCGGGCTCAGGTGAGTTGGTAAGCCATCCATCGGCGGAAAACAGGTTCAAAGGGTACTTTTCCCATTACAAGCTTAGAGTAAAAAAATTCCACAGCCTGCAATTTTCAACCGAAATTAACTTTTAATGTCTCATTAGCAGCAGTATGAATTGAGGTTTCAAATGAGTATAAATACAGAGTTTCAAAATCACCCCTTCACCCCTTAAGCACGAGTGGAACACAAAATTACTAAAAAATGACGCGAAAAAATGCATTTCCAGCAATCGCATTTGAATTGAATGGGCGGGTTTAAAGCTATTTTTGGGGCAGATGCAAAATATATTATAGTATTCTGTGATGCAGAAGGCCTATCTTAATTTAAATTATACCCATGTCTTCGTCTATTCTTCCTATTTCAGGGCATGCTATATTTGTGGTGATCAAGCAAGGGGTTTGGCTTTGGGGGTGGGAAACGATTTTCAACAAAAATGGGCCTCTATCGGCCGCGTTATTATCTATTTAAAAAATTTAAACTACTTAAGGGCTTTTCCACATTTCTTTCCCTTTCTAGGCATAGCCTATATTTTTTAAGTAAGATTTAGTAATTTAGGCGTTGTCAAGTGAAACTATCATCTGTAAACTGACTTTGCAACCGACCCCATTTGGCAGAAGGGGGTGTTTGCATGCAAGCAACGCACTCAATTGCAATTTCAATCAGCATGCAACGCACTTGAACTGCAATTTCAATTGCACCTGTTGCACCTTGCATTTTATGCACGCAAAACCACGATAAATTTGCGTGTTACACAATGCAAAAGAACCGGTCAGAGTTTACTCGAACAATTTATAAAGTAGTAGATGGATATAATGGCTCATTTAATTGAAAATAATTTCCCGAACCCTCGTGGGGTGGGGGCAGGGGGTCCACCTCAATATATTAAAAACCCCTAAAACTAAATTGCATATTCAGGAACGAACAGACCATTATATTGTAACATTAGTAACAATGACAGGGCACGCAATGTATTTTCCATAATTTCTTCAAACAATAATTTTTTGCCCAGAACCAAATATTTTTTTGGGAAAACAACCGGTTTGGTTTGTTACTCTATTGAACACCTAAAACATATCAGAAGGTAGATATCATCGATAGGAAGGTTTCGCAGAAAAATTATTTTTTAGTCATTTTTCATGGAAATTGAGTTATTTTTAATTTTTTACCCCCAGAAGCAAACTATCAAGGGGCAAGCGACCCCTCGCATTTTGTCAACATTAATAGCGAATACAATATTTGTGAATTTAAAAGAAATCGTTGGAGCCGTTTTTGAGAAATAATTTTTTTAGACGTTTTTTGGAGTTTTTTGAGAATAAAACCCCCTTAAATTGAGTTAGCCACAAATAAAAAAAAAATAGACTCGAGGTATGATTTTTGTGAACCTACGTGCTAAATTTAATCTAAATGGACCGAGTAGTTTGCCCAGAAATCGACGCACCGACAGAGCGACAGAGCGACAGACAGACATTTCGTAAAAACCACTTTTTTGGGTTCATGGGACCTCAAAACGTGTAAATCCATTGAAATCTCGGAATCGAAAATTTCGACCATCACAAAGCTTTCATTATACAACGTATAAATTGGAAAGCAATAAAAGAATTTCAAAACCTTAAAATTGTTGAGTTAATTATGTCTTTGGAATGTTACAGTGAATGAAGAGCATTTCGTGAATACAGTAATAAAGATATAGTATAGTAATGTATTTTGTCTGTGGGGGTACTTTACTATATAATACTACAGTGCAATATTGGTAATATCGTCGCCTCCCCCCCCCCCGGATTTCACCCTTCCGATGGCCATGGGCCCAGGCACCTTAATTCTTATTACTTATATTGTAGTTCATTGATAATTGATATCAGATATCATTACGATTTCTGTATAATTCAAAAGAAAACCTAATCTATGATCATATTTAAGCTGTAAATGTAAATCCAGGCATTCTCAATTAGCCTAAACGTCATTATAAAGTTTCAAATGAACTCTTCAACACAATGAACACACAATTTATTCATTTTCTTACAGAGAAGTGTACGTATTTAAGGGCATACCGGAGTTGCCGATATTCCATTTCTGTGCAAACTTCAATTTCTCATGAAATATCGAACGTAGAACAATGAAAAAATGCTGAGTCGCAAGAAGAATTTTTCCTCTTCTAATTTTGATATTTAGTATCTTGCAATCATCAATACCGATCGGATATAGTTAGTGAACATGATACGCAAAAAATAACGGTCACTCAGGAGTTGAACTTGAAGGGGTTCATCAACTATGGCGAATTGGGGTTAGTTAAGGCCACACACTATATATCATAATTAGGAGAAAAAATTCTTCTTGCGACTCAGTATTTTTTCATTGTTCTGCGTTCCATATTTAATGAGAAATTGAAGTTTGAACAGAAAATGGAATATAGGCGACTCCGGTTGGCCCTTAAGAACAAATCCAAAATTTCTTTAATGAATCCATTAATCTGGGAGTGATCTTCGATCAATACATGAGTTGGGAAGCCCAAATAAAGAATACAATCTTGTAAAAAGTAAATGGAACTATTCATGCAATATATAGGTTAAAAAATTTGCTATATTCTAGAGTTAGACAGACCCTAATGCAGACTATGATACTGCCAATTTTCGATCGCGCGGATGTTTTGTATGGTGGATTAAATGAAACACTCAATTACAAGCTACAGCTAAGAATGAATGCATGTATTCCCTACATATTCTCATTAAAAAAAGACTGGCATATTATCCCTTACTTTAATAAAATAGACTGGCTAAAGGCTAGAGAGCGAAGTGAAAAGCATGCACTGCCATAGGCCCTACCTGATTAAGATTCTACATACTGAAAACCCATCCTACCTATCATCCTTATTTTCATATTTGTCATAATTTCAATACAAGAGCTTCAAACAAACTTTCCATCCCTAATCACCGAACTAACTACTACAACCATTCCATTGCAGTGAATACCTCTAAACTTTGGAATTCCCTGACTGACGAAACAAGGACAGAGAACAGTTTGGGGAGATTTAAGGCAGCCAGTCACCAATTTCTGGGGAATGATGTGTGAGAGTAAATGAGTGAGTGCATGAGTTTTTTTTTCTTCTTCTTTTCTTATGTTGTTTATCTTATTTTACAGGAAAATTATCTTTGTATTACAAAATTAATGTAAACAAAAATTGTGCAGGTTAGCTGGAACAGTAGCCCTTCGGGGCTAAAGCTCGCCTGAAATAAACACGATTTTTCATTTCATTTCATTAATTAAAGAAACTATAGGCGCAATGTATAATGCGCAAGAACAGTAAGGCATCCTAAGTCTAGCCACTATATAGGCGACTACGAAGTATTTGTTTTGTTTTAATAATTATTAATTTAAGGGTGACTGATGCAAGTTCGGGAATGCTAACATCGAGTTGTTTGTTGTGCGCTATGTCAATGTGAGGGACAGTACGTGTAGTGAGTGGCCAACTGCTGTCATGAGCGCATGAGGTTGCCCAGGGACCGTCTCAAACCGTTAGCCGTTGCCAGTTTTATATAGGGTGCGGTGTGTGAGTTGGCGATGTATTGCAAACTGCTAACTTTACTGTACTCCTCTCTGAAACCCCCTTCGTAAGAAATATGAGTCAATTAGGTAGAGTTACTGTCTATATAATTAACTGGCGTTAAAAGCTTTCGACGCTTAAATGTATAAAATGGGAACAGAAAGGTAAAAGAAAATATATCATCTATATTATTCAATCCCGAAATCCCAGGTGAAAAAATTATGCAGGATCTCCAATCCCGGGATTGCGACCTCTATATAGACTGCAGGGCTATGTATATTTAGGTACTATCCCCAAACTATGACTAAGTTTATAGCTGAGCTGTTGTTTGCGAATTTGACTACAGGCCTCAGCTACAGCCCGTACAGCCGCTCGCACACTCCGGACCTCTCTAAATGTCCCCCGGGACCCCCCGACAGCGTCCTCACCACAATAGACTTCACCCCCGTGCTGGGAGCCTTTCAGCCCTACGGTCTTAGAGGCAACAGCGAACTAGAATATAAAGCTGGTAAGTCAAAATCATTACATGACCAGTTTTGCATAGAAAGACACCGTTGAGTCGTTGACGCTACCCGTTTGGCTGAGGAAGTGAAAGGACCCCTGGGGCTCACCCCTAGCCGTAGCGACGGAACAATAACGAACTACGCGGTGTATCAGGAATTTTGCGAGAAACTAGTAGGCTGGGGTCTATGTGCAGGCGGCCCCTTATATAGTTGTCCACGATATAGGCTTCGACTGTGTTTATAATATCATCTCAGAAATATGATGCCACTATACGAAAGCAAACAAGACAACAGCAACCAACAAAACACCTTCATCACATTGCATTGTAATGTTCAGCATTTAAGAAAGACTAATTTTGCAGGAAGAATATATATGAATATGAACCCTCTACTAGTCCCAGGATCTGGATTATGCACACGAAGAACAAGAGGAGAAAAGAAAGCAATCCCTGATGAACAGAAAGATGACAAATATTTTGAAAGAAGAAAAAGGAACAATCAGGCTGCCAAAAAATCAAGGGATGCCAGGAAAATTAGAGAGGATCAGGTGAGAATCTTGAAACTCACATCATATATAGGGTATAGGGCCGACAGGCAATTTTTTTTTCGGGACCATATTCTCAAAGAGGCCGTGACAATCGAATTTTCAAGGAATGAAGTGGACGTTCCTTAAAGAACTTTTATAGAAGTAGGCATACTTGTAGGGGCCGATTGAATCTCGTTATCAATTTTAACTGTAAATTTGACGCTTGGTAGATGAGGCAACCGACATTTACCATCGAAATCTGACTAATTTCTACCAATAAGTGTGGGCGGGTCCGGTTGTCTCTTGAAGAGCTACGGACTTAATAAGATAAGATAATCGGACCACCCCCCATGACCTTTTTTTACATCTAATTTCCCATGAAATGTCGATTATAGAGCCATAAAAGCGTGACTGTTAAATGGAAGAAATTCTCCTCTACAGTTGGACACATAGTAGCCTGAGGTACTATTACTATAGATGACACTAACACAGCTCGGTCAGTTTTTCAATGCGTGAAAAAAATGCAAGGATAGGCGCACGCCTTCAAAAACTGTGGACAAACCTTGTTAGTGCCGGCTACCTACTATGTACCACAATTCAGAGGAGTATTTCTCCTACCTCATATGGTATCTCATTTATGGCTTCATGATTGATATCCCTAATTGAATTTGATTTGGTAGAAAATCAAATACACGGTACATATGAACTAGCATAGGGCGCAGACTGAATTACTTTAATACGTTTACAGGTTGCCATGAAAGCGACATTCCTAGAACACGAGAACGCCATGCTCCGAGCGCAGCTGCTCACCATGAGGGAAGAGACACAGGCACTCCGGAGACTTCTCCTCCTCTACAGGAAACCTGACTCAGCCACAGCAGGCGCAACAGACGTCAAAGACAGTGTGGTACCTACCTCGACGTCTCCCATGGAGCGTCACCGCCTGGCGAAGGTGGGCTTTGAATAAACAATGGCTATAAAGACAAAGCGCAAGACTGGCCTCATCACCAATTAAAACTCGAAAATAATTAGGAAACTAAGACTCTCTTAAGGAAACCTTGGGGATTACTGAGCTGGCATTAAGCGAATGAGCAGGGTGAGAAATAACACAAGTGGCCAATCTCACGTCGTTAAAATCGTTAAAAGGACATGTAGCGTAGTGGTACGGACTCTGACTTTCACCCGAAAGGTTGTTGGTTCGAGTCCCACAATGGCTACATTTTCTGGCCATGCTTCGGAGGGCATGTAAAGCAGGCGGTCCCGGGCCTTCCTAGTTGAGTGTAAGAGAGGGCTTTACAGCCCTAACTCCGCTGGTTGGCTTAGTAATAGAAACAATAAAAAGCCCTTATTACTATTATTATAAAAGGAAACATTTGGGGTATGCTTCCTCTCTTATAGTAATAGTAATCCGATAACTATGCCAATTCCATGAAATCTTGTTGCAAGACCATTGAACAAATGTATATTCAGAGGAAATTTCATTTACATACAAGCATCAGATTAAACTTCGCCTCCGTGTTAGTATTATTTTTCTTATTCAGCTCATATCTGAGTGTCTGACACTTCTACCTAAACAGTCTAAACGTTGCAATATATGTGAGATGGAGAAAATAAGAACGATAAATTCATAGAATTCAACATTTTATAGAAGCCTCTTTCAGTAATCACAACCATACAGGTATTAAGTAAAATTAAAACAAGTCAACAAAATATTATATTATAAGCCAACAATGACAAGGCTTAATTTTCTTCAATATTTTCGTTGGTTACTGGTTTATTTTTACTTTTTGGGCGCTTTTTAACTGTGTGTTCTTCAACAGGTGAACCATAATCATTCCGCCCATTTTGTTGGCTAAATGAGTCACTGAATACAATCTTTTTATAATCCCCAAGTATTGTCTTTAGAACTTTTTTAATTTCTTGTATATCTAAATCAGACTCGTCAGAATTTAAGTTTCCTAATTTTTTCAAATCATTTAATATTTCAGGCTCGAGAATAGCTTCTTCAATTTTTTTCGATTCGGTATCATCCTTCATTATTTTGTCTTCGATTTGTTGAATTAAATCGTTTAAAGTTTCAGGCTGGGCATTTTCGCTCTTATCTTCCGAAGGCATAGCTATAAGATCGTCATCAACTAGTTTGCCATCATATTCAGGATTGTTCGCCTTGTCCATCTCATTGTACAGTTCCTGCTCATCGTCTAATTCATCCATTCCGGAAGTCTCGGCCATAATGGTTTCAATGCTATCAATGCCATCTAACTCAACGTATTTTTTAACTAAATCATCCGGTTTAGTTTCAACTAATTTCTGTTCAATGTCTACATCATTGACCTCTGGTAAGGACTCTTCACTAAAATTATTTTCTACGTCAAAATCTTCCTCTGTAAGACCTTCGTCTACAATAGCTTTTTCAGTACCGAGTTGAGCCTCCATATTCTTAACAGTTTCAATATCAGGCACATAAAAATTAGGCTTTCGTTCAAGAATAAATAAAAAGGGCTTGGTTTTAATTCTGACGGGAGGAAAGAAGTTGTAGTTAATGGAAACTTCTGAGAAACCATCAATAGATTTAAGAGTGTGATGCGTCTTACCGTATGGTTTCAAGTTAGCTGAGTACTTGCTCTTTGCTTCAACTATAAGATGTGTAAACTGTATACTCTCACGGCTTCCTCGAGTTAGATTTTCTTCCTTTGAGTATCTGAAAGTACAAGCTATAAAAGAACTCGTACAAGCTACTAATACTAGGCTAAACCAGGATTGCGCCTGTTTCAACGTATATTCATACGTCAATGTGGAATTAACACCACTTATGCCGGACGCTAACGTCGTTAACGCAGGACGTTAGGGGAGGACCCAACGTACCACTGGACCTCCCTTCATCAATCACAGCTATTCAAAAATAAGAAAGCATTTGATAATATGAAGAATCCGGGCTGATCTGAAGGAGTACTTTCAAATGTTTTGCAAATATTTGTGGTCAACAAAGTCAGTGGCACTACGTAGGTCTCTAAGATAGTATTTTGAAGACTCTGAAGACACTCCTACTTACTCACATAAAAAGTATGGACCTAAATTTTTGCAGCCCTAGCACTATCGTAAAAGAATACCTTACCCGGGAATCAGTGTTAATTATCTCATATAAATTTAAATTAACGGGAGTAAGGACTGACAACAATTAAATACCAAATTGTTGTTTTTTTTAACAGAGATTAACTTCTGTTCACCGTTGCATTTGTCAGACGTAGGCGGTAAACGGAGAATTTTTATCACGTGATAAAAGAACTGGTACCAGTTGAACCCGTACATGCTTTCTTATTTATCAATCGGAAAACTTTCTAATTATATAGAAAAGAAGAATACAAAAAGAATTATATAATCGGTTGACATCTTCCGCATAGCCTCTGAAGTCTGACGAAATTTGAAAATAATTCTTTTTTGCAGTAGTTTTTTTTTTTCAACTTGAATTTCCCGTTTTGTAATAGAGCCTAGGTAAACATGGTGTTCTAATTTGGTTTCTAAAGGCCAGTAGATATCTTCCGGTTACACATAAGCCCATAAAATAATCCAAAATATTGAGACTTTCACATTTATACGAGTTAAAAAAATATATATATATCTTTAGGATACTTTTTTTAACGTACTACCAGTAGTTACATTATTTTTTATTCTGACCTCAAGAATATTGTGTTTTATTATCTTTCACATATATCACCAACTTCTGGTCGGGCAATGACCCCAATACTATGGAAAAACAGTACCCTTCAAAAAGGTGACATGACCAATAATAACGGTATTAAAGGACATGGTACTATACTTTTTAACTTGCACTATATTTAGAAGGGTTTTTTAACCATTTCCTATGTTTAAATTTCCGATATCTCGGGGGGGGGGGGGGGGGGGGTGTCCAGCTGACGTCACACTGGAGGTGAGGTATATTCTATATAGGTCAGACCAACACATTACCACACAGCAATAATGGCAGGACCCGCAATGCCTTTGAACGTAAATTTTCTATCAATTTTTAAAAAGAAACATTTTTGCACAAAACCAAATAGTTTTTTTGGGAAAGCAACCTGTCCGGTTTCATTACTCAATTTAACACATAAAATCAGGGACGGATCCTTGGGGGGGGCGGTCGCCCCCCCCCCCCCTGAGAAAAATAGCTTTATACTAGATAGAATGGACTTTTGAAGGAAATGAAGAGAAATTGTTACTCAAGTAAGGGAAACGCGATATTTTTCAGGTCACCGCCCCCCCCCCCCCGAAAACTTTTTCTGAAACCGTCCCTGCATAAAATATGCCTGAAGGTATAAATCATTGATAGAAAGGTTTCGCAGAAAAATTATTTTTTCATCATTTTTCATGAAAATTGAGTTATTTTTATTTTTTTACTACCAGAAAAAACTACTATATCAAGGGGCAAGCGACCCTTCGCATTTTATTAACATTAATAACGACTAAAATATATGTGAATTTAAAAGAAATCGTTGGAACCATTTTTGAGAAATAATTTTTTTAGACGTTATTTTGGAGTTTTTTGAGAATAAAACCCCCCCAAATACAGTTAGCCCCAAATAAATAGAAATTGTCTCGAGGTATGATCTTTGTGAACCTACATGCCAAATTTAATCTAAATCGACCGAGTAGTTTGTCCAGAAATCGATGAACAGACAGACAGACATTTCGTAAAAACAACTTTTTTTGGTTCATGGGACCTCAAAACGTGTAAATCCGTTGAAATCTCGGAATCGGAAATTTGGACCATCACAAAGCTTTCCTTATACTGTGTATAAATTGGAAAGCAATAATGCGTTTTGACTAAATGTTCCATGCATATGAGATATCCTTTTGGCCCTCCTTCCAAATGTAATGAAATGGTAATTGTATATACTATAGGTATATACTTGGAGAAAAATACAAAATGTATTATTATCCCCTGCACAATAATTTTGTTAAACTACATGCCTTATTGAATCGAAATCAGTCGAGAAGGTTGGTCAGCAATAATTGAAAATTAATTTCAAAAAGTGCAAGTTAGTTTTTACGCCGGGTTGAAACGGGCTACATGCTCCCCCCGGGTAAGTTATTCTCTTGCGTCCGTGCTAAACCTGCAGATTGTAGGTGTCTTGTCATACCTCCAAAGAGGATTGAGTTCTGTAAACCGCGTAACTCCGGTCTGTGCTGCTAAATTTTCAATGTGGACATAGGCCGGCACATCGGCTGGAACCAACTGGTGGAGCGTCGAGATGGCCACGCCCCCGGGATAGTTGACCCCGGCCACCGTCACGAGGAAGATTGTGAAGCTTGCGTTAACAGCGAGGTGTGCAGCGGCGCCAAAACCCGCAAGTAGGTGCAACGAAGACTTGTGACGGTTATTCCACCTAAAAAAGTGCATTTCTTACTAAAAATACATTATGAGATCGGTTTAACAAAATCATGCTTCTATCAGGGGTTGCCGTCGGTATCGCTCAAGTCATGAAGAGTATGCCCTTTCGGCAGGAGAATAACTATGATAAAAGGCGTTCAAGGCAACAAGTGGTAAAACAATATACATACTAGGATAAATGGTATACAAGCTCCATAAAATCAATGGATTTTCATAGACATTGATGAATTGCATCGTTACCCAACCTACAGTAGAAACGGCCACAATGGTTGGGTTTCATTAATTGTTTAAACTATGTTTTTATGATGGGTTATAAAAGGGGTGCAAACTAGAAATTTGACAAGTAAAGCAAGTCAATAAACGAACTTACTATGGTATTTTATGTTTATTTCTTTTATTCTTATTTCTATTTAAATATTGGTAGGATGCATGTTAGCAAATGCGGATTGTGGACAGACGGCTTCACACGAAGAGGAAGTGTGAAATAGTACCATAATGAGGCAGTGGTCTCTGAATATTTGTGCATGTACACTTGCACAACCTTTGGAATACACAATCCTTTTTATGGAGTTCCCCATTAGTTGTATTAAATTAATAAACTACGGTAACGAATTAAAAATTAACTTACAATCTTTGACATGCAGCAGCGGCAGCTAAATTAAACAAAGGGTATGTGTAAATAATAAACCGAAGTTCTTTATGAGGGAGAAATGAGAAGGCCAGCACGAAGAGAAAGCCGGCCACCACAAGACGACGAATTCTCGACTCAAAGAATAAGCCAAGTGGAACAAACAATATTGACGTGCCTAAGCCGCGAGGTAGCGCAGAATAGAAGTACCATAGGAATGGTGACGTCTGGGTTCATTGATTAAGGCTTATACTATTATTTTTATTTTTTATTTATTTATTTTTAATCATAACGCAACGCCCTTTGGGGCTTACGCGGTGTATGTTTATGTGGAATGTGGTGTGCATTATTGTCGTTCGGCAAACTGCTATAAGCGCGCTAGACAACGAGTTGCTCAGGTACCGTCTACAACAGTTTGCCTTTGTCTATTGTACGATTGTTCGGCATAATGGGTTAAGGGTTTTCACAGATTTTTAAAGATAGTTGACTGGAATAGAAGCGGGAGTGTGTGTTGGCGTAAAGTAGTTGTGTCTGTAAGAATATTGCTCATAGAGGAGTTATTGAGGAAGGTGCGGGAGCAAGCATACATAAGACAGACAAGGAGCAGTTGTTGTATATCCAGTGGTACCTGACATGTTGGACACATAGGAGGCGGGGAACCTGTCATCAAGTGCCCATGGGTCAGCCTTGTATGCCCAATAAGCAGTCGTGTTATTAATACTTCCTACGTGCGGCTAAGGTTTATGTCAACCGACTCTTTCCCTACATGAGGTCTCATGGCCCTAAGTTTATTAAGTAAAAATTCCGGAGTCTCCCAGTGATTTTGCCATCTTTGTAACATAATTCTGGTACAGTTAGTCTTAAAATCACTAGGAGAAAAATACGGATAACGTGGAGAGGGGATCGCAGCCGCTGCTTGGGCAGCCCGGTCTGCTTTGTTGTTGCTTGGGATTCCTGCATGAGATGGCACCCATAAAAATTTAAATTCGGAATTGATGGAGTTCCGAATTGTTGTTATAAATTGGTCTTATCTAACTGGTTAACAGAGGAAATAAGGCTAGGAGATATTATAATATTATAAAAGGATACACCCCACTGCGAAGACTTATTTAAGACGGCATTGAAGTAGAAGACTTCCGCTTCCGGCCAGACAGGACGCTGCCAAAACACAGAATCAATTACCACAGTAGCTGCAATTAAACCTATGCCGGTAGGAGTGGCGATCTTGACTACTCTGAAAACACATTAATATACTATTTCAAATTTGATTATATCAAATAGCCCAACCTTTAAATCCCACCCTAATTACGTTAAATTCGGCATACAGTTTGGTTAGATGAAGTTGTGAAAGAGAAGGTATCGACAATTTGGACATCACTAATAGGGAAATAGTGCAGAGTCACAAATTCCGCTGACAAATTAAGATTATTAATATCAAAGTGATTAATACCCCTAATAGCATCCTAAGGAAAAATTATTCCCAAGGATTCAACTCTTTTGCTGGTACAAATAGGTTAGGATTTAACGGAAATTAATTAACAATGATTTCTTAACAATACCATTAACTTACTCAAGAACTGTAGTTTTTCTGTCATACAACTGAATCAGTAAGATAATGCCAAGTAGAATAGCCAATTCTGCTCGAAACCAAACAATAGCAGCTCCAGAAAACAACAGAAACCATTTTGATCCCCCAGGGCGGAGGGCAGCACTCAGGGCGACAAGAACTAACGGCAGGGCCACGATGTTGGGCAGCGGCCGGCTGCAATAGTACAGCAAGTGGTACTGCGATGTTGTGATAGCGAGGAACCACCACGAGAATCTCGCACCCAACTGTGGTTTGAGTGAGCGGGAGAACAGAATGAGGCTAGCGGTCACCAATAAGCAGAGCGCTGTACGAACTGTAACCAAAACCTTTACAAAGTACAGGACAGGTTTGCATTACAATAGATAGACCTCTGACATATTTAAAAGAACCGGTTCGAGTTTACTCGAACATCCTTTCCAATCTATCATTAAGTAAACAAAAAATAACAAAAACATAGAGTTTTAGAAAAACTTGTTATAACAACCCGAATTAGTAAAACCCAAATAATCGTTAAGAAATTAACTTTGTCTAAGAAACCCACTTGTGTTAGTATAAAACCCTGAGCGCTTTCGGCAAGAACTGCCATCTACAGAGGGAAACCCACTAGCACAGTTACACCTTATCTGCGATTTGAGACTTGCCCAACTCGAGGAGAAGATGCAAATGTGACCAGGGAGAGGAAACCTTATTTGGGTTTTACTAATTCGGGTTGTTATAACAAGTTTTTCTAAAACTCTAAGTTTTTGTTATTTTTTGTTTATTAAAATGAAATACCACGAAGTCACGAGTAATCTAATTATATATATCAATTAGTAGATAGAGATAATACGTAATTTCATGGTAAATAATTGTCATATGGTATATTTCGGATATCTCAGGGGGGGGGGGGTTATCCATCTAACGTCAATAGAGGCGAGGTAAATTCTAGATACTGTAGGTCAGACCAACACATTACCACACAGTAATAATGGCAGGGAACGCAAAAGATGTGAGCGTGAATTTTCTACCATTTATTCAAAAAAACTTTTTTCACAAAGCCAAATACCTTTTCTGGAATGCAACCTGTTTGGTTTCGTTACTCAATTTAACACCTAAAACATGCATGAAGATAGAAATCATTGATAGAAAGGTTTCCCACAAAAATTATTTTTTAGTCATTTTTCATGAAAATTTAGTTGTTTTTATTTTTTTACCCCCAGAAGCAAACTATCAACGGGCAAGCGACCCCCCGTATTTTATTAACATTAATAACGACTACAATATATGTGAATTTAAACGAAATCGTTGAGCCGTTTTTGAGAAATAATTTTTTTAGACGTTTTTTGGAGTTTTTTTAGTATAAAACCCCCCAAATTGAGTCAGCCCTAAATAAATTTTTGTGAACCTGCGTGCTAAATTTCATCAAAATCGACCGAGTAGTGGAAGGAGTGGAAATCGATGAACAGACAGAGTGACTGACAGACATTTCGTAAAAACCACTTTTTTGGGTTCCTCTGGGACAAAACGTGTAAATCCGTTGAAATCTCGGAATCGAAAATTTCGACCATCACAAAGCTTTCCTTATACTACGTATAAATTGGAAGGCAATAAAACTAATTCAAGTTACTCGTATAGTTACTGTAGGTATATATGTATAAGCTAATTTTATGTGAGCAACATGGAAATTTTTTATTGTAGTTCCCTAAAATGTGTCCACCGAACAAGTCAATAACTCCGAATATACTATATAAAATCGTCTCTTTTGTAACTTTGTAATATTTCCAACACATTATAATAAGAGTTCACTTTATAAAAATATTAACATAAAAAACACAATATAAAAATGTATCGTCACGACCGGTTTCGACAGATTGTCATTCTCAAGTGAGCAGATAAAGCTTAAAAAAAACGAGTAATTGCAAGTTATAAACATTAAGTCACGTTATAAATATAAATAAAAATATATTACATATACGATCCTGCAGCCAAGTCCAACAAAGGAGAATTGCTGATAAACGTTATATCATTTAATAGGGGCTTATACCTTATTAAATGATGTTTTAACGTCTATCAGCAATTCACCTTTGTTGGACTTGGCAGCAGGATCGTATATGTACTGTATTTATATTTATAATGTGACTTAATGTTTATAACTTGCAATTACTTGTTTTTATTTTAAGTTTTATCTGCTCACTTGAGAATGACAATCAGTCGTAACCGGTCGCGGCGATATATTTTTTAATGTGTTTTTTAAGTAATATTCTTATAAAGTTAACTCTTATTATAATAAATAACCGCGAACTAATATAACAGAAATAACAATTCAACTTTACTACCTATCCATTAGCCAAGTTAGCTTTAATTTAACAATACCCTGCGAAAAAGACAACTTACTCACCAACATACTGGGCTAATAATTTGTTTCCCAAATTGAGAACGTCTATCAAGATGACGAAAGGCGAAGACACGAAAGCAAGTAGTATGGGTCCAATAAAGGTCCTCGGTACGACGCCAGGAAATTCAAGGTGATCGTACTATAATAAAACTTAAATTATCTTATCATATATTATTAAAAACCAATTAATTCTTGTAGACAACAATGAAAACATTCAGGTGAAACCTATTAAAACAGGCTTTTTGATTAAACGAAACATGTTTTGACTCAATTTGGCGGCTATTACCGTATTAATTACCATGGACCTATCTAGTATGGCCCTCTTAGAACAAATCAGTCTATTAATAATTATCAATTTTTTACACTAAATTGACTTTTAGCTAATGAGCAGAGGCGTAAAGTTTTAGAATGATGGCGGGGGCAAAACTAAGTAGACCTTATGACGTCGTCAGGTAGGATAAGGAAAAATTGAAAATATAAGAGCAGAACAGTAGGGTTTTACGCATTTTAATAGTTGTAAAGTATAGCTGTAGATTTTACAAAGCTAAAAAGGAATGCTTATATTCATGTTGTTGTTGTTTCTGTTGTTTCTAACGCCTGCTTTTAGCATTTCTGCTTTAAGCAACCCTGTCAGCCTGGCGGGGGGAGTGAGTCTGTTTGTTAACTTGAGGCACCCAAAGGGCAGACTCTTTCACCTCGGGGAAAGGGGAGTTGACTAACAGGGTGGACCTCCTGATTATAATGGATTCCGAACCACTTGGGGAACATGGTAAAGTCACACGATTAAATCGGAGGTGACCAGGACTCGACTTATACTGCCTGAGCGAGTTATCATGTCCCACCAGGTTCCCCTGCCAACGCTGTGCACACTACCAAGTTGCCGCAGTTTGAAACATGCTCTGCTCTAATGGAATCAACATGGTAAGGCCGTTGGCTAATATATTATTATATATATTCATGTTGCTGCAAAGGGGACCACGTCTTACAATGCTCGCGGCTGGGGGGGGGGGGCAAGTTGGATCATGCCCCCCCCCCCCACTTTACGCCCCTGAATGAGATTATATTGAAACTAGAGAATCAAGAATAACTGAATACGGTGGGGCTACAACATACGAGCTATACCTTACAGGGGCATCAAGTTTACCACTACACCACGGTTTCCACTGTTGTTATTGTTGTGTTGTTGCTCGGTAGCCAAAGGCTAATTTGAAAAACCTCTTGGTCCTAATGTCCAGAATAAATGTCTGCTCCCGCTGTACTACAGCTGAAGTTGTACACTCGACTTTCTTCGCCTTTCTTCTTTTTAAAAGACGACACTGTTCCACACGCACGAATAGCATGACTCAGTCGATTGTATTGCGCTACACTATTTGCAAAAAGTAACTTTGAGCACAAGCCAGTGGCCGAGACTTGTGCAAATCCTGTAAGGTTTCTTGTAGCGTGTTGATGGATGTCCGACTCATACTGGACTAGGGAATGTAAATACGATGGAAGCAAGCCCTTGGCTATTTTAAACAGAAATGTCACGCCTTCTATGAAAATAGATTCCTCGACCGTGTTCCACCCCAGATTGCGTCTCATGACTGCCACCTCTGCAACCCGGGTCCCTCTGGCATCTCTAGGTTTATTTAGGAGAATACACATAGCTTCTTTCACTTGCTTCTGCAGAGCGTCAAAAACGGAGCGGTTCGCCGGATAAAACACTGTTATACAGTAGTAGTAGTGCGGCCGAATTAAAGAGTTGAACAAAGTGACTTTAGCGGTACGTGGCAGAAAGAATTTCACCTTACGAAACAGCGACATTTTGCATTTCATTATACTTAAGACCGTCTCATAGTACAAATTTAAGGTAAGGCGAGAATCAATCAGTATTCCAAGATACTTGAAGGATTTGACTGTATTAAGCTATGACTAGATCAGTACCTATTTTCTTGATACTCTAGTTCGGATATGTTAATCTATTAACACTATTGGTGGCCTCACCGGGCGGGAAAGTAAGACTGTAAAGATAATGTGGTATTCAAGATAATAGATTCTTACTCTACAAATCTTTTTTCATGTAAAATGCTTACCGAAGATATATTAAAGCGGTGGTATAGAATGTCATGGACGGCTTGTATATTAAAACTTTCTTCGACTTTGGTGTAAGGAGCATACAAAATGTAAGTTACAGCCACAATTATTAGAACCCACTCCATCTGTAAAACAAATAAAAACTAATTTGTGGAAAGAAGCCAAAAAAACTAAAAATAGGAACTTCACAACTTGTACGTAAGCTAGGTCTGTATCTTATAAGACAAATTGCACTTCCCCCATTAAAGTAGCTGGTTTAGTTAACTTGCTTTAAATTTATAATATTAGTCTCATTTTATTTAGCTTACCGTTGAAGATGTTGTGCCACATAATAAATTGACAGTGCCAAAAATTGCGTAAGGCGACAGAATGTATGTTATGCAAAGGTCTGCTCAACATAAAGCTGCAATATAATACGCCAGCCTAGTCCCACTTAGCAGACCGTCACTAAATTAAAGAGCAATTGCTTAAAATATTTAATTTAACATTTTTTCGTTACATAGATAATATCAGTTTGTTTTTGTTATTTTTAATAGTGTCACAAGAAGGTAGCAGAAAAACTTAATACAACTTGTGCCACGATAGACGATATACATGGATTACTACCACGGCACCTAGCGCACGCTGAACAAACGTCTTCACTTTTGGTCACGTGACAAAAAGGGTTATTATGGCAAGAAGTGGTTGACTCCATTGCATTCAATGCGATTTAGACGTATTTCATTGCCTGTTATATAATCTACTTACCCATTTATTGAGTTTTTCTTTGGTTTGACATAATGGTCACATCTTGCTCTGCTTATAAATGCACTAACAGGTTCAATATATGTCGAGAAACGGGAGAAAATATTTCTTTTCACAAGTAAGTGTTCGCATGGTTTGGTCCTTAGTTGAGGCAACATTAATGGGTTTATTTCAGTTTTCTTAATCATCATGTTAACAAATTGCACACTTTCAATTGTCCTCAAGGCCGTAGCCAAGGGGGAGATCCTTGGGAGGCGGAGGGGGTGGTCGCCCCCCCCCCCCCCCCCCCGAGAGAAATAGCATTATTCTGGTTAGAATGGACTTTTGAAGGAAATTAAGAGAAATTATTACTCAAGTAAGGTAAACGCGATATTTTTCGGGCCACCGCCCCCCCCCCCGCAAAACTTCTTCTGAACTTCAGCCTAAGTAGTCCTAGTCCTCCAGAACCTAAGTTTTGATAGTGAATAAAAATAGCGAAACACACTATAAGGCAAATTTATAGAGGAAAAAAGTGTTTTTATTTCCCATTTGTCGAATTTCGTGACTTTCTTGCAAATCACATGTACTGCAAAATGTCTAGAAATTATTAGGCTTATTGATATTGACATCCCTATATCAACAGCATTGCTCTACTATACTGCAATATTTTTTCATCGATGATAGTGCACAGAATAGTCACATCGTGTAAGCATAATAAGTAGGCTATGAGATTTAAAAATTCGAATGCAGGTGTGGGTGGATCAGGGACGGATCCAGCTCATGGGGGGGGGGTAGCTGTGGGTCAAAATAGGAAAAACCTATGTAGTTTCGATTAAATCAGAGCGTTATAAAAATTAACTTATAAAATAGATTTACCGAAGAAAAATTTTTTTTTTGGGGGGGGGAGCTGGGGGATATCCGCCCCCCTGTCTCCGTCCATGGGGTGGATCCAGGGGGGTGGGAACCTGCCTCCCTGTATCCGTCCATAGGGTGTAGCCAGAGTGGCTATTTTTCTTTTTATATTCTGCTTATTCTAGTTGAAGTGTAGTCAACGACAGATGAAGGGAGGAGCTGCCCCCAAAATCTTATAAGCTAGCCTGTTGTAAGTTGCCTAACTTATTACGTTATAATGTAAAGGATACTACATATGTTTATTATATTTTGAGCCAAATTACCCCCCCCCCCCCCCCCAATGGGCTGGATCTACTCCTGGCATAGGTAGGAGCCTAAATTTACGAAAGTGAACACTTCAAATTTAGTCCCAATGCAATTAAATAGACGAACATGGTTAGATTGGAATAAATTGTTTGACTCACTATCTTTTGTTAAATTGCTGCTTGACACAATTTTTCTTAGTAACATATTCCTAGCTAAATATTAATAAATCTTCATAAATGCCGGTGTGTGACCATAGAATATTGTTCTGTTATAAATAAAAGAACCGGTCCGAGTTTATTCGAGCATGCTTTCCAATTTATCAAGTAGTAGCTAGAGAAAATGAGTAATTTCATGGTAACTAATTTTCCAATAGTTTCATTTCGGGCATCTTGGAGGGGGGGGGGGGGGGTTGTCCACCTGACGTCACTGGAGGTGAGGTAAATTCTAGATAGGTCAGACCAACAAATTACGACACAGCAATAATGGCAGGGCACGCAATGCATTTGACAGTGAATTTTCTATATCATTTTTTCTAAAACATTTTTTTGCACAAAACCAAATATTTTTTTGGTAAAGCAACTTGTCCGGTTTCGTTACCCAATTTAACACCTAAAACATGCCTGAAGGTAGAAATCATCGATGGAAAGGTTTCACAGAAAAATTATTTTTTAGTCATTTTTCATTAAAATTTAGTTATTTTTATTTTTTTACCCCCAGAAGCGAACTATCAATGGGGCATGCGACCCCCCGCATTGTGTCAACATTAATAACTACTACAATATATGTGAATTTAAAAGAAATCGTTTGAGCCGTTTTTGAGTAATCAATTTTTTTAGAAGTTTTTTATTAGTTTTTTGAAAATAAAACCCCCCAAATTGAGTTAGCCCTAAATAATTTATTATATATTTATTTTTATGAACCTACATGCCAAATTTCATCAAAATCGACCGAGTAGTTCGCCCGGAAATCGACGCACTGACAGACAGACAGAGCGACAGACCGACCATCACAAAGCTTTCCTTATACTACGTATAAATTGGAAATCAAAAATATTACAAAAGCAGAAAATGTAAATTAATCGAATTTAAAAAAAATTATTGAAATACATCAAATTTACAATTATGTGTATAAGGCATGGAACGCTTCTGCCATAATATCCAAGATATCAGGTTTTGTCCGTTGCCGACAGCCCTAGCGCTCCTGGTGTAATTCCAGTGTATATATATATAGTTGAGTGAGGTGGCATTAGAATTTAGAAAGCTTAACAACAATCAACAATCAGGAACAGCACGATATTTTTTTTAAAAGTAACTTTTCAAATTAATAATTTTAATAATTTATTGTGACATGTCTGTGAACAGTAATAACTTAATATGTGTCCCAGGTGAGAGCAAATTTAATTTTTCTCTGCAGGTAAAAGACTTGTACCCCACTTCAAGTTCTAATTCAATACAGGTTAGCTATTGTTAACTGAGATATAGGCTAGGCGAATAATCCCAGTTTTAGGCTTCGTCAAGTAGGATGCACCTAACATTAACAAACAAAAAGAACACAATTAGTTGGCATGTTAGTGGGTTAGTAAGTTAGTATTATTAGTATTTTAGCCAGGCTTGCCTCTCAAAAAATTCTCCTACAGAGTACGGACAAGTATACAACAGTTGTTTCCTGAACGCGTTTCTGAAAGCTTTGCCTTTCAGGGCTCTCATGCTGGGCGGTATACAGTTATACACTTAGTGTTTGGGTTGAGCCACAGAACAACAGCTGTCAGACTTCTGCCATTTGGCGATGTTTTTTTTGTTGTAAAATTACACTTGCATTAGCCTACAGTTGTTAGTGAGACCAAAGGAAATCCCGTGCCGTGCCGGACCCCAAAAAATTACTTTTCTAGAACTCTAACGTTTTCCACGTTACATATTCATAGTAGTACGGTGCAGTAAGTTAGCAGCTCTAAAGTTGCGCAGGTAGGCAACATGTAACTTCAAGTAGGAGGGTCGGGCAATCCCCCCCCAATTACACACTCGAATAATGGAACAATATTCGATGCAATAAATATTGGTTGAAGAAAAATTGGAACGTGTTATGTTCTACATGTTTTAAAGTAAAAGACTAGTTTTACTTATCAGTTATTCATTTAATTCATCTTTTATTTCCTTACGGTTACATTTATATTTTATTCCAAATACTCCATTTTCCAACTTCCAAGGAAGAACAAAGGCAGTTGGTACACCACGCTGCCACTATGCCGCAGCACCAACTACGAACTTAAACTTAGTTCTACTTCTTAAATACCTAAACATTACAATCCTCCCTTTTTAGAATCTTACTTAACTAATAGAAATTATCGTCAAGATTAACTTAATAAATGACAAAAGAAATACCCATTAAAAAAACATAATAATGTTACAAATTAAGTTTAGACGGAGGTTTAACAATTCTCCCCGTTCTAGTAATACTAGTTTCACCATGAAACTTTGGGATCAAAACTTTCTTTTTAACTGGTCTTCCCGACTCCACTACGTCAATGATATTATTCTTATTTGAATTCAAATCTTTTGGACCCAATGTTTCATTTAACAATTCCTCCACCAACAATTCATTTGCATTCTGCATTTCGTTCGAGTTTACCAGTTCCTCTGGACTCAATACATTGTCCGAATTACACTTTACTTTTTCCAAACACAAATTTTCATTAGCTGGTGATAATTCAATAATTTCCTCAACACTTGAGTTTAATGCTTTCCGCATTTGATCAATATGACGTTTCACCAAACTATCTCCTGAATCCACTATAGATATGTAAATGGTGACAAACTTTTCATTATTTTTCCTTTCAACCATTTTCCACCCCTCACCCCATAATTCCTGAACCATACCGTATCGTTGAATAGAAATCTCGGTAAACCGCCTTTCTCTTTACTTTCTTTCTTTCTCATATTTTCTTGTGCACGAAGTTTCATTATTTCAATTCGACCATTTAATTTCCTACCCAAATGCAATTCTGCTGGAGTTACCCCCGTGGTAGAGTGAACACTGTTGTTACAAGATAACACAAATCTTTGAATAGCCAAATCAACATCATTTTCAACAGTTTTCTTAAGATAATTTTTAAACGTACGTACTAAATTTTCAGCTGCTCCATTCGAAGCTGGGTGAAAAGGCGCTACTCTATAATGTAAACATCTGTTATTACGAAAAAATTCTTCCATTTCTACGGAACAAAATGAACTACCGTTATCTTTCACTATTTTTAAAGGTATTCCAAAAATACTGAAATATGTCCTCAAAGCTTTTATAGTTGCATTTGTCGTAATATTTTTCATGTGGTACACTTGAACCCATTTAGAATAAGCATCAATTAATACTAAAAACATTTTGCCTTTAAAAGGACCTAAAAAATCCTAATGCAATCTCTGAGAAGGACCTTCTGGCCAGGGCCAATACCCTGCCTTTTTAGGAGGAGCATCTTGGCTAGACATACAATTCACACAATCTTTGACCATTCTTTCTATATCTGCGTCTATCCCAGGATACCATATACAATTTCTAGCAGTTGCCTTCATTTTAACAATTCCCATATGAGTACTGTGTAACTCATCCAATACACATTTTTGTACACTTTGAGGGATAACCAGTCGATGTCCCCACATTAAGCAATCATTTTTAAGAGTCAACTCAGCTCTTTTTTCATAGAATTTATGACACTTATCTGACATTTTTACTGGCCATATACCTTCTCGAACACATTCGTAAACTTATTTTAATAACCCATCATCTTGAATCTCTTTAGCCAAATCCTCCAAATATTTCAAACTTTTACAACTATCCATTGCCATACACGTGTAATAACAAAAATTCAGATTCGATCAAATTTAAGACACACGCCTTAAATGGAGTTCTTGCGCAGGTAAAACAAAGATGGCGGGCAGTAGGAAAGGGAGGGGGTACCCCCTTATTTTAACATGGAGTGTATAGGCTTTCCAAAGTTTTTTAACGTAATTTATTATTGAATTAATGGGCATCAAGCAATACAGGTTTACATAAAAAATTATTTCGGGGAGGGGGGGGGGGTCCGGACCCCATGGACCACCCGCCTGGGCACGGCCATGGCCACTGGAAAGTAACGATGATATATATTAATATACATTATTGATCCCAATCAAGGCCGTAGCCAGGATTTTTTCGGGGGGGGGGGGGGGTTCAGAAATTTAATTGGATATAACATAGTAGTTTATATATTTCCTCTCAAAATCCGATTCTATCTAGTATCAAGCCGTTTCATCACGGTGGGGGGGGGGGAGGAAGTTGAACTCCCCCTTGGCTACGGCCATGATCTCAATCGACTCTCTGATTGGATCTGGAAAATTCTTTTGTTGGCCCACTAGGATCCACTAAATGTTTTGAACATATATACAAGGCTGTTCCCAGGTTATGATTTCCCCGGGGGGGGGGGGATCCAAACATTTTTTTACGTAATTTATTAATGAATTAATGAATAAATTCTTCAAATTATACAGGTTTACCTGCAGAAATTTATTTCGGGGGATGGGGGGGGGGTGCGGACCCCATGGACCCCCCCCCCCTGGGCGCGGCCATGCATATATATGTGTATTTTGTAACTTTAAATATTGTGGACTTCGTTCTGCCGCAAAGATGCAACCACCACTTGCATTTCTCAAGTTTTTTTCCAGTGGCTTAGGGAACGATATAATTAGACCTCTCTCGTATGTGGTCTGTCCTGGTATCGGCTATCACTATTACACAAGCCATAGCAGCAATGCTTAATATATAACGCTAGAAATATGAATAATAACAACTAAAAACTTTAAACATCAATAACGCTCAATGCACTTTATATCCTCCATTGGCCGTACAGCTGATTTTGTTTACATTATTTTCACAATCATGCATGCGCTGTTAGCTCCGCCCCAAGATTCAAGATGTTGACGAAACGTTTGGAAATTCACTTTCAATTCGACCACGGCCCATCAGCCCTGATTCTACTGGTTCTTCATTTGACTCCGGCCGTGAAAGCCTTTGCAGTTACATTTCCATTTCTTACTTGCTAATCAATGTTCTCGCATGGTATATTAACATAAAAACCACAAATCCTCACATTTCTTTTAGCCTACATTTTAACTCATTAAAAATATAAAAATATTCACTAATTACTTGTTTGGGAGCCATGACTGTCATGTTGCTTTCTAGTGATGTTGCTAACGTAACCAATACTTCACTTAATTTCTTATTAACACATTAGTTTTTCTTTCAACTTCCTTCGTAAATCCTTCACATTTCAACTGTTGTTGTTGATAGTAGCATGTAATGCTAATGATTGCCAATAAATAATAATCCATCGATCACAGTAAAGTTGATTTGTGGCACCACCGAAACCGTGCAATTAACTATTCCGCATAATGTTAATCAAAGCACTCCTGAAGGCGTCCAACTGGTCGATCCTCTTGATTTCAGCAGCTAGGGAGTTTATTATAACGACTAATTCCAAAGTCAAACAGAATTTTTACCAAACATGGAATTTTTATGTTCTAAAATGAAGTTATCAGTATTCCTGATAATTCCAACTATGAACATCTTTAAAAAATTTATTTTTCTTCAAATATGCCCGGAGAAGATTGTTTTCTATCTTGTATATAAAAGTTTAGGTTTAAGATGCACCTCATACATTTATTTTGAATGACTTGCATTATTTAATGAACAAGGTACTGCAATAACTGAAGTGAGGTCGAATTACAGAATGATATACAACTTTTTCGATTTCAACGGTAGTAAATTTCTAAGTCTATATAACAGGGAAACTTTTCGGTTAGTTTTATCAAGAATATACCTAAAGTGATCTTTAAACGAAAGGGGTAAGTCAATGTAAACACCGAGATATTTTATATTATCGACCAATTCGAGTACTTCACCCCTATTTTTAATTCAATATTAGTGACTTTATGCCCTTTGTGATTGTGTATAGCTTTGGTTTTTTTACATTGAGGCACAATTTATTAGCCTGAAGCCATTGCATTATCCTATCAAGCTCATAATTTAAGATTTTTTATTTTACCATTTCGTCAATATTTTAACCTATCAAGAAAATCAGAGTGTCATCCGCAAAAAGATTAATTAAAGCAATTAAGTTTCAAAATTAAGGCTAAATCATTAATATATATATATATTAGAAAGAGCTGTGAACCAAGCTTGGAGCCTTGCGGAACGCCGAATAGAACATCTACTTATGTGATCAGACATGATATTTCCAATTTTAACTCTCTGCTTTGTACTACATGTAAGATAATTTTTGAGTCATAGCAATACGTTTCTCCTGAACCCAACAGCATGGAGCTTATCTATAAGGAGATTGATTGCCAATGTTTCTGGTCCAAGATTACAGCAAGAACCTGTTGACCATTGTCCAAGGCAGTCCGCCACTGTTCAATTACAAATTTGCAACGACGATTCCGTGATGACCTGAACCCCGACTGAAATGGACCGAGAATATTTTTTGAATCCAAGAGATTTTTTAATTCCTGAAAAAAATGAACCTCTATAATTTTTCCTATAATTGGTAAAACGTTTATATGGGCCTCAAATCGATTGCAAGTGCTGATCCTCTGAATTTTTCAACAGGCTTTATACAAGAAATTTTCAAACCATCAGGCATGTTACATTGTTTCAAAGACATTTTAACGACATTATAGACCATATCACCCATTACATCCCAGCATTATGTAAGAGTAAATGCATCAGGTTGGATCGAACTTTTCTGCGTTAACTGCTCAAGAATCCTAAATATGTTATCTTTGGTAGGAATACTGAAATCAGTGAGCACATCATTTTGCTTACGAAGAATTAATTAATTTGCTCTATGCTTTAAACTGACCTTCCATAAACCAATTCTGCAATTACTAGTGTAACTATAATTAATCCCTTCTCCAAGCACTGCTCATTCCAGTACCATAACGAAATAATTATTGCAGGACAAAGACTTTGTTTGGCCGACAAAGACCACACTTCCGGAGCTGGTACTTATGAAAGAAACGGATACATTTATGCAACGTTAGCGGGGGTAGTTCGAACTACTGAAAAGGAAACAACCACTATCGTATCTGTTCATAGTTTCAACAATCAAACAATCGTGCCCGCACCAGGAGACATTGTCACGGCAAAGGTGAGTTAACCAGAAGAGCAGCGCTCAACACTTATTTATTCAAGTGCTTACCAATCGACATGAACCTGATGCGGCGCACAGCCATAGAATCGCTGTAACCCGATCACCCCAATTTCAGACCTTCATCGTCTTCATGTTCATACATTTACCGTTTTTCCCAGTACTTGACCTAGTAACAACTGAGCCTCCAAAATAAAATCAAGGTCTAGGTTGTGCCGCTCAAGGTGATGGCGAAACTGTGGTCGCCCAAATAGGTTGGTGCAAAACCGTAGAGTCTACTTCAAAAGATTTCTAACGCGGAGCTGACGCCGGTGCATGTTTTCTGGAAAATTCACTTGTGTGAGGTCAGCGTCAGAAATCTTCTGAAGTAAAGACAGCTGGCACTATACAGACAACGACAACTACAAACACTACAGAACTACTAACTAACCATAACATGGGAACAAGGCTTGGCACAGGTCGCACCCTCCAATTTCCAGAACACAGGACATCACTTTTTCAGCACTCGCACCGTTTCACATCCGTTAAAATTTACAACAGAATACATCAAAATAATTGAATTGAAAACGACTTTATTGAATAAAAATAAAACAAAAGGCGAACAATAAGACTATAAAGTCTTCTTTTCATGCTAAACTTAAAAACAAACATACTGTATTAATAGATAGATGCTTAAAATTAAATAGAGAAGAAGAGGGGGGGGGGAAGGGATCCATTGTCGTCACCATTATAAGACCGTAGAGAGTCTCAAGCGCTATCTAAGATATCCCTTTCATAAAAAAATTTGAACGTGAAGTAACGAGATATCTCTACACCAATTTACAAATTTAATAGTTAATACAGACCCGAACGCAGGATTAGCAGAGTGGCGATTCAGTAATGACATACCTCCACAACTTAAAATCTACCTACCGTATTCAATACAGTTCAATATATATACCGTATAAATACGTAAAAGGATATGTATACGTATGTATATGTACGTACATGAGTGGATGTGTGTACAGTATATACTAGTATATAATATTTACACTAAAACATTTAGTATTTACACTATACCTCATATTACTCTTTGTCTTGTATTTTATTATTGTTTGCTATATTATTATCTTGTTTGATTCTTTTTATTTTATTTTATTTTATTTATTTATTTATTTTCATTAAATCTAGTAGTAAAGATTATAGATTTTAAATTTATTATATTTCACTTTTTTAAAAGGGGGGCCCAGCACGGGACTTGTCCTATGGGCTCCCCTTCCAAATGTAATTAAATTGTAACTGTTGTACTTGAAGAAAAAAATTCAAATTATTATTATTATAAACTGTGATTTTGGGCCAACCCATTTGCTGCAATGACAAATTTCCTAGGACGCCTGCCGCGCTGTGATTATCCGTGTGTACTGGTCCTAAAATGGCTTGTGTAGTAAATTAATAAAAAGTGTAAAAAATACTTCCTCCCAGTGCTTGAATCTACCTTCATCCGTACGTTAGTTAAATAAATTAAAAATAGAACTCCTGTTATCCATAATCCACTTCTCGCTTTGTTTTTTTAGGTAACAACAGTTACTCATCGCTTTTGCAAATGCGACATTTCCTGTGTAGGAGACGTAGCCCTGTCGAGGACGTATCGCGGCATACTGAGACGCGAGGACATCCGCGCTACAGAGAAGGACAAGATTGAGGTGTACAAGTGTTTTAGACCTGGCGACATACTACTGGCCAGAGTCGTATCCTTTTTCACGTTATCATCGGCTTTTCTCGTTTCCATTACTAAGGGCAACGCTTACAACTTGGTATATTGTATCAGTTCAGTTGTCCGCGTTGTAGGCATTATCAACCCAGAGGATTGAAAAACAAAATCATAATGTTAGTGATTGTTCCAGAAATAGGTCTAGCGTAACTATGACATGACTGCGTGGCATACTGTAGGCCTACTTCAGTAACGCAGCTTGTTTCGTATGTTTTGATTCAAGGCTAAATCCGTAAAACCACTAAAGAATTCTTTTGGATTGTATCCTTTTATCACATTGGCCAAAGACTGCATGTCTGAGGGAGGGGGGGGGGCGGTTTTGGTTAATTTCTTGACAACTGGTGTTCCTTAATTGCAACAGATGCCCATGAAGGAGCTCCATTGCTACCAACTCTCAACGGCGGAGAACGAATTAGGGGTGGTGACTGCATTTGGAGAAGCCGGGGTCGCGCTCATACCAGTCAGCTGGACGGAGATGCAGTGCCCTAAAACGTATGTGAAAGCAACAAGGAAAGTTGCCAAAGTGGTGCCCGAGCACATTGCAATAAAGTCATAGTGTTGCTACTTCATGCTGCCAACCCCATTTAAAGCGAAATGTACTTGAGCGCCTGATGCCACGGTTTACCCTACCCCTAGAGTACGTAATGAAAATACATAAATTATTTTTTAATTAATTTATTACTCTAATAAATCAGATTTAAAGCGACGAGATACTTGGTACAGAACGAATCCCATAACATGTTGAATTTTATTAAAAGAAGTAAATTACTAACAAAAGCAACATAAGGACTGGTAACGCTTTAATTTTACGTAAATAAGAAGGTTCACAAATATAGGATCCGCACCATTATAGATACACAGCAATAAGTTTTATATATATCATATCACGCTCCTAACAATTGTAAATAGACTATGTGTTAGGTATTAAACAAGTGAGTCCATGGTTTTTACAATGTAACCTAGAGATCAACGACGTTTGCGTTAAAATATGACAACCACGGAACAAGGACATATTCGCTATGTAAATTTTAACGAAGCTGTTCCACATTTAATTCTAACTTGACTTATGACCTTGCCACATAACACGCTGTTGGCATGTAAAGAGTCGTCTGTCAAAAATTCTGGTTTTATGCAGAGCAGTGTTAGAAATTCGGTCTACTTTACTTATTCCTCTATCTATATCTATAGTATATACAAAATTATGACAGGCATTGCCCACATTTCTGTAGATGGAAGAACAATGGGCGTGTATTTTTCCTCGATCTACAGCCGTACAAATATGAAAATATTGCCATGAAAAATACATAAGCGCATGAAATCCACAAAAAAAAAAAAAAAAAAAAACAGGTTTGACTGATTTACTACTACCTATTCCACCAAATCTGATAAATATATAGTACTTTATATGTATTTGTAGTAATAGATCGAATAGCCAATTTCAAATGAGAAAATGTACAGTTACAGCGAGAGCTTTAATATTTTGTGGTTGCCGTAAAAGGAATTAATTAATTTGGTCAACTAGACTCGGCCCTGCTTTGTTTATAACATATTTTGAAGTCTCTGCCTTACGGAGCAACTATGATTTTGTGATCTAACCTAGGCACAAACCTAACTACGCACTTGCCTAGAAAATTGCATTTAATATACCAACTAGTTTCATTACTATTACATTATGAACAATCAATAGAGTAAACAAGGCTAACGTACAATTGTATTTGAGAAAAGACTTGGTTGAATATCTAAGTTTCTGTAGGAGAACATGATTAACTCGCGAATGGGTTTAGATAGCGTCTTTCCAGTGTTTGGTGCAGTCTAGCTGTGACGACTGTCATTCTCAAAACCGGTGTAATTCGCCAAAAAAAATGTAATACACGCTGACGCCAGGTGCACATGTAACGTGATAAATAACCGAGGAACATTGAGGCAACTTCTTCAAATTTGCCAACCGGATGTGGTTTTCAGTTTGTTTTATAATCAATCAACTTTTACACTTAAATTCAAAAAACTCATAAAAAAAACGTCTAAACAAATTATTTTTCGAAAACAGCTCCAACGATTTCTTTTAAATTCACATATATTGTAGTCGTTATTAATGTTGACAAAATGCGGGGGGTCGCTTGCCCCTTGATAGTATGCTTCTGGGGGTAAAAAAATAAAAATAACTAAATTTTAATGAAAAATGACTGAAAAATAATTTTTCTGCGAAACCTTTCCATTGATGATTTCTAACTTTAGACATGTTTTAGGTGTTAAATTGAGTAACGAAACCGGACAGTTTGCTTATCCAAAAAACTGTTGGGTTTTGTGCAAAAAAAATTTTTTTTGATAAAATGAAAGCAAATTCACGCTCAAATGCATTGCGTGCCCTGCCATTATTGCTGTGTGGGAATATGTTGGTCTGACCTATGTAGAATTTACGTCACCTTCAGTGACGTCAGGTGGACGACTCCCCTCCCCCCCCCCCCCCCCCCCCCGTGATATCCGAAATTTAACCATAGGAAAATTATTTACCATGAAATTAATCATTTTCTCTCTCTACTAATCGATAAATTGGAAAGCATGTTCGAGTAAACTCGGACTGGTTCTTTGCTATTTATTTTCATGAATTTTAGTCAAGCGTTGTCTCGAACGTGGCACGCAACTAAAGAGAGGATTACAGACAGAAGTACGGTAGAGAAAGAACCGGTACGAGTGAACCCGTACATGCTTTCCTATTTATCAATTAGTATCGAGACAGATAATATGAGTAGTTCCATGCTAAATAATTGTACTAAGGTTCAATTTCGGTTGCCTCAACATTCCCCATCCTAAAGCAATGTATTGATAGTTGAGACGCTTGCATGGTCTAGACCAATATAATAGGCTATAAATCAGTAATAATGACAGGATATGCAATGTATTGGGGCATAAATTATGAATCATTTTTTATTCAAAACCAAAACTTTGCTTGAGAAAGCAACCTGCTCGGTTTTGTTACTCTATTTAACACTTAAAGTTGGAGAGCAGGTTCCGCAGAAAATTTGTTTATGGTCATTTTTCATGAAAATTGAGTCTTTCCTATTTTTTGACCCAAGAACCAAACTATCAATGTGCAAGCGACCTACCTATTGGATTTTTTTTATCATTAATGACGACTACAATGTATGTGAATTCAAAATGAATAGTTGGAGCTGTTCTTTAAAAATATTTTTTTATGTGTTTGGAGGCCAAAAATAATAGAATGTTCCCGAGGCATGATTTTGGCGAACTGTCAAATTCATCCAAATCCACCGAGTAGTTTGTCCACAAATCGAAGAACGAAGAGGCGGACATTTTGTAAACGCCACTTTTTTTAGTTCCTTGGACCTCAAAATTGGAATCGAAAATTTTGACCATCACAAAGCTTTCCCTAACGGATAAATAGGAAAGTAATAAACTCAAAAAAAAATTCAATTCAACACCATCAATGGAATAACGTTTTATAAAAAGCTTTGCTATAATTGTCCAGTAAGCTTTGAATTCCTTACATCGGGCGAGTTCGCAAAAATTAAGTACAAGCTCGACTACTGTATTTTGACTGCTCAGTATGTGCAGAATGACTGGTGAAAACTGCCCTATCCCATATACGCTAAACATTTTATGGGGGTATACGCCTCCCAGACGGGTGGGGCACGCTGGTGAGTGTTACTTTAGGGTGTGTAAAAATTGACAGTGTCGAAGCTATGCTTTGGGATAGTGCTGGGGCAGCCGACATTTTTTAGTTCAGATTTAAATTTAATCTGCAAGCAGGGTAATCTGATTTTCGTTCTTGGTGAAAAGTGGCAGGCTGGTCGCTCGTGCCATGGCGTGCGTCTAGACAATCGGTTTAAATATTTTTTATTCTGCTATTCCGAAATTAGAGGATATGGAAAAAAGCTGGGTTTGGCGGGATTCGAACCCACAATCTACGCCTAACCGGGGCGTCGTCTTAACCGCTGTACCACAAGCCCCGACAAGTCCAGTAATAGCCAAATCCTCTACTTATGCTCTAATTGACATGATTCGTGTTGCTAGACAGGTTAGCACAACTACACAACCAAGGGCGGATCCAGCGGAAAATTTAAGGGGGGGGGGGAAGGTCACAAGTTTTTTGTAAGTTTGAAAGGTAATTTTATTTGTTGAAAAGTTGGGTTTTATTTTTTTATTTTTTACTAGGTATCTTATGAATTTACTCATTTAGGGGGGTCATGACCTAAAGGCAATGCTTTATTCAATACATTGTAGTATTATATGGTATATATAACACTGACATCAAATTAACTTTGGTTGAGGAGGTAACCTCCTCGTTATACGAAATTAGAGGATATGGAAAAAACTGGGTTTGGCGGCATTCGAACCCACGATCTACGTCCCGGTTAGGCGTAGATCGTGGGTTCGAATCCCGCCAAGCCCCGTTTTTTCCATATCCTCCTAATACTACAATGTACTGCTATTCCGCTTGTTATTTTCTTCCCTGTAAGGTTTTCAGGTAAATGAACTATGAACTAAGTTTTACATTAAAACAAAAACAGGAAAGGGGAAGAATAACTGAATGAGAAATATTATACCGACTTTTGAGATGCCAGCATGCCACTCTTAACCATTTCATCAGGTTACCCTGCTGGTTGCTAAAATTTAAATCTTCCGCAGACCGACATTTTTTAAAAGCCCTTAAGTATGCTTTGCGCTCAACATCGCGCCGCTAGTAAAAAAATCAAATAACATAAAAGCAGATTGTGCTCCCTCCGGGCAACGCGCCCTCGTCACACCAGACGCTCATAATAATAACATAGGATTATAAATAAATAATTTAATTACCGTGCTAAAAATTGAAAACTGAATTCACCCCCGCTTTGAGAAGCATTCGCCGCCATAGAAAGCGTACGTGGAATTTTAGGGTAGTTTTTACTAGTCATTCTGCACAGACTGAGGAGTCAAAATAAAAAATTTGAGCTTGTACCTAATTCTTCCGAACTGTAAACCGAAGTTTTTTTTTAAGATTATTCGCATACAAACAATTTAATGAATGTATTCGATTCACCTTTTCAGTCGCCTCTGTAGGTTATTACCCGTGATGAGGGCTATAAGGGGGCCCACTTTCATTTAATAGATAAAACTGCAAAGCTTAAAGGGTCGTGTTTACGGTACCTAAAATTTAAAGATAAACAGAATTCTGTTTTTTTTTTAGATTTTTTACTTGTACTTGTGTGTATAAGATTTGTAGGTTTGTATTTTTTTTTTTAATCTCAGAAAAAAAAAATAATAATAAGTTAAACAAACGCTCAAATAAGCATATTCCAGGAGTCATAGACGTGAAAGAGGCAATACAGAGTTGAATTAATTTCACCCCAACAGCGGAAATGATCAGAATGGCGGTGGACTCAAAAAATCTGCATAATACTGTTAATAAAAAAGATTATGAATATTTTTTTCATTTGTGTATATACCGTTAACGCCTAAACCATTTATAACAGAATTTGGCGGACTAGTAGGCAATATTGGTTTTTCCTACTACAGTAATGAAAAGGAACGTCAGAATTTAGATATTGTGGTCAAAACATAATATGGTATCAGGCTTATAGGTTTAATCAAGAAATAAATTTAAAATAAATGATTGTAAACTCTAGATATTGCACAATTATTAAGAGGACATGCTACGTAGAATGAGCACCCCAAAATTTGTTGTTTTTATTTAATTAACAAAGCAGGTCATTAAAGATTTGGCTCATGGAAGTTGTAGAAGACTACTTCATGCATCATTTAATTGGAAATATTAAATTTTTGGTACCTTATTTCTTCCATAAATACCAGAACAGGACTAAAATATTCTGGGATTTTTGGAAGAACTACAAAACCGAAAAGTAAAAATACCCGATTATATGATGCACGAAGTAGTCTTCTACAACTTCCATGAGCCAAATTTTTAATAACTTGCTGAGTTAATTAAATAAAAAATGAAAAGTATTTAATTTTGGGGTGTCTGTTTTCTACGTAGCATTATCCTCTTAAGTAAATTTTGAGTCCAATTAATCTACGAATAAAATAATACCATGTAAATGTACATTACATGGAACCTATTCATCGAGCTAGAGAAATAGTTACGTTAATTCCGAGGTTGCCATTATCAGCAAACAGTTCCGCAACCCCAGCATCGAACACTAGACAGTCTGAACTCGAAATAGCAGATGCTATTCCTTCATGAATCGACCGAGGGGTCGCTTCCCATGCCAGTCTACGCCTCTGCCAATTTAATTCCAATCGATAGCCAAAATTTTCAGCTTGCTTACGACTACCTATCAACTGAACAAGGGCAAAAAACTGCTGGTGCCCATCAAATCTTTCTTGCTTTTCAAGAACGAGCATGAAACAGTGCCCGAAGCATGACTGCATCATCACCCAGTCCACAGCACCTGGAAGGTTTATGTCCGTGGCCAGGAATACTATGTCTTCTCCTTGCAGGGTTGTGATACTCTTATGGGACATCACTAAATGAGGCATGACCTGGTCAAGAGAACCCAGCCATTTACAGGAAGCACCGGGGCAGGGACAGTGGAAAGGCCTGAACTCACAGCCTTCTTCGTGGTCGCTTTTGTCTGCGTAGAGCTGCAATGATGTACAGCCCGTGCTAGCGTATTTACATGGGAAGAACAAAGTGCTTGCGACTTTCTCCATTGCAAGGTTGCGTATATTGCCTAAAGTGCCGCGGCAGGTTGGGCAGCAGGTAAGTTTTGGTCGACATGACGAACACACCAGATGTCCACTCTGACATTGCAGGATGGGTGGGAGAACGTAGTCGAAGCAGACGGGACATTCAAAGAGGCTGGCAAGATCTGCAGTGACCACAGGTCCCTGGACGGTGCTGGCTCCGCCATTTGTGGACGGGCCTGGAAGCGCTCGACGCTTGGACATCTCACTAGCACTCATGGTTATAAAACACTGCAAAGTGAACAATGACTAGTAAATTTTAATTGTGGCTGGTGGCTACTATTCGCAGAAGGGCTGTTCTGAGAGATAGGAATTGTTTTAAAATTGTATACTCTGTTGTAAAGGAGTTCCACTGACGAGTTTGCCTTGGATGCCTAAAAGAAATTGGCCTTTCTCGCTGGAGTGCATTGTGCACAACTGTGAATTCATAGTATTAATGCTTAGACTGTCAGATTGCTGTTAAGTGGACTTTGCGACGATAAACACTATAGGCTACTCTACATTTAGTTGGCAATTTATTTTAGAGTCTTCTCCACTGTGAATTCATTGTGCAAAACATTTTATTTAGTAGGCCTGGCAGCCTACATTTAAAAAGGGTATCAGTGGTTTTACAAATAATAATGCGCATGTTGTAATTTTATGAATACTTACAGAGCCGGTTTTAAAGTGTCTTCCATAGTTCGATGCATTAATTATAAATACATTTATCAAATATTGCAGAGCTCTAATGAACTTTCCTCTGTACACCTAGCCATTTTGTTTTATTTATTTTTGACATTTTTGTTGTCATTCGATTTCGTGGCATTAGAATTAAGGCACTATATACCCGGGTATGAGGTTCTGTAGGGACAGTTTTGGTCACTAGGTTCGCTGACGACAAGGAGAAATCATAGACATAGTAAAACTAGTTTTATTAGCTCCATGGGGCAAATCGATATCCATATTATTCAAAATGGCCGCCGTTTGCATGCGAAAACTAAGCTCTTAGGCGCCCATTCCATTGACCGGCTAGGGCTATTTCACGAGTCGGTCAGCGTAACACCTGTGTTTGCACCATTTGTTTGCACTGCGCATGCTCGGGGACTCAAACCACAGAACATCGTATAATTATATATTAGTACTCAATTCAGGGCTGCCACATTCCGTGGTTTACCTCAGAATTCCGTGCGAAATAATTCTATACCGAGAAATTTCCGGGATCAACAATTTTTGAGGTTTTTCTGTGGATTTTTGCACTGCGCATGCTCGTCAACTTTAACATTTTACGTTTTAACTACCGTGTACAATGTAAATTTGGTTTTCAATTTTACTGTTTAGATTTTCTTTTTTCAAGTACGTTCCGTAGCTGTATCATGATGTTTAAATGTGAGCAATGTAATGTCATTTTTAAAAACCTTATTGCAGTAGTAGAAAAAAACTAAATGCACTAATGATGGTAGGCTACGATGAGTACCAGCCACCAGGGGCGGGTTGCCAAACGACTTCAGCTAGGCTTCAGCCGTATTCCTAAGAATTTTTAAATAATTCACGGAATACTCTGGAATTTTTTAAAATGTTGGTCCCCTTTATATGATATGATTTTTTAACTCTCATCTGTCCTTGGTCCTGGTTCCTAACCTTATCTGGTTATTGTAATTGTAACTTTAAATTTCAGCCGATAAAAAAAATACCGATCAGCTTCAGCTTCAACCATCACAAATTGAAATGATTCCATAAATTGGCATGCAAATACTGGTATGCATAGGTATTTCCCCTAAAATCCACAGAAAAACCTCAAAAATGGGAGATCGCGGTTATTTCTCGGAATAGAATTATTTCGCACGGAATTCTGAGGTAAACCACGGAATGTGGCAGCCCTGAATTGAGTACTCATATATAATTATACGATGTTCTGTGGTTTGAGTCCCCGAGCATGCGCAGTGCAAACAAATGGTGCAAACACAGGTGTTACGCTGACCGACTCGTGCTATTTCCAACAACGGTGACGTGGTAGCAGACATTCAAGACTTAGGTGGCGTTTCCATCGATCTCGCATTGCAGAATGCAAATGACATTGACGGAAATTAGAATTTTTCTTTTTATAAAAATCTATTAAAATGTTTGTACTTAACATAGGTATCCCATGACGCCATTTTTTAATATTAGTTTATTTGTTGGTGATTTTACTGTATGATCATTGATCAATTTTAACTATGGCATAGAGGAAAATAAACATTTCCGTCAATTCTGCAATGCGAGGTCGATGGAGACGCCACCTAAGTCTTGAATGTCTGCTACCACGTCACCGTTGTTGGAAATAGACCTAGCCGGTCAATGGAATGGGCGCCTTAGCATCTAATTAATTCTTTTAATGTTTTTACTATGCCTGGACCTCATTTCGCTGCATATAATTTAATATATATATATTCTCCATGATTTATAGAAAAATATCACATTAAAATAATACGTAATTAAAAATCATTTAAAATAGTATTGAGGCTTAGGTGCCCATTCCATTGACCGGCTAGGGCTATTTCCAAAAACGGTGACGTGGTAGCAGACATTCAAGACTTAGGTGGCGTTTCCACCGATCTCGCATTGCAGAATGCAAATGACATTGGGATTTTAGAATTTTTCTATTTATAGAAATCTATTAAAATGTTTGTACTTAACATATCCCATGACGCCATTTTTTAATTTTAGTTTATTTGTTGGTGATTTTACTGTATGATCATTGATCAATTTTAACTATGGCATAGAGGAAAATAAACATTTCCGTCAATTCTGCAATGCGAGGTCGATGGAGACGCCACCTAAGTCTTGAATGTCTGCTACCACGTCACCGTTGTTGGAAATAGACCTAGCCGGTCAATGGAATGGGCGCCTTAGCATCTAATTAATTCTTTTAATGTTTTTACTATGCCTGGACCTCATTTCGCTGCATATAATTTAATATATATATATTCTCCATGATTTATAGAAAAATATCACATTAAAATAATACGTAATTAAAAATCATTTAAAATAGTATTGAGGCTTAGGTGCCCATTCCATTGACCGGCTAGGGCTATTTCCAAAAACGGTGACGTGGTAGCAGACATTCAAGACTTAGGTGGCGTTTCCATCGATCTCGCATTGCAGAATGCAAATGACATTGACGGAAATTAGAATTTTTCTTTTTATAAAAATCTATTAAAATGTTTGTACTTAACATAGGTATCCCATGACGCCATTTTTTAATATTAGTTTATTTGTTGGTGATTTTACTGTATGATCATTGATCAATTTTAACTATGGCATAGAGGAAAATAAACATTTCCGTCAATTCTGCAATGCGAGGTCGATGGAGACGCCACCTAAGTCTTGAATGTCTGCTACCACGTCACCGTTGTTGGAAATAGACCTAGCCGGTCAATGGAATGGGCGCCTTAGCATCTAATTAATTCTTTTAATGTTTTTACTATGCCTGGACCTCATTTCGCTGCATATAATTTAATATATATATATTCTCCATGATTTATAGAAAAATATCACATTAAAATAATACGTAATTAAAAATCATTTAAAATAGTATTGAGGCTTAGGTGCCCATTCCATTGACCGGCTAGGGCTATTTCCAAAAACGGTGACGTGGTAGCAGACATTCAAGACTTAGGTGGCGTTTCCACCGATCTCGCATTGCAGAATGCAAATGACATTGGGATTTTAGAATTTTTCTATTTATAGAAATCTATTAAAATGTTTGTACTTAACATATCCCATGACGCCATTTTTTAATTTTAGTTTGTTTGTGATTTTACTGTATGATCATTGATCAATTTTAACTATGGCATAGAGGAAAATAAACATTTCCGTCAATTCGGCAATGCGAGGTCGGTGGAAACCCCGCCTAAGTCTTGAATGTCTGCTACCACGTCAGTTTTTATATATAGCCCTAGCCGGTCGGTGGAATGGGTGCCTAATGCATTCCTCTGATTGGTTGGCATCTGTAGAGCTCTAGAGCCCCTGTTGATTTTACTCTATGATCATTGATCAATTTTAACAATGGCATAGAGTAATATTGAAATATCCGTCAATAATACCATATTTACTATTGACTATTGATGTATGTGGAATCCCCGCCTAAGCTCTTAGCATAAGCCTGCCACCCCTCCCGATTTACCCGGGAGGCTCCTGGTTTTCAGCCCAATCTCCCGGCTCCCGGGTGAATGTTGTCGGGAGGCCATAATCTCCCGGTTTTGGAAAATGACCCGGAATATCTCCCGATTTAGATGAAATTGCTTGTAGGTTCACAAAAATCATGTCTCGAGACAATTTTTTACTTATTTTGGGCTAACTCAATTTGGGGTCAAAAACTCCAAAAAAATTATTTCTCAAAAACGGCTCCAACGATTTCTTTTCAATTCACATAGCCTACTGTGTATTGTAGTCGTTACTAGGCCTAATGTTAACAAAATGCGGGGGGTCGCTTGCCCCTTGATAGTTTGCTTCTGGGGTAAAAAAATAAAAAAAAGTCAATTTTCATGAAAAATGACTAAAAATAATTTTTCTGCGGAACCGTTCTATCGATGATTTCTACCTTCAGGAATGTTTTAGGTGTTGAATAGAGTAACAAAACCGGACAGGCTGCATACCCTAAAAAATAATTGGTTCTGTCCAAAAAATTATGGAAAACTCATGCTCCAATAGGCCTATATTACGTGCCATGTGTGCCACGTGCCATGCACAAATGAAGAAAATAATATGACAATGAAGTGGAATACACGCCTAAGGCGGCAATAATAAGGCAATACAGACAGTATCATTCCAGAGGATTCGTTTCACCCACCACAACACAAACATGCGGCCATACACTCCATGATCCATAGACTCTTACTTGTACCGTTGACGGTTGTACATTTTAACAAAGAACTTTCAACAATTATGGAAATTGCTAATAATAATGGATATCCTGTGAGTCTAGTTAAGAATATTTTAAGGAAACACAGGAATAAGTTGACTCTCCCTTTAGTCTATGGAGCGAGCCAGACTTCTGAACCAGATAAAGGGTACGTTAAGTTACCATATCTGGGTAGGATTTTATTAGTTTGGAGTTGGCCTCTTGGATTGGAGATAGGGTCGATAAGAATGTGTCATTTTATTCTGTGGACTCGTTGAGTAAGCAACTGATTAATTGTAAACCTAAATTGGAGAAAGGGAGGAAATCAGGGGTTATCAACTAGACTGTAATGATTGTGTTAGCTTATATATTGGACAAACTGGGAGAGGGTTTAAAGAAAGAATAGCGGAGCATAGACGGGGGGTAGGAAAACCCGACACTCAGTCCGCCTTTGCCCAACATATAAGCACCCACAACCATGCCTGTGATTTCGATAATTTTAAGATCTTACATGTAGCCAACAAGGGGAAACTTCTTGATAATTTAGAAACCATTGAGATTAGGGAAGCTATGGTTAAAAACAAATCGTTACTTAATGACATAACCTTTTTAAGTAGTTCCCCCTTGTTGGCGCTTCCATTGGTTAATGTTTAATTGTTCAATTTAAATTGTTTACTTTATGCGATGCTGTGTGTTATCCTGACAATGAGTTTTATTTTGTTTTAGCTTGCATACCTTTTGTTTTATCTGTTTTCAATCGCACTTGACGATGGCGTGCCGCGTGAGCCGAAACCGGTTGTGAATTTTTAATTTAATTTTTTTCGTAAAACTATACAAAGTTAATTTTAACAATGAGTGACAGCATGTTTTACAAAGTTACTAAGGAGACTATTATGTTTATTACTAGAAAGAGTCATATCGACTCAACCTTTGCTTTATGTTATCTCATTCATTTTACCTCTTAGGTACCTATCACAGAATACTATAATATATACCTAATATGGTACCTACCTATCGTCAACGCATTTATGACGAAACAGCAGTTGGCACTTTGTTGATAATTGAATAGGAAACTTGCTTAGTTGCTCATAGAAATAAAATGCCCTCCTCTGATTGAGTTGTCTATTCCCAAAAATAATGCCCATGATTAAATCATGGAAAGAGGCATAGTGTATATTTCACATCCCTTTTTATTTTATTTCATTCGTTTTAAGACGAAATAATAAATGGCTTTGTTCATTATTTGAATTTAAAACAAGTAATCTTTAAAATGAATAACTGAGTGTTATTGTTCAATATATTGCCGTTTTATATGGTATATAACAATGACATTAAAGAAACATAGGTTGGAGAGGTCTTTATAACCGTATTAGAGATTCAGAAAAAAACTCGACTTGGCGGGATTCGAACCCACGATCTACGCCTATCCGGGGCGTCGTCTGAAGTGCAACGTCCACGTAGGGCTTGGCCAGCGGATAGGCGTAGATGCGGGCCCGAATCCTGTCCAATTTTTTCTAAGTCCTCTAATTTGAGTACTATTGGACTATTAGCCCATAGTGTGATTATATATTAAAAATAAAGTTGTTGTAAAGTCCAAAATTATTTATGGCGGGAAAGAATTCAGAACAAGGATTTTCAAGAACTCAAGAATCATGCACTCCTTGACGGAAGATCAACTGAAGGGAGCTTGAACGTACCAAGAGCTGAAGAGGAAGGCGCAGGACCGAGAGAGCTGGAGGATGATATGCAAGGAGTTGCCAACCAACCGCAGAGATTGTCACCTCAAAACGTGTAAATCCATTGGAACCACGAAATTGATCATTTCCAACCTCACAAAGCTTTCCTTATACTAACGTATGGTATAAATAGGAATGTAATAAATACAGTCTTTACTTGTACAGTATTTTTTTAGTATTAGCAACAGCTTATACTGTAATGTGTCCCACACCGATAAAATAGTTCAAAACCTATCAGGTACGGTAGGTCTAAGCCATACAATACCCGTCGAAAATATTAATAGTAATAAAATAAAAATTAACAAAAAGTCAAGGCTATAGAATGTGACATCACATGTGGTCGATCGTCGGTAGGTGCATAATGTTCAAAGCATGAGAAAGTACATGTTCAATTGCCAAAACGAGACTCAGCCTAGCAAACATAGTCTCATGTAGATGAGCTTTGCTGTCCTGCAACAAAACATTTAAAACACAATTAAATACGATTTGAAAGTATGGGGCGAACGCCGAGTGGGATAATCAGTCAGCATGACAGTCTAAACTGTAAATTTAATTTTAAAATATTCTATAATTAACAAAAAATACAGTTTATTTTGTATTTTTATTATTTTAAATATTATACGCATACAAACAACTCAATGAATGTATCCGAATAACCTCTTCAGTCGCCTCTGTAGGTAATACCCGTGTTAAGTTACGACAGGTCACCGATCGCATGATGTGTAGAGACTTGAACAAGTACGAATAAGCTACCACTATGCCATGTAAGTTGTGTGCTAAATTAATTTTTACACTTAAATTAAATAGTATGGAACTGTACGTTTCGCTTCCACGAAGTCATGAAGAATACCTCACTAGGATGACCAGAACTGGTCATATCCAACACTTCAACTAGAATTTCTGACACTAAATAAACGAAGTTGAATTAATGCACCAATTCAGAACACGTTGCCACAGCTCAATGTTGCAAAATGACATTAAAAAAAAAGCAGTAACTAATGACGCCATGACGTTTTATTCCAAAACTGAGCTGAACCCGGGGGGCTGGGACCGCCTGCTTTACCTGCCCTCTGAAGCATAGCCAGAATATTGCAATTCAATTGCGAAGGCTGATCAGAAGGATAAGGATGTCCTATGCGTAGACTGATGCTTTGAGCCGATGGCGCCTAACTGATTACCTATCTTGATAAATACGTGTATTTACCAAAAGGATGCGAGCACGTCTGTAGTAAACACTGAAAGCGTGACAGAGCTTGGAAGTGAAGACGGAAATGTTGTGGGGGCTAACTCGGCCTTCGTCCACCTTCTCGACACATCTTCTGATGAGTGCGGGATACTCCAGCAGGTAGTTGAACAAAATCAGCCACTCGTCTTGGAGACTTAAGAGCGAGAGGTTCACTTCGTCTATGTCCGGCAACGGAGGGCACACTCTATCCGAGACAAGTTGCTCAAACTTGTTACGAATTGAAACTATCCGGGCGTAGTTGTAGAGAATGAAAACAGCTCCTAAAGTCACAGTTAAATTAGAAAGATTGCAGAAAGCGGTCGATTTCAAAGGCTCCCACTGACCACCAAAAGCAATCCATGCCAAGCTTTCATACGCAATAGGAAAGCTAGCCTGATTGGTGAATTAGCATGGAATGCATCGGAACAAAGATTGATTGACTATCGACACATAAAGAGGGCTGGGATAATTTTATGGTACTTAAATTAATATCAAAGTTTACACTTTACGGCACTCCTACACTGATTTGTCAAACCCGGTCGGATTTGTTAACCCTTACTCCAGCCTTTGCTTAATCCGGTTCACCTTCGTATTGTTTGTTGACTTTGACAAGTCAGAGATTTCAATAAAAATCATTGCTTACACCAACTATGCCGATGGCTCCTACACAGACATACTGTATAATTGACCACATTGTACATGTGTATAGAGTGCACTGGTCACTGGGGCCGTTACATATTTCTATCAAATTCACTTTTGGTAAATTATACGCATGATGTAGACACATTGGTACCATTTCAAGCGAATTTCCGGTCTTCTAGGGGTTTCATAGCTACTATAGTGGATCAAAATATTTCTACTTACTATACCTACACATAATAAATAAATAATAATAATTCGTGTATTTCTCAACATTATTAACAAATCAACATATTATTTTGTAGGACCCCTTAACCTAATGGTGTGCGGGGTACCGACCAATAAAGACTTGAATGAGCCAAGCGGAGTTGGGGTTATAAAGCCTTCTGTTGCCATCAACCAGAAATCAAGATAGCCTGAAACTTGGATGGCACGGTGCTTGTACATACCATACAATCGAAGTCGTGTCGTAACTCGACACAAGTACCATCAAGTTAGTTAGTGAGGCGACTCAACATTTTAATCGGATACATTCAATAAATTGCTTGTATGCGATTAATATTTTTATTAAAAAATAAAAACATTTCGCGACAACTTACCCTTGCTGCTGTCTTCTCTGACTCCAAAAGTGTCTCCCTCTAAATGGATTTTGACGGAATTGCTTGGCTTGGCTTGAATAAGGTCAACTATAGCGGCAGCTTTCGCTAATTTCTGTATTTCGCAATCTTTACCAGTATCCCAATATTTGTGGGCCGACAGTTCCCGTATGTCCTGCTCCCGCAAGCTGAAACACCAACCGATTTTCTTTATACCCTTTCACCCAACTAATGTTCTCGTTAAAAAGGCCGTAAAAATTACAGTGGCAGTCTTTGCGTGGTTTTGTAAGTATACTTGTAACCTTGTTTATTGGTATTAAAAACATTAGCTGGCAGTGTTCCCGTCTTTTCTTGTTTACAATGTCTTCTTATTAGGGTAAGAAAGTGATAACCAAACTATTCCAGAAATCCAGTACATGTTAATAGAACCGCTACGAGTGAACCCATACATGCTTTCCCATTTATGAATTAGTACCGGTACCGGGATAGATAAAATGAATAGTTCCATGCTATATAAATGTCCTGTGGTTAAATTTCGGTCGCCTCGACATTCCCTATGCCAGAACACTGAATTCAGCGATGGAACGACATAACGAGCCTTCCAATATATTTACACAGTAATATTGGCTGGGTGTGCTATGCATTATCCATATACGAGTATACTATATATATTTTTTAGCAATATTTTATTCAAAAATCAAAACTTTGCTTTGCATTGGCGTAAATAGGGGGAACTCAAGAGAACGGCCCCAGACAGGGAGGAGTGGAGAAGGAGGTGGAAAGATTTGCTGCAAACCAATCGCTAGATTGAAACTACAGAAAAAGACAATTGGGGGGGTAAATTGGCCCCCAGGGGGCACCCGTAGCCCCCCCCCCCCCCAGGATTTCTGGTGACGAAGACTTTTATGGAGGTGATAGGCATAGTATCCACAATAACGAATTTATTTATATTAATTCTTGGTATGCTTATTTTACATTAAAGCCATCATGAAAAAAACCAACATATTGGCAGGGTACTTTCACAAAAATATATTAGTCAAAATGTTTAAAACCCCAATATTTCAGACCTATGTATTCAAACTTTTTCTTCGGGGGAGACCCCCGGGCCCGCCTCAATGGTAGGTTTATGGGTTCGTAAAATCTCGACTGTACTGCTTGCAAAATGCGTAAAACCTCACTAATTTGGGCCTATTTATCAATTTCTTTTTTCTCCGGTATAACATGCGAAAAACCTCACTAATGTGGGCCCATGTTGTGATAAAGAAATAATTCTAGGCATACTACAAAGGGCAGGTGTGAGAGGGAACCCGTTAAATTGGCCGAGATGCTACCTTACAGGGAGGATACAGACAGTGCGTCCTGGGGACCCTACAGCAATGACTAACGGTACCCCGACGGGGGGAAGTTTGTCTCCTCTGTTGTTCAACATCTACGTGAATGCTATTTGCGAATATCCTTTTAATGGAAAATTAGTGGTTTTTGCCGATGATATTTGCCTCCTGTATTCATAAATAAATAAATAAATAAATAAGGACTTTTTTTGTTCTATTACTAAGCCAACATAGCGGAGTTAGGGCTATAAAGCCCTCTCTAAAAGCCCCGGGACCGCCTGCTTTACATGCCCAGAAAATGTAGGTAATGTGGGACTCGAACCAACAACCTTTCGGGTGAAAGAGTCCGTACCACTAATTTTCATGTCTTGATTCATGTGAAAAGGGGTCTGATTACGAGGATTGGTTAATAGTTGAAAGAGAAATGAATGAGGACTTAAATGTGCACAAAAGTTATTTGCCTCTTGAAAATTGGTTATGAATGTGCTAAAAACTAACTTTAATACATTTTCGTTAAGACCCAAATCTGAGCCTGTACTTGCAGTTAAGGCACACTTGCCCCTATGCTACAACTGGCAGAACTGTCGCTGTTCGCCTGTATCTCAAATGAGCCAAGTTCAGTACCTAGGCATCATCTTTCAAAATAATTTGAAGTGGGACCAACACATAAGTAAAGTAAATGGTTATGGCCGACAATTACTAAGAATATTATTTTTCCTCCAGAAATTTACTTCGAGAGACGCACAGAAAGAGCTATATTCATCTCTTTTCCAATCCCGGTTGTCTTATGGGTTGGCAGTGTGGGGTGGTACATTTGAAACTACTTTAAAGCCGTTATATGTTACGCAGAAGTATTTAATTAGAACCATTGAAAAGGAGAATCGTCTACACCCATCACTTCCATTATTTCGTCGCCTCACACTACTACCCCTCCGATATCTATTTGTTTACGTCACACTTGAGAATTTTTTTCAATAGATGCGGTGAAATGACTCATCAGGGAGCAGGTTACGCTCTAAGGCACCCGCCAGTCATGGACACCGGACTTCGACCGCGAAC